>JAUMHP010000044.1:5861630-5876547 GCA_032361065.1 Enteromius trimaculatus | reverse complement strand
AGAGTTTAATAAATGAGCTTCCCCTATTTGACAGACCAGTAGCTGCCACTGCCATATATCCATCCGTTCACCCATCCATCCTCTATAGATCCATCTCCATCCACCATCAACATATCAATCTATTATCTACATATCTATCCATGCATTCATCCTGTACATATCTATCAATCCATCCTCAAACTTAAAAGTTCTTTAAATTCATTAAAAAGCAGGCTTTCTCAAACCATCATTAAAAGTCTTGACAAACTTAACCTTTCTTCACTCACTTTACTTCTGAACTTTTAAAAAGTGAACCAAGTGGGAAAGCTTGTATTGTTAGCTGTTAAATATATAAGCAGACATTGATTTGTTTGGGTTTTTTACCCACACACAATAATTAGCCTGACTGAGTGTTCATCTCACCTCACACAATGCAACTCCCAGTAGAGCTTTTCTGTTGTGTGCGCTGAACTTTAACGTCACACTAGGTTTCTGGGAATAAGAGTCACGTTTACTGTAATATGTTTTTTTTCTCTCCAGCACTTCAGTTTTGGGAAGCAGTCTTGGCTCTGGGCCCTCTGTTAAGAGATCTCTGCTTTATGACTCGCCCCTGTGGTTAGCTGGAAGGCTGACCCTGTGCCGCTGACAAGCCATCAAAGCAAATACTGTGTGAACAACACGCAGGCAACTGCGGCAGAGTTTTTTTTCCCTTTGCTGTTAATCGCCACTGAGATGAACCCTCTGACAGATGATCTGATTTAAAGCTAGTTTGCGGCGTGAGTCAGAGGAAGTGCGCTTAAGCGCAAGTGCAGTGAAATGAAGAACAAATGTGCACTGTAAACTTAGAGGGAGGGTGTAACAGACATCCCTAAGGATTGCGGGGGGAGCGCTGAGTTACGTGAGCCGTAGCCGACGGCTAGACGTGAGTCAGTTAAGACTCATGATACTTATTCAATTATCCATACAGTACAGTAATATAAAGGGCTATGAGACTTCCAAGAAGCTATTCCCTCATGGACAGGAATGTGTCATTTCTCAGAAACCATGTTGGTTTAAATATAAACATGATGATCTTTACACACTGTGTTGAGTTCGTGGCTATTCGCAACCCCTCAGCAACCCTCCTAGGGTGTGGTGTTTAAGACTTAGGATTGGTAATTGGAAGCTTCACACTGGAAACATCACTGCTGTGCCCCTTAGCATGGTATGCAGAGGGTTCATTAACCCCCAAATAAAAGTTGCCATGAATTTGAAACAACCTTTCATTAAAAAGCAAATGAGATGTTTAGTAGAATGTTCCTGCTGCTCCTATAACGAATGCTGTTAAGTTCCAAAATTGAAAAAAAAAGCAATTAATCTTAATCATCTTAGTTCATATTATAATTAATTTATATGTCATACTATGACGGACTAACACAAGAGGCGTGGTTTTCCACAAGTCATAGCCAATCATATCGAATAATATCCAATCATAATGCAATGGAGGCATTCCTCCTCTTACATGACCCCCCACTAAACTCATTGCAAGCTTTAGGTTTTTTTTTTTTTACAAACGCAACAGGCTCAGGGTCGTGTGTTGCTGTTGGACATTTAAAATTATCCCCCCTCATAGGATATGGCCTTGATTCAAAACCACAGCATGTCATTGATTACATTTTAAATGTTCAAGGACTGCATAGATTAATGTGTTAATGCTAATGTTTGTCCCCATTTTTTGTGAGTAGACTTCTATTCTCACACTAACATTCAGAGATATAATGAGATTAACTATGATTTATTGCACGTAACATGATTAGTTCTGATTAATCACCAAAAATCGATTCACAGCTCGAAAACATATGCAAATACAAATATACCTACTCATTTAAACAGTACAGAAGAGAGCCGTGTGAACATTGTTCTTAACATCCATACAGATCCGGAACAACATGAGATAAGTAAATTACAGTTTTCTTTTTTGAGTGAACTAGTCTTTTAATCCAATGTTTCTTCATCCGGAAATCATTTAGAATAAAGCTGTCTGATAAACGCTCTGCATGAAGGGTGAGTGTGCTGTGTGGGAGAGCAGGTAATGGCGGTTTAGAGGTTATCAGAAAGCGGACATGCGTAATAAGCAACACACTGCGGTGAGGAAATGTAAAATTACTGATTTGTGCAGTGGTGTTTCTGTTGGCAAGGCCATTCCAGATGAGCACAGGCCGGGGTTCCCAGGAGCGCTTCTCAGAACAGCTCATTTAGTTCAGGACGTCCTGGGAATTTGTACTCGCAGGTCACTATAATTCTCTTCCTCCTTTGTCAAAATACACTTTCTAGAATTACTTATTTGTCAGGTGTTGCTATACATAGGTTCAACTGAATTGGTATACTAAAAATAAACAAGCACGGTATTGCGAGCTATAATAAAAAGGCTCCTTGTGTTTAACCTGTCTCAGGTTAGCATCACTTCCTCTCATGTCATGCCGCAAATTGCTAAAGCCTTCAGATCCAGAGTATGTGTTTGAATGTTAGTGCCAGAAAGGACAGAGAGAGAAAGACGTATGAGCGGATATACCTACTTGTCCTTTCAAATATGGTTCCTGGAAACTCTTGCTTATTCTTATTTTCCCTACCTTATTTTTCTGTCTTTCCACTCTGTGTTCCTAGGCTATTTACTCTGGCTCTAAATTTGGCCCACTCTTCTGATAAGGTTGTTTAACTGTTTTTGCCCAGAAAGGAACATTCTCCTGTGGCTATGTCACACTGCGCGTGCACAAGTGGGCCAAAGTTCAGCCACTTCCTGTAAATAGATCAAAAGGAACAGCCAGATGTCTGAAATTCCCTATGAAATGTCCAAGAATTCCAGAGAACTCGCGCATCAGGAGCATGCTTTAGGCCGATGCACTGCCAAAACGACAGGATAATGCCAGGAGAGGGGAGAGGGAAAAACATACTTTGGTTATTATGATAGCAATGTGTTGCGTTATGTCTAGCTGTGTGTGGGCGAGTACTTATGTATTTACGCACAAATACTGCTTCTAAAAAAGATTTAAAACAACAACACAGGTGAGTCCAAAACTCTGAGATTATCTAAGATTCAAAGCCGAATTTAAACAGGGAATAAAAATGACTTTGAAATATTTTTACATTTACAGAATGATTATAAAATTAATAAGAAATATTAAATCTATTGCATAACAAAAATGCAAAATACAAGTTTTCCCTTGACATTAGGACCCAATTTTTTATATATATTATTTGCTGTGTGGTGCAGCGTTGTTGCATCATGTGGATTTTAATAAAACTCAGACGGTAGCACCACTTTTCAGCTCTGATTTATTAATAGGTAGCAGTCCCCTTCAGAACAGTTTCTCATTAAAGAAAGGAAGAGAGAGAGAGAATGTGTGTGACCTGCTGCCATTATAGCCATCACTCTCCGTGCCCCATGCATGAACTCAAGAGAGCATGCTAAGCCATATTAACACCACGCTGAACTCTATTGACTGATCTGTATTAACTTCCCGCTCTTACACACACCGCAGCGTTAACACCATCTATCCTCACAGCAGCGACTCATGGAGTTCTTTTCATCTCAGATCTTTACAGAGCCAATCCGGCTGCACTCATGTGTGTCTCTCCGCAGGGCTTCAGACGGGCAACTTAAGTGTGCGGTTAGGCCACACAGGACATATTTAGGGCATTTACATGGCCGCGATGTGTTAAAAATAAATGCATTGACAAAATTCCCATTCACATAGATTAGCGAATACAACTTAAAATGCTGTGTTATGCATAACAGGCCAGTAGTTGGCGATGTTACTTTGTAAATACTTTGTAATAAGACTTGATAACGGTATTGGTTTTCAAACTTTCAAAACTTTCAGGCCCTCGAAACATGGTTGAGGTGCAAACGAACAACCAAAATGCATACTTTTTTAGTTGAAAGTGGTGTCAGATCATCACCTCCTCTTAAGGCGGTGAAGGTAACTGTTTTGACCCCTTTTATCTACAACCAAAGTATGCATATGTGCTTGTTGAGCATTTAATTTTAGAATCATTGGCATAGATAGATGTTAGAGAGAATACAGTGTGTGTGTGTGTGTGTGTGTGTTCATTTAACAAATTTATTTATTTTTTAGAAATCACTTTTTTTATTGCACGTTTCAAGTAATATCAGTTAAACTGCAGTTGGCTTGTTCGTTAACAATAACTGAAATACAGATCATTTCCCAAATTAAAGTTCATTAAACTATTGATTTTTTTTTTTTAACATATTAATCATTTATTTTACAGCACAAACAGATACCTCCACATCACGTGAAAACGTTTCAGCTTTTATTTTCCTTTAATGCCCTGAAGAAGATATCACAGGTCAAGTTCAAGTTGAAATTATCCTTCCTCGATCACTTTTAGTCAGCAGGAATTCCTTTCAGCTTGCATGTCTTTTCTAAGTGAATGTAGCCTTTTCACCTGACCTGAATACAGCGCGCTGATTCGAGAAAATGAACTTACCGGGTTCTGTTTAAAAACAAGGGCACTTGTTGGCTTCTGCAGTAAAACGTGACCTCACGGTGCCATTTTTGACAAAACGTCTTTAGGGTTCAGACCACACTATATGTAGAGAATAACGCACAGCAATCAGCTCTTTTTTTTCAAGTGCTGTTTATCAGCATGGGTTAACCTCTCTGTGATCATTTAAAGGTTATGTGTGTAAATGCGAGTCATAGCTGTGCTTGTGTACATGTGTCATAGTTGACAGGATTAAAATAAAACACCTGCTTCCTATGATTCACTTCTGACTCATCAGGTAAAGCTTTCATATATACCGCATCACATCATGACCAGCGCACCAGACTCATGTTAAACAGGACAAATGACTTGCCCTGTGAAAGAGCGGACTGGGAAGAGTTTGTGATAACGAGGACGGATTATATGAGTATCGAATGGTGTCGTGGCAGCAGTGTTTGCTGAAGCACTTATTTATGCTGGGAAAGAGTGTGTGTGGGAATAATCGAGGTGTAAATGTGATGAGTCACTATCCCGGAGGGCACAGCGCACTGTTGGGTTTAAAACGTTTGTTGGAGAAATAACTACACCGCCGATATATATGTGTGTGCGTTTGCAGTATACATTTAGAAATGAAAAATGGGATTTGTACAGCAGTGGGCAGATTCTCTTAATGCTCTACGACCTGCTTTGACGCACATTCTGTAGTGCTTGCTGTTTCCCAATATTTTTTTCCCCCCGTTAGCCTGTAGTTCTCAAACCACAGTCTCATTCATGGATAATATACTGTTAGATATGTCAGATGACCTAAAATGTTTTATTAAAGTCATTAAGTAATAATTTAAAGCTACAAAATTAATTTGTAAAACCAACAACTCATTATCTGACGTATTTGTCAGTGAATTTAAGATAAACTGTTGGGAGGCACATGATTTTATCCATCAGGAATTTGATTAAACTTAGAAAATGATATTAGATATAAGAATGGAGCTTGTGGTTAAAAAAATAAGGGAGATTAGTAATGTAAAGATTACAAAACTGTCATTGTTTAAAGGTCAGATGAGGTTAAAATGTCTCTTTACGCTGCACATTTTCGCTTTTCTTAGACTAATCACTATAAAGAAGCATCACAACCACCTCTCTGACAGATCCAGCAGTGAGAAACACTCTACAGACTAATCACTTATGGGCCACGTCATTATACAGCTCGCTCACTCCAGCCAAGCCACCAAAGAGGATAGGTGTTTCTGTTCGCCCACCCGCATTCGCATAGACGAAAACATTTAGCTGTCCTTTTTGGCTGCAGCTAGTAAAAAATAAATCGAGACAGAGAGAAACATGTTGAGTTAATAACAGAGATAGAGAGCGTGCTCAAAGCAGGTTGTTACATAAATAGGAGCCCTTGTCATTCTGTTTTTAAAATCAGGCCGAGGAGGCAACGGGATGGGAGGGGGTGATGTCATCCCTGGTAGCAATGGGCAGTCGTGCAGTCCATTCATTTTTGTGCGTTTCTGTGTATGTGTGTGCGCAAGAGCGAGTTTCTGTCTTCTGCGTGACACTTCCTGCGATTGAATAGAGAAGAAAGTGGAGTGACAGGGTGCAAAGAACAACGCCTCCATGGTGGGCTTTTCACACACACACACACACCAGAAAGCAGGACTCACATGTGTGTTTGTGTATTCACTGAATTGGCAGGAGTCCCTTCAGCTCTGCCGTGTTTTTGCTGGGTGTTTGTGTCTGGATGAGATGAAGCACTGAAACACCGCCCTCTTCTGTTTGATTTCAGAACTGCAGAGAAATGTTCGACACCTGGTTTTCTAATTGGATCTGGTAAGTTGCACAATTAACGATTACAATTGCTATAACTGATAAGACCAGTGTTTTAGGGATCGGTTCTTGACCAAGTACACATGAAATCTCTGTCCACAGAATGTCATTTCCTTTAGTATCAAGACTTCTGTTATTTAAACAAGAAGTATTCAACAATTTTGACCCGCAAATATGACATAAAATTTTTGAAAGGTACTATGCACTATATGAGAGAATTATGTAATATTTTAACGTTTGAAGTTAAATTAACTACAAATTAATGTTGTATTTAATAAATTAAAAAAGGACTAAAACAGAGTACAAAGAACTAAATATATTTTATTTTACGTAAGTAATAATTTAGTGAAAATTTAGTGCTGTATAATGCTGTCACACACACATATTTCGTACATACACACACACACACACATATATATATATATATATAATGATTTGCTGGCTAAACATACCACATTTTGTGTATAACCATTCCCCAGAATTCTGTAGATATTCCCATAGATCAGAACACAGACGTCGTCATTTTTCTCCTCTTATTCAGAAAAAAAAAACCTCATCTTTAAAAGCATTTTTTCCACCTCTAGTGACACTAAAAGGAAATGCAGAGGTAATTGTTATTTCCAAATAACCTTCCAAAACGCTTCCACCATCAGCCACTGTCCTGTTACAAACTCATGCCACTGACTGTGGTCTACAGAGAGGCATCTCAAAGTTTTCTAACTGGCTAACCTCAGTGGACCACAATCACATTGTAATGTGCCATAGTGCTGCTATACAGACAGCTGTGATTTCTCAGGACAGCCGTTTCAGTAATATCTGGCTGTAGAAAAAAAATCGGAATTGCTTATAGGACCTTTAATAAGCTTTGCCGGCTGCTGGTGTTGTGCTATTTTGAATACTGTATGTTATACAAGATGCTATTTTCTGTCCAATTAAACTGACAGATCGGAACACCAAAGCTAGCGCTGGTTAACAGAAGACAGTTTACTGTCACTTCGTGTGAAAATCAAGGCTGCATTTCTCTTTTCTGATCCATGCTGAGTGACTAAGGCCATTAAATCAGGTACCTCCTGTGGGTTCCAGTGTGCGAGAAACCGATAATAAGGTGTGTAATAATACACGGTAAGCTAAATATGTGTGGGCTTCTTAGCATTCAGAGGAGACCTTGCGCAGGCTGGAAAAAGAAAGTAAGAATGACAGTAGTCTACAGCATATTGCTACAGGCCATCTTGATTATTCTTGTTGAGAAATAGAAGGAAATAACAGACATGCCTGCAGCACAAACAGTCAACAACATATTTCTTAGCCTAAATATAGCTATTAACCCTAAGGTTTTAAAATGACAGTTCACCTAAAATGAATAAACTGTCATAATTTTATAATTCTCATGTTCTCCAAACCGATAACTTACTTTCTTCTGTGGAACAGTAAAATTATATTTTGAAAATAAAAACTTAGAAATAAATAAATAAAAAAAACTCTACAAGTCACAGGTATGTTCCACAGGTCATGCAGGTTTGGATTGACATAATTGTGAGTCTTTTTAATTTTAGGTTAACTGTCTCAAATTATCTCATCAGGTTTTTCTTGACTGACTCCAATATGCTGCCAGTTACTGTATTAGTTTGACTGATCCCTTTTAAAGGTGCAGTATGTAATAATGACAGATAGTGGTTGAAATTGGTACTGCTGTCTAAATTCCAAATATTGTTTTGACAAACCTTACACTGTAAAACGATAAGATGATTTATTTACGTTTTAATATGCATGTGATCGTAGAGCTTTTTAGATTATGATGCTTTTTAGGTCGGGTAGAATCTGTGTTATGGTGTGTTTTCTGCAAACTGGCAACCCAGGCTATTGAAATATTATAGAGTAAACTGTAATGGGGCCAAATCAGACCAAAACAAAGAGAGACATTCTGACACAGCATGCACATTTTCAATGTAAAATAACAATTATGTGAACTTCGCATGTTTCCTGAATATGTGCAAATATGGTGTTTTTATGCTTTAGTACAGTCAAAAAATGACATAAACCACCTTTGACATTAATCAGCACTGCATCTGCGGTTTTAAACTACTTTTAATTCAAATAAAGCTGAATTAAAATAGATTTGATTTAAAAAACATGAATGTATAGCAAGTTACAATAGACAACTAGAATTGAAGAACTAAAATTGTAATAAATGAAAGTTAACTAAAGCAGATAGCTGATCAAATGACAAAAAAAAAAAAATAAAAAAATTTAATAATTCTAAAATACTGATATAAATCTGGACAACTAACTACAACATGTTAAAACTGAAGTACCAAAATAACTACAAAAAGAAAGCTATGTGGAAATATAAATGCATAATAAGTGCAAATAAATTACTGAATATATATATATATATATATATTAATCCTAATTCAGAATATTAATACTAGTATATAAATAACACTTCCTCAAAGATGGAGAGAATGATTTAATCAATGACTAGAGAGTGTGACTGGAAATGACATCATCACTGCAGTCAACCATAGGCTGAAAGATATAAAAAGATCAGCAGCGATTTAAAGTGTCATACATTTTCACACTTTTTCAGAGCAGTTAAGACAACTCACCACGACTGAACGCAATCATTTCCAAGTGGGCCTCAGATTACGTCAGCGCTGTGTTGGTGGTAAGTACACAAGTTAACTTCAAGGACCTTCATGGGCACAGCCGCAGGTAAGTGACCAATCCTGTTTGTGTTTGACGGCTACTCTGAGTGATAACATTGTTTAAAGATCTGCCAGTGACTCATAATTTCCATCTCCCAGCAGTTCTCCTTTGAAAAAGGATTGACGTCATCCTCCCACGGACAAAACCAATGCAGGGATTCTTTCTGGGCAATCAAGGGTCTATTTATACACAAACACACCATACATCAAACCGCATTGTGCGCTATGCAATAGGTTGTGGTCACGATCTCATCCAACTGATCAACAACTAGAGCTTGGTATCAATGAAGAAAAGTGGACGTCACTATTCAAACCCACAATGCCATGTGACCATGACATTTGTTATGACACTCACTTCCAGTTAAAGCATGGCTACTGCTGTTTCAACCTTTTGCCTTTCCTGTGCCAGTGACACAGGGACTTCTGATGGGATCGTTTGCGATCCTGGACACTTCCTCCGGATGCTGGTTTCACATGGTGGTTTAGATGTGTTCTACCAGTGTCTAGCACCATTTGAAATCAGTGTTCTTGGGGAGGGAATTGCCACTGGATCATGTTTCACAGCCACGGACGATCCCAAGAGAAGTCAAAGAATAACAAAGAAGGACAAGGAGTATTTACTGGGTGGAGTGGCCTTTCAAGAGAGGTGCATCACAGGAGAACCTGATAAAGTTCATGGTTTGCCTCAAACGCTTGATGAACTCACTCTGATGTACTGGAAGTCAAATGAATGCGGAGTGAACAAGCCAGCCCAGCCCCACAAGGAAACTACTGCCGTTTACTGTAAAAAACAAAACTTCTTAAATATGTACATTTAAATTGGCTGCAAGATATTTAAATTTTTAAATGAAATGTAAATAACCGATTTCAACCGATTTCAACATCTTCAGATGATATCATACGTTTGCATGATGTAGTGTCTGTGAATGATGCAGAACATGGAAGTAGGAACAAAAGGAATGTGATGCAATCTCTTGGATTACAACAGGGTATGAATTTATAAATGTATGACATCAATGAGCAGTTTTAGCATTTATGTGCAATCATAATATTTATGGATATTTTGAATGAGCTTTTCTAGTTTGTTTTATCAGTTTTTTTAGATTTCAGTTTACTTTTTTCAGCTTTAGTAATTCAGCTTAATTTATTTCAGTTAGCCACCAAGCCAACATTTCTCATTTTTATTAATTTGTTCGAATTAAAGCTTTTTATGGTTTTAGTTCACAATAGCAATGGCTGGATGAAATGCCACAGGACCTTAATCTAACTTAAATTTGATTTTTAATTTCTCATTTCTCATTAAAATACAACCAAATACAATCTAGAAAAATGCAACGTTAATTGAATTCTTCAAAATGAGGTTTAAGGATAACCAGGATAAATGTGCATGGATAAATGTAGATAGCAGTGTTTCCTTGTGGGAGAGACAAACAGGAATGACTTTGCATTACACAGGTTTTAGGACCTATTTAATAACTACATTGCTTATAGAGACCATATGAATACATTGCAAATGAGTTTGCATTTGGATTTATCAACTTTATTTAACAAAAAAACATTTTTATAGAAACTATTGTGTATTTGTTTTTCTCTTCCCTCATTTGAATTGCTAACTATGCCTGAGAGGGCTAGTAAAGAGAGAGTGTGTTCTCTGAAGCTCTTTCTCCCTCTCTGGCTGTTCCTGCCCCTATCTCTCCCCACCAAAGGATGACTGATTTCCTCTGGTGCTTAGAGTCCCTTCTATCATCTAGCACCATTTGAAATCGGTTATAATGACTGGGGATCAATTCTTCGGCTTCCCATTGCGCTCAAAAGGCCATCGGTGCCCTTTTCCTGTGTACTTCATGTGCGCTTAGGCCTTTGAAGAGGTTATTGCAAAAATACACTGGAAAAATAGAAATGAGTGTTTTTATTTTCAGCTGAATGAGAGTGAAAATTAAATAAGCTTGGTTGCTATTTTGAAGCACCCTCACTATGCGTTCACAACCAAATAAACCATAATAAAATGTGCTCACAAACTGACTTCATCTGCTGTTCAATTCTGCCCTCTGTTGGTTGGAAGAAGACACAAGCTAAAAAAAAAAAAGGCGAAATAAATAGTTCACTTCATTTTAGGTTTTGGTACTTTTCACAGTATGCATTTACAGAGAATCATTGTTAAATGTTTATAATTATAGTCCATGTTGATAGTTCAAACGTATGGGAATTATTAACACAGGCAATTATTGACAACGATTTAGCCATTAAATGTGAATATGCAGTATCTTTCCTGATATATCATGGAGCCTGCCTTGGTATTTTTAGTTGCTCTATATTTTTAATGAACATTTGGGGAATGTAATGTGTTCACAAACACTAAAAAGTATGTATTTTAATAATGTATTTTTAATAATGCTGAATATTTAGAAATGCTGAATCCCTTATTGTTTTTAAATCATCTCTTAAAACTTACTTTTTTAGGTTAGCTTTTATGTGATCAATGTGATTTCTTATTTCATTTTATTAATTTCTGCATTGAATGGTTGTTTGTATTGTTCGTTCTCCTGTGTATTGTTTTATTTCATTTTTATGCATGTATGTAAAGCGCTTTGAGATTAAGTTTTAAAAGCGCTATATAAAATATAGTTATAATATATATATATAATATATATTTATTATTATGTGGTATATAATAAATAATAAAACGGTAATTACAACAGACTAGATTTTGTTGGTTGATTTGTTTGTGTTGTGAGTTTTCCTTGAGTGATAATAAGCAGGCATTTTACCAAAAAAAAAAAAAAAAAGAGGATAAAAATGAGAATTTACTGACAGTTACAAAAATGTTTATTCTTTGGGAACTGTCAAGCTATTCTTTGTGTATTTACAATGCTTGATCTGCCTTTCTAATGAGTAACCATACAGAACAGGCATCATTATTCTGCAGTAAACAGGCTAAACGTTTTCAGCCCTAATGAGGTCTAGACTATTGTGAGAGACAAGTTTGCCTTCAAACACAAAGTTTAAAACCAACTGCTCATCTTATCTGACCTTACACTTGTTTATGTCCACGGACTCAGTCATGCTGGCTCATTATAACTGTTAACTTACTGCATAAGTCTACACAACATCAACTTTACTACATTAGGTAGACTATTATTAAAATATTTGAAATGAAAGCCTAACCCTAGTCAGCTTTGTTTTTATCTTCATTAGAACTATTGAACAGATATTCAATGTACATTAAAAAAAATATATACATTTAAAATACAATTCGTTTTTTAGCTTACATCTTTTTGTTTTCTGATGCAGCTAGGCGATTGTGTGATCTATTGCTTATTTTCACTGAAGACCAGAAAGTAATGTTTGGCACTGATACATACACTGAACTGTAAAAACAAAAAAAGAACAATGCTTTTCTGTTATTTTACGTAGCTCATCAGAAAACTACATTGTACGACATAAGCGCATGCGCGGAAGCGTTACGTCATTATTCGCCATCAGCACAGCCCCCTCTTCCTCACGTTTGATTGGCTACGATTTCAGATTTCCGCCATATTCAAAATCCGTCCTATCCGTTGAATATCGCAAACGTCCCCCTTTCAATTGACCCCCCAAAATAACTCATTTTAACTGCACCAGGTTTTTAATACAGTTTACAGTAGCGCAGCCCAGGTCCATATTTTTCAAATGGAGGAAACCGACGGATCTCCAGCGCCGATGGCGGAGCCGGTGAACGAAAGACCGCGGAGGAACAAGAGAAAGTCGTCGGTGGCGGATATCGACGCGTCCCCCGAGCGCAATTTCAAACGGTCAGAAATATATCACATAGTGTCGGTGGTGGTGGTGGTCATTATTATTCGAATGCTCGCACAATTGTGGTCTGCGTATCCCTTTGCCAAATATGCCACTCTTTGCAATAGTGCATTTTGACACGGTAATAAAACCGTATTAGACGGTTGCATTTAAACGGTTTTATCTGTGTATTATAAACCAACTAATAAGTGAGTCTGTAAAATGGGTGAATACGGTCGTATGAGAATGTTGTTTTTTCAAAAGCGAGAAAAACTTCCGCAATATGTCGACTAATGAAAACAAAGCGTGACAGCTGGAGAGAATATGTATTGCTGCAATTTAGTCCACCACACGATGGCGCTAACGCCTCATTAAAATTAAGAGCAACGTTCAGGCCACAACATTCAACTATGACTCACCTGTTTTAAATATATACACAGTGATTTTTAATTAGCTCACTGAAGAGTGTTACACAAAAACATGGCAGTGCTTTGAAATTGCTTAATAGCAACAATTGACCTTTTCAGCATTCGCATTTTAGTGCTTAAGATGCTTACAAAGTATATACATCGAAGTAGATAAAAAACCCCGAAACAAACTAAACAGTTATATAAATCATACAGTGACAATATAAAATGAACAAACATACTGTAAGCGTCTTTATTTCAATCTTTAAATCCTTTTATCTTATGGATTAAACGTTGAATGAATGAATGAATGGCTGTCAGATCTTGGTGTATAGCCGTTTTACCACTATTAAACAAAAAGGACATCTGATAATGTGTCCAAGGTACCACATATAAATAGACCATGCCAAATATAAACAAGATCTCTCACATAAACCCTGAGAAAGAAGCCAGAGAGCGTCAAATGTGCTTTTATCACAGGCTGAAGTACCAGCAGTTTATTTTGGCGGAGGGTTTGGTTTTCTTTCTCTCATGCCAAGCCTTCTGCCTGATTGGAACACCAGGAAATGTGACCCAATTTGCCTCTTGTACAATCGGAGAACAACAAAAATGGCATGGAAACTTCAATTTTACATTTTTTGGAAAATTTGAGAGCTACATGATGCAAAGTCATTGCTATGTGGACAATATGACATTCTAAATGTTATTAGTGTGTTGCTATGCAGTTGCCAGGGTGGTTATTTTGGTATTACGAGGCCTGTGCTCGGTGGCTGATGTCAAAAGAGCCCTTTCCTAGTAGATATCATACAAACTGGACTTTCAGAAAGGCCTAACTGTATAACTAGTAAATTCTTACCCAAGCATCACACATCACGCACATCTGTGTGATAATGACAGTGTTTCTAGACAGTTGAGAAAATGGTGGTTAGTGACGTAATGAAGGTATTAAGTCATCACTTAAATGTCTTAACATCTCTTTACAAGAAGCTGCATGATTTATTTTCAGCATAAACGTGCAAGGAAGTTCACAAAGTTAATAATTAAGCACATTTTTAAATATGAATTTGGCATCTATTTATGAAAATTATGGTGTTGCATTATAACTCCATTTGATCACTTTATTATTTTTGTTATAAATCTGTATGCTTTTATGGTCACACTTTATTTTAAGGTTCTATTCTCGCTATTAATAAACCATTAATTATAACTTTTCCCTCAAATTACTTTGCTGCTTATTAATAGTTAAGTTTAGGCAATATGGAATATGTGCTTTATAAGTACTAATAAACAGCCAATATGTTATTAATAGGCATGGTAATAAGCAACTAGTGAAACTAAAAATAGTTGACCCAAAAATCTGTCCTCATTTACTTAACCAGTAGTTTCAATTGTAATTGTAATTTGTTTGTTCTGCCAAACACAAAGGAAGATATTTGGGAAAAAGTTTGTAACCAGGCTGTTTTTATGGTCACCATTGACATTAATAAAAAAAAAACATTATGGGAGTCAATGGTGACCCAAAACAGCCTGGTAACAACCTTTCAGGTTTGGAACTACTTGAGGGTGAGTACATGATGGCAGAAATTTCATTTATTGCTTTAATATGTAAGAAATGGTCCCTATAGTAAAGTGTTACAAATTTAATATTTTAATTTAAAATTTATTGTTTTTCAGTTGACACTGTGAAATTAAAAGAAAAAGTAATTGTGAATTTAATACTGATTAGTTTAATACAATTATTTT
>JAUMHP010000044.1:5833245-5846307 GCA_032361065.1 Enteromius trimaculatus | reverse complement strand
ACCCGGAGTTTCCAGGGTTGCAGTCAGAGAGGGGTCTTTGTTCATGTTTGTATGTGTAGGTTTATATTTATATATATTATAATATAATTGTTTTGCTGAGGGGTCCTCGAGTGACCGGCGTAACAGCTGCTGCCTCCAGAGGATAGGCTTCCGCCTAGCTGTCTGTCACCCAGGAAACACCAATCACCCTGACCTCCAGTTGACCCCTTCACACCCGTAACAGTGGAGAGAGTGTATCCAGTGACTTATGCGATAGCCTCTGTTTATGTGAGGCAGCAACTTGTGCTCCATTCTCGTTTCTTTAGCCTTCTCATGTTGGTAGTTGTGCAGTTAATGAAGCACTAAGGAATCTGTTGTGGTCAGTAGGGGGTCATTAAGTTTTAACGTTTATTTCCATCCTTGTGTTTCATAGGAACCCTGTACTAAGCGTGTGCGGCCTCTCGGCCGAGTGACCTCGCTGGCGAACCTCATCTCTCCCGTGAAGAATGGGGCCGTCCGACGTTTCGGCCAGACCCTCCAGGCCTCGTTTCGGGGTGACGGGCGGTCTCCGGGCGTGCCCCAGCAGAAACCCTGCAGCAAGGCCGCAGCTCCCACACCACCCAAGCGACGAAACAGCACGCTCTGGTCCGAGACCCTGGACGTCCATCAGAAAGGAACCTTTTCCACCAAAGAGATTAAGAGACAAGAGGTGAGTACAGTCGGAGCTATGGAATCCAGACGGCACAGAGAAACCTAGACTATTAAATCCACATTCAGTCCCCCTGCCAGACGCTACTGAATCAGGCCTGTGTGACTTATTAAACCCAAAGGGCCTGGGGCTTGGAAAGCTCCCTGTTCCTCCTCTCTCTCTTTTTTATTCTGCGTCTCTCTACCTCTCTCTGTCTGGCTGTGTTTTTTTTTTTTGGCGTGTGTTCTTGGCGCGCAGTGGAATGGAGCTGAAAGAGTCCGGCTGCATTCTGGCATCTCAGAGTCAGATGGACAGTGCTAACACAGACTGGTCGGTCTGATGCACAAAGCCTCCGCCTCTAATTCACAACTAGACTTAGTAATCAGACATTATAGCAAACTGTGAGCCCCTCAAATATTTCCCACCGAAGGGAGGAAACAGATAGATATAGGGGGCTTGACTAAAAATACAGAAACAGTTTTCTTGGTTATGAATGTGACTGTTGCTTTTTTATCTTCAGGCTATTTTTGAGCTGTCTCGAGGAGAACAGGACCTGATTGAAGACCTGAAATTAGCCCGAAAGGTTTGTCCATTTTCACATTTTTTTGTTAGAACATTTAAAGCAAACAGACCGAATAAGTTCTTGGCTCTGGTTACATTGGCTTGCTTGCTTCCTTCCATTTGTAGCCAAAAATGTCTCGCTGTAAAATTAGAAGCTGCTATTATTTACTAATTTTCTCATTTTGCATGTCCAGGCGTACCATGACCCAATGCTTAAGCTTTCTATAATGTCTGAGGAGGAACTGACAGCCATCTTTGGAGACTTGGATGCGTATATTCCTCTTCATGAAGGTAAATATTGTAAACGACAACTTATTTATATTAGAGAATATGATAGGCAGTGTATATGTATATGACATGTAGTGCTAACTCATTCTTTACCCAATCAGATCTTCTCGCTGATTTGGCAAAGGCTACAGGCCCAGATGGCACAGTGGGACAGATCGGAAAGATTGTTGTTGACTGGGTAAGTGTCTATTCTCTGGATTGTCTTTTCATTATTAAATAAAGGCATGCTAACATCGTTTAATTCCTCCACAGCTGCCGAGATTAAATGCATACAGGGCATATTGCAGTAACCAGTTGGCCGCCAAAGCCTTGCTTGATCAGAAGAAACAGGACCCAAGAGTTCAGGACTTCCTACAGCGCTGCCTTGAGTCACCTTTCAGCAGGAAACTAGACTTGTGGAGCTTCTTAGACATCCCTCGTTCACGACTGGTCAAATACCCCCTTCTTCTGAAAGAGATCTTAAGACACACACCACCAGATCACCCAGACACCGCAAGCCTTGAGCAGGCAGTAAGTACAGACACAATTCTAGCAGCTGTAGGTTTTCAAATGGAATCGTTTAGGTGACATTTGATGCTAATGTTGCTTTTGTTCCTTGTCTCCAGATAAGCATCATTCAGGCTGTGTTGGCTGACATAAACATGAAGAAAGGCGAGTCTGAGTGTCAGTACTATATTGATAAGCTGGAATATTTGGATGACAGACAGAAAGACCCTCGCATAGAGCAGTGCAAGAGCCTGCTTTGCCATGGGGAACTTCGTAACAAAAGTGGCACGGTGAGTTTTTGTCTTCAACACAAACACACCCATAACTGCCCAAACCGCTGGGGGCAAATCATTTGTCTCTTATTCATTGGAAATATAAACACAAAAGCCACCATATTCCAAATAAGGCCATAAGTGGGAAGGAACTGGCTCCCTTTGTCTCTCAAAGCCATGACAAAATGACAAGGGAATCTTTGAGAGCACCAGGAGAGAAAATTGTTAATACTTGCAAATCAGCCCAACATTCAAACAACACATCAATAACCAGATCTCTTTTTCCTTTGCTCTGTGTTTAGAAGTTGCATGTGTTTCTCTTCACGGAGGTTCTGGTCGTGACCCGGCCTGTTACACGGAACGACAGGCATTGTTTCCAGGTGTACCGCCAGCCGATCCCAGTGCAGGATCTAGTTTTGGAAGACCTGCAAGACGGAGATGTCCGCATGGGCGGATCATTCCGAGGGGCCTTTAGTAACGCCGATAAAGGTAAGGGTAACGACTCTCAACGTCAAGCTGATCATACATTTTCCTTTTGTTATTTCTAGTTTCCTTTTGCTTATTGGAATATCTTGTTTTTCACTTTAGCCAAGAACATCTTCCGGGTACGCTTCCAGGACACATCTCAGGGCCAGTCCCACACACTGCAGGTCAATGATGTCTTCCACAAACAACAGTGGCTCAACTGCCTCCGCACTGCCATGGCGACCCAGAAAGATTCACCGCTCCCTGAGAGTGAATCCTTGTCCACCCCTGCCAGTAGCGACGTTTGCACCAAAAGGCGATCGTCTTCTGTCTCCGCCATCATCCATATGGAAGAGACGGATGAGAACTGTCCACGTGCTGCGGCCTCCGCCCCCTCATCACCCAGCTCTGAGGAGCCCCCCAGCCCCACTCCCTCCGCAACCTCCACCCTCTCCTCGTCCTCTTCATCATCTTCAATTTCCGCCCCCTCCCGGTCTCCCAAATCCAAAAAGGACAAGCGTTCAATCCGCCCGTTGGGCAAGAGAAAGGAGACCATGGTGTAAAGATTAAGCTATCCCAGAGTGCACATGGAGTGGCACTGTGCGGAGGACTTGTATTTATGTGTGTGTATGGACTGTGTGTTTCTACAGCAGTGTTTTTGTTACTGTCCACAATGGCAGCTATTATTACCAAATCCCTCCCCCCAAAACCCTCCCTGGTCCATGTGGGCCACACCAGCACCAGAAAGACAGTATTCGTGAGGCGGCTGTGTGGATCTCAAGGGATTAAAGATTGAAGACACATCCCGCACACTTAATCACCACGTTGATTTGTGTGAAAGCACAAGATCACACATCTAGTCTTGTTTACTGTTAGTTTGGTCATGTTTTTGTTTTATTTTATTAACATAAAATTTTTTTTTGTAATTAAAAGTTTTACTTTTTTTTTTTTTAACTTCTCAATAAGATATTTACTGTAGCTCTTTTTTGTTTTTATTAAAAGCACTGTGTTTAGCTTTTAGAAGGGAAGAATACCCACTGAGAAAAAAAGATGAAATATCCAAAGCAATGAATACTTTGTAAAAGTCTGATTCATAGCTCTACTGCAAGGCAAGTCTTACAAGTACATTCCCATTAAACAGATGTTATATGAGATCCAGTTTATATTTAAATCAGAAATTATAATTTTATCAAGACAAAAATGCTATGTTTCATAGCAATATGATTTCAAACTGTCTAAATGGAAAATTTGCTATTTTGTTCATGCAAAAATCAAACCTGAGCCATAAGTTTTCCACCCCCTCCAAAATGATGGATTAATATTTCAATGTAGCATCTTGCATGGAGCTTTACTTGTTGAGTCCTGCCTGTATTACCATGAGGGCCCAGTGCATGTACATGCTTGTCAAAGCAGAAAGTTGTTGTTGTAGAAATGGACTGTCTAGTAGAAGAAAAGTTGAATGTTAAATGAGGGCTTGAGAAATGTTGATGTGAGATTTAGAAGGAAACTTTGGAATAGAGTTGGATACGACTAGATGGACTTGTTGATTGGCGCTACTCGATATTAGCAACCATTCACAGACATTGGTTTGCTGTTATTTATAATTTCGTAGTGTCTTCATGAAGTAGGAAGGTTTGATACGCTGGTTTAAAAACCAAGACGTTGATTTGAGAAGGAAAATTAAAGTATGTTTAGAAGAATGAACTGTTTAAAGAAGGTTAAAGTATGTTATGACCACTTCAAAATGTCTGTAAAGGTTTGTAAATGAGAAGGGATGTACATTATTGAGAAGGACTGCGGTGGCCTGTATGTACAGTATGTGGTGTAAAAATCAGCTATTAAAAGAACAATAAAGGTCTGTGTAAGATTTGCATCTGACAACAGAGTTTTTCTCTTTTTTTTCTGCTGCTCTACACTACAACATAAAACCAGATTTCCAAAGGCATGCGAGACATTACAAAACTTAAAAGTATAACACATGCCGATGCCATTACGAGAGAGCTATCTTGAAATTGTTTCCATAAATTCCAGGTAGTCAGGCACTCAATAAACATGCAGACACGAATTCACCCATACGCAGGTTAATTGAGAAACTTCTTTGGTGTTTTTCTCCGCTGACAATGAATCACTCAAAAGCTCTTTAAACAAATCCCCCAATGTGGGCGACATGCCCAAATCATCTTCCATTTTTAGCGTTTGGATGATTTTCATACTCAGAATCTGTGTCTTATCCAGTTCCACTGCCCTAAACCCCCTCTCCATTTCATCTAGAACTTGGCAGCTGCATAAAGAAAGTAAGTCCGTATTAAACAAATACCTTCATTTATCTCTGTGAACCCCCTTCACTGATGGTATTTGCCTCTGGTAATCTCTTCAGTGGGAGGCCCAAAACAAATGAGCTGTCAGGAGTCACTTAGCACGTCCTCTGACACGCTTTGGAGTCTGGATTCGAATAACACACGATCGCTTTGTTTGTCTGACGGTCAATCAGAGGGCTTGTGTGTGAACGTTGACGACGGGTCTAAAGAATGCGATCGGTTCTTGTTTAAAGCTAATCTCCACCAATGAGTTCATGGATTGATTTTATGTGCATTAAGTCATTTGGCTCTTGGATGCCCAAAATGGCCTTTCTGTGCTTGGCAAAGCAACTTTTTAGTGGATTCAGGTTTTATGGAGAAATTGCCTCATGTCTGCCTTTTAGGGATAACGGAATTCTCCAAAAGTTCGTTCATTTTGCCCAAGGAGGCTGCCTGCTGTTGCCGATTTACTTTAATAAACACTAATAATGTAGACACATATCCTCTTCCAGGGTCAGCGAATGGTCGCGAGCTTTTACGAGCAAGTTGGGTTATCATAAAGAGGGTTTGTATTGTGAAGCAGCACTCAACATTGTTCCTCACTGTATGGGAGGAAACAGCATTCAGTTTACTGGGAGGAAGTACAAACAAACAGATGATGGTCAGTTTACAACTGCGAACAGACAAAACATTTACCAGTAATTGAGTCCATCCAGAAAAAGGTTTGGGGGAGGATGACCATTTCATAAAAGCATCCTTAATTTAACAACATTCAGATCTAATTTCGTCTGTGAATATGACCTAGCATTACACTAACGAAGACCTTGAAGAGTGCTACATGTTGTCTAAGCAGCCACTTGAACAGTCGCTGAATTAGCACCTACCCCCTTAAGTCTCTAAACAAAATGTAAGGACTCTTGGCTCCGGAGTAAATCGTTGTGGTTACATAAGCGAATGTGTCTTCACCGTGTGTCTCTTAGATGATTGGGGTTATGTAACGCTTGACAAAGAATAACATAGCTTCTTATTGCAAGATTAAAGCTAATAGGTCAATGTCTTCATGTTGTTATAGGTGGTGATTGAGCCAGACAAAACTTGGGTGTAACAGATCTTTGGTTTGGATCACATCTTCATGCATTCAGGAAATCAAATCTTGGAGGTGTTTTCATTGAGATAACAAATGGTCAGACGAAAAATGTTAATCTTATGATTACTTTGATGCACTGTAATTGCTTATTGCCGATGATAAAGCTCAGGTGTGGTTTGGACATGTTTTTTTTTTGTGATACACAGTTTGTTTCTGAAACCTGGAAATTGGGAACTGAAACAGTATAGAAGCAGAAAGGCATCAAGGCTCATCCAAATTCATTGTTAGTATTGCATCTTACCAAATAAAACATTTTTTTCAATATAAACCCTGCTGAAAAAAACTGCATATGCTGGTTAGGTATGTTGTGATGCTGGTTTAAGATGGTCCTTTGCTTTTTTATGCTGGTCCTTTACCGCACGTGACCAGCAGAAACCAACAAAAATACCAGCATAAACCAGCAAAGGACCAGCAAAAACCAGCATCCCAGCATCAAAACATACCTAACCAGAATATGCAGGGTTATTCCATTTCTATCAACATTAATTGTTGTAAATATTTGATTGGTTACTGAATTTGTTTTAGATCATGAGCTGCAAAGTTTATGCTGACTTGGAAGCCTGGTTGAACCATTCATTTGGCAATATAGATATACACAAATGTTAGGTCACTGATTGACTAGGACTCAAGCGTAAACAAAAGATCTCGACATGTAGGACAAGCAGCAGACCATTTATTTTATCATCGACTATGTTGTATTATCAGTAATCTGAGTTAAAAACTGACTGACATAAGCTTGCGTGCACGCACTTAGCACTCAGATACCCACTCTGGTACACTCTCAATGGTCTGTGTAGAAAGAGCATGACTTCATTCACCCAAAGGTGCAATAGAGAAGAATAGCTTGACATACAAAACCAGCTTCCGAGCTTAAGCTGGGAACTGAGGTCAACTTCTCACTAATGCTATGAATCACAGAATGCTAGTCAAAGATTAACTTCCTATTTAATCATCCTTCCTGTTTCTTATACATTCAATTGTTCACATGCTACATCATCATGCTCAGGATTAAAGCCCTAACTACAACTACCAAAGGAAGGCAATGATTTAATGTGGATATTTATACATGCTCTCTGCAGAATGTGGAGCAATAGTGTTTATGCACATGAGCAATGGCCGCCGTTTTGGCATCACAAAGACCAGTCATTCTATGTACAGGTAGGTACATGAAAGTATGAATGCATGCAATGAATGCATGAACGGCAAGTTAAAAAAAGAACTGATTTCTTTACCTTAACTCTACCGATCAAGGCTTTTTGCATTTTTAGATGAAAAAAAAAAACAACTTATGGAAGCTCAATGGAAGCATAAGGTCAAAATGTACTATTCCTGTTGGGGTCACATTTGGTCCCCATTACATAGGGAATACTGGGAATACACATACACACAATATATCTTTGGTCATTCTGGCTTCTAGGCCATGAAGCAATAGGGAATTTATAACATCTTCAGTGTCAGTAAGACTTCACATTGTCTTAACCTTCTATAATCCAAAATTACAAAATGCACCATTCCTGTCAACATTGTCCAAGACAAAGATGCTCAATAAGTTTACTTGCTGAAGTGATCACATCGAGATTCCTATCATTTGAATGGTATTTGAATTAAATGAGTTATTCCCAAAAATCACTTCTTGCATTAATTTTAATATTTCTTTACAGGCTATGATGCTGTAAAATGCCAAAATCTTTCAGTTTATGCAAGAGGATCTATTCCTGATAGCAACTATGGCCAAACTATGAGTCAGTTCTGTCAGTGAGGCGGACACCGTTCCAGGAAATCTTCCATTTTCAGTTCCCCCTCTTCATGGGTGATTGTGACATATTACATTTCATCATTATTAATGGTTTAGTTATGTATAAAATTACATTTATGCTGGTCGTTCATGCTGCACCACATGGTTTATACATTTTTATGATTTTATATACACACGCAACATTTACCCAGTTATTTCATCGTTTAACTCCGTTTTGTTCTCTTGTGTTACAGAAACTACACTTCATTGTCTAAAATTACTGCCGCTTATTTTATTGTTGTGCACTGTCGTTAAATCTCAGGACCACACCTACTGTACTCTCAACTTATGAAACAATTACATAATGAACATTGCGGTCTTCGAGTAAATGTGTGTATACTAGCTTGTTAATACACCAATTGACGCAGCACAATTACTAAAGCACTTAATTACAGTGTAAGAGACATGAGATTTGTAAAATGTACGAAACTGTGAAAACTGATGTACTTTGTAGGTGTGATATTTATGATTAACCATTTTATTTTTGAAAACTTTCTTAGGCCACACTTTATTGAATTTATTAACAATGAATTTCTTCTCAAATTCCTAATTTGCTGTTTACTAAATAATAGTTTAAGTTTAGGTATTGAGTATAGGATGTACAGTATACAGAATAAATGCTTTATAAGTACTAATAAACTAGATAATAGTGTTAATAGTGTGATACTAAAAGGTCACCCTTTCTTATAGATATTCATATATATTATAATAGTTGCATAATGAGCTAATTTTTTCACATTTATTTTCATACATGCAAATTGTGAGTAGGGTTTTCTTTCAGGAGGAATTGCACTAGACAAATTACAGATACGCAACAAAAATACGAATTAGAGGACTATTATAGGACCGAATAAAGCCAGTAAATAACATTAATAACATAACATTAAACATGCTGATGTAAGCTTATCATTTTAGTCTTTTGTTTTCCTTCAGGTATTTAGTAGCATGACATCATTTGGTATACAGTGAGGAACAAGTATTTGAACACCCTGTGATTTTGTCAGATCAGTTCTCCCACTTAGAAATAAGGGAGGGGCCTGAAATGCACATTGTAGGTGCATTCCCACGGTAAGAGACAGCATTTAAAAAAAAATAAATGAATAAAATCAGGAAATCACATTGTATTATTTTTAAAATCATTTATTTGTATTACACTGATCTACATAAGTATTTGAACACCTGAGAAAATCGGTGTTAATATTTGGTACAGAAGCCTTTGTTTGCAATTACAGAGGTCAAACGGTTCCTGTAGTTCTTCACCAGGTTTGCACACACTGCTGCAGGGCTTTGGTCCACTCCTCCACACAGATCTCCACAAGATGTTTCAGGTTTCAGGCTGTCGCTGAACAACACGGAGCTTCAGCTTCCTCCAAAGATTTTCAGTTGGATTTAGGTCTGGAGACTGGCTAGGCCACTGCAGAACCTTGATACGGAACCACTAATTGGTTTTCCTGGCTGTGTGCTTCTGGTCTTTGTCAGGTTGGAAGACCCAGCCACGACCCATCTTTAATGCTCTGACTGAGGGAAGAAGGTTGTTGCTCAAAATCTCACATTAAAGGCCCCATTCATCCTCTCCTTAATACAGGGCAGTCATCCTGCCCCCTTCACAGAAAAGCACCCACAAAGCATGATGTTTCCACCCCCATGCTTTACAGCAGGGATGGTGTTCTTGGGATGCAACTCCTTCTTCTTTCCTCCTAACATGGCGAGTGAAGTTTAGAACAAAAAGTACTATTTTGGTCTCATCTGACCACATGACTAGTGACTAGTGTTCTACTGACAGTGACCTGTCCCAAAACTGGTCCCAGCTCTCTTCATGTCATTGATCAGCTCCTCCCATGTAGTTCTGGGCTGATTCCTCACCCTTCTTATCATCAGTCATACCCCACAAGGTGAGATCTTGCGTGGAGCCCCAGTCCGAGGGAAACTGACTTTCGTCTTTAGCCTCTTCCATTTTCAAACAATTGCTTCAAAAGTTTATCTATTTTCAATTGCCCCATAGCCATTTCCAGTCTTGTGAAGGTCCACAATTTTGTCTCTGGTGTCTTTTGACAACTCTTTGGTCTTGCCCATGGTAGTAGTTGGAATCTGACTGACTGTGGGGTGGACAGGTGTCTTTAAAGAGCTCAGACAGGTGTTACTAATTTAGATTAATAAGTGGAGTAGAGGTGGAATTTTTAAAGGCAGAATAACAGGTCCTTGAGAACCAGAATTCTTGCTGATGGCCAGGTGTTCAAATACTTATGTGGAGCAGTGCAATACAAAGAAATTCTTTAAAAATTATACGATGTGATTTCCTGATTTTTTTTTTTTTTAAATGCCGTCTCCCACCTTGGAAATGCACCTACAATGTAAATTATAGAACCCTCCATGATTTTTGGTGGGAAAACACAGGGTGTTCAAATCCTTATGAGTTTGATTTGGTAATACATCTTTCGTCACACACCACTGCACAAAACACAATGTTCTGCAGCTTCACTCGAGTGAATTATGTTTTTTATTGCAAAAGCGACCAGATCCTGCTGTGCTTTCATTTCCTCCCCAAATACCTGATGGCTTAGAAAAGTTTAAAGATGCGGCTTTAGTTTTGGGTTCGACCTTTGGCCTTTTGACGTGTTTTCATCCAACATCATACAGTAACAAGGATAAAGCCTTCTATGTCTGAACACAAACACTCAGCGTTCCATCTGGAATAACAAAACGCGCACGTAGCCCTCGTCTTCCACACACACACTATCTCCCTCGATGTTACCTTTGCCTTATGTAACATACTACATAGATTTTGACTGCATCTGCTAGCGATTCCACAGGCTTGCAAGACTTTGTGTAGAGCCTTATCTTTTAGTAAGAATCACATAAACACACACTCATTGGAGAAAAACAAAATGTGGCCATCTCTGAGTTGTATTTTCTATTGACCTTCAGTGCTACCAGTGCCCCAAAGACGTGCTGTTAGCGTAACATTAAACTTTCCAAATCTTCATCAATATAGACTCAATTCTCTTTGTCAGTTTGAATTAATTGTATGATTTGCTCACTCGGTGAACTGGTCTGTCGACTTGAACCACAACAGGTCATAATGTTTGGACATGTTCAACTCAAAATTAACCTGAAGAGGAATATAGCCATATCTCAAATAATACAAACACAACATGATCCCACTTCATTTTAAGGTGTTCTTGTTCCAGTGTAGTTATACATTTAAGTACTAAGTAATATTAATGAACTACATGTACTTACTATATGGTTAAAGGATTATGATTAGGGTTGGGTTTAGGGTGACTTGATATAATTATGCATAAGTTATTGTTATTATAATAAGTACATGTAAAAAGCATAATAAAAAGGCACCTTAAAACAAATGTTAGCCACAACACGTACACAAGTTTATAATATTAGAAATCATAGGCTTTTAATCAATACATTCCGAAATGTTGCAATCAACGAAAGTACAACAAATTGCGTAAAAGCCACAAAATTATTTATTTTTATCCATTCAACTAACATGAAATGCCAAAATGTGTCATCAAATATGCATCCCACAAATCTCCATCAACTGCAGGATGCTATCCTATCAATATGGGCCAGCATTTCTAAAGAATGCTTTCAGCACCTTGTTGCCACGTGGCATCAATGCCACGTAGAATGAAGGCAGTTCTGAAGGCGAAAGGGGGTCAAACACCGTATTAGTATGGTGATCCTAATAATCCTTTAGGTGAGTATATGTCTTAATTATGCTCATGTAATGTCTTTTTCCATCATAATTTTTTTCTATTACATTCCTCCCAAAGTTCATTCAGATGATATAAAAGCCAAGGTAGCCAAACAGCCGAAAACCTTCTCACACGTGTATGCTGGGTAGAAAGAGTTTGATGTGAACAGTTTGTGTCATTTTTATGATTACGTAAGAGCTCATGCAGGGCTTACGGCATCAGCTCATTAACAACAGACATTCTGCTCTTCTTAAAAATGCAGTTCTGACACAAGATGCACCATAAAACAGACCAAAGCTTTTGCGCAGAGCAAACAGATTCAGCTGAAGCGCTGATCACTGCCAGACCACCCGTTACAATTCCATAGTACTCCATCCATAGAATCTAAAAATAGCCATGAAGTATGCAGTTTCTAGAGACGATCGAGATAAAGTCCCATATTTGGAACAGAGATGTTGAGATTGCAGTTGTTTAGAGATGAGGGTGACTCAGGGACCGGGTGGAGTCGGACAGAGAGATCTGTGGATTGAACCAGGCCCAAATCAAACACACACAGCACTGGGGGGTCTGTTTTTCCTGTAAGAGAATCATTCTCTCTTCCTGTTGAAACAGATTTAGAGCTTTAAACGGTGATGAAGACCCTGCACTATTGTTCTCCTGTGACCTCGCCGTCCACCAACTCCAACCTGTCTGTTCTGTGGGCCCAGAGGGCCTACAAAACACAGGAAAACGAAGAGAATCTCGCTGTTTTACATAGTCAGGGAATATTTTCCAACTACGGAGACAGACAGCAACCTCAAAGGAATCTTTCCCTTTCTTCTCTCTTAGAAACGAATAGACCTGAGGATCTGAAGGTGTGTTACACAAGTGGTCTGGAGCCTCTTCCAGGCCAACGCTCTCAATCTGTCTCATGGACAACATCAAAGAGAGAAGAATCAGCCCTGAAGCTCAAATTATGTGTTCCTGACGTGACCGCAGAACAAAGACAAGACTGAACAGATCTCAGCCATGTCATTAGGTGCTCATCTCTCTCTAAATGGGTTTGGCTGTAGTGTCTGCCTTCATTTGTCTTTCTGTGCATGTTCTTATCTACATTTTCCTCTAAAAAAAAAAAAAAAAAAAAAAAGATTCATGCAGAGTATCTTCCAGCTTCTTTTCATCCCAAAACGGTCTCTTAATTAAATTACTAATCGAAACTATCCTATTATTTTAGTCTTAAAGTTCCCACCAGTTTACAGCTTACAAAAAATACTTTTACTATGTTTTGTTATGATAACAGTGGGAAAGAATGAATCCAAAATGGATTTAAATTTAAAATTCAATTCCATTTAAAATTCAAATATAATGGAAATTCAATTCCATTCAAAATTC
>JAUMHP010000044.1:5786268-5830629 GCA_032361065.1 Enteromius trimaculatus | reverse complement strand
GGGGGGGGGTAGAATATCCTGAATATGTAATATTCTCTGTGTTTTTTTAAGGTTATTACAAAAGCTTTATCATTTATTTGTTTTCTTTTATGTTACTGTATCATTTGTACTTAAAATTCAGTAACTAGTACAGACAAAAAAAATTTTTTTCAGCTGTACCCAAAATGATTTTTACGACTTTAAGTCACTGATTAGAAAACTTATGTCAGTCTTTATATTTTAAAATTTGTACATTTATTCCCCGTTACTTGTGAAATTAGTAATTTCCGAGAGAAAATTGTATCTACGCCATTTTCATATTTATTTTAAAATATACTATATTAACAAGTCTTTAAATAACTGATTTCAGAGTCATTTATTCCTCCTTTCGGCCAAACAATAAAATAAAATAATTATTTTTCTAGCTACGCAGAAATATAGCCATTACATCTGATTACACTAGTATTATAACAGTCGCATATCTACTGCTGGTTCCCTTCCAACAGAGTAAACACGCACTCACTTTGGACTCAAATTATGTAAGTTAGAGACAGCAACCGCCTGTTAACTGCTTTTCTGTATCGAGTATAGTAATCTAGTATATAAAAAGGTGTATTTCATCCTTTTTGAGCACCCATAACTACATGCCAGACACAAACTGTTATTGTTTGATGTGTAAAATATCCAGAAATGCAGCAGACGATGGAGCCGTTCTCTCAAAACTCTTAAATTAGTGGGCCTTATCCACCAAATATTCCTTTTTGGTAGATTTGAATTTACGAGTTAAAGAGGTCTGTGGTTAACATTATTTGAAGAGATTGTCAAGCTGCTGTGTTTCTAATAAGAAGCCAGATGCTATATATGGACTACTGATTCATCAAGCACATCACTTCACATTTTCTGGTAGTTTCTGTTTTAGTAATCTGCATTTTTTGAAGCATGCAATGGTTTCATAATTCACTTTCGAGAGATTTATGTTGTGACATGTTAACAAAACATGGAGGTCAACTCAAAGTAACGTGAACAGCAGACCTTGATTTACTCAAATATAAAAATCACCAAGTGTTGTTTAAGTATTATATTTATTAATAGCTTTCTGTACTTGTTACATAACACTTTTGACACTCAAAGTGCCTAACATTTGATACGTCCCTATACATTTAGTATAGGGACCTACTATAACACTATGGGCCGGTTTCCCAGATAGGAATTAGATTAAGCTAGTTTAGGACATTTAAGAATTTTTAGAAACATTTCTTACAAAAATGCATTATCTGTGAGCATTTTAAGACCAAACAATGGCAATAAATGTATTTTAAGGTATCTCAGTGCAGTTTAGACCGCTCTTAACATTTATTTTAATGTAGGACTAGTCTTAAACCCTGTTCGGGAAACTTCCCCTATATGTCTATCTAGCCAATATGTTAATAAAAGTTAATAAAGACATATTCTGCATGACCATATACATACCCAATCCTACCTAATACCTAAATGTAACAACTGCCTTTAATAAGCATTAATAAGCAGCAAATTAGGAGCAAAATTGGTATGTTATGGTTTGTTAATAGAAAGAATTGGACATTAAAATAACGTGAGACAAAGTTTTAGTATGCATTTTATTAATTTGTTTTGTAATATTCCTGTACAGATGTATTTATTTAGCAAATATGGTACTTCAGCTTTTTTTGCAGTTAGTTGTTAATGCAACATTTCAAAAGTTTTCAACATTTATATTTTACTTCGACCGGTCCCATTATAACAGAAGTCCTCTTGGACAAAACTTGCAGTCTTACTCAAACAGCAGTGGCCTTAAAAGATATATTCCCACCTGTAAGGTTAGCCAGGTGTAATTTCATCCGAAGGGACTTTTGGCCTGCGTGCAAAGAGGTCTTTGCTCCCCATTGCAGAGAATAGACCCGGGGATGCGGTGACCTGATTTCTCTGCTCTCAGTTTCAAGTGCGATTGCTCAACTACAGGGCTGTTTGTGCGCCAAAGTGACCTCGAGGTCTTCACAATGCAACATCTGCAGGATCTCACAAACACCTTGTAAACAACCTTATTCTGTCAACACAGCTTTGTGGGGATCTGATAATTTCAGTCAGGAAATTCAGATGAAAGAAGGCCGCTGCTGAAGTTTAAAGACAATTTCGGAGAAATATACCATGGGACCGTGAAGTCAAAGTACATACGTTGAAACGTGGGCTAGTTACAAAGAAGTTGTGCTGTTTTAAAAAAAGATTATCTCCTCTTTGGAAAGGAACGAAAACAAATGTAATCTAAAACCAACTAGAGGACATACCAGCAAAAATTAACTTTCCATTTATAGTGGTAACAAACTCAAAATAGATGTTTGCCTGTCCTGATTACATCTGAACAGATTTACTTCTCTTTACCAATGCATGTCCAAATTGATGTTTAGACTGGAGCCAAATTAGCTAGACAAAAATGGCTTGAAGCAGGGGAAATAATTTAGTCTATGAATACCAGTTGGGATCAGGGATTACTAGTGATAAAATGTGCACATTAAATGTACTGTATGATGTTTCAAATAAACATATCTGCTACATAGCATGAATGTAGGTGACCCAGGAAATCTGGAGGCTTGCACAAGGCTCTTAACCCCATTTTGCATTGGGAAACTAGCTGTAAACAGCATATGGAAGACCACTTTTGTGCCTAACTTATGATAAACCAAACAGACCTACTTCAGATAACACTCTGTCTTTCTGTTGCTGTTGCTTCTACTCGCTCAATGAAGTAAACACACTGAACAATGCATCGGCCTTTGACTTATCAGAGTTTCAGTATCTCAAGTTTAAACAGACACACAAACAATTGATCCTCCCACTGTCCTTGATGGGTGCAACGCTTTGCCCTGCGCTGGTGGAATAAAAACAATAACAGCGTTCCCATGGACACCAAACCAACAGTTCCATCCTTCATGACTCATGGTATTTTAAAAATGTCCCTACATTAGTAATTCATTGCAAGACCTCGCTGCAGGTACTGATAAGATGATAAGACAAAATGCTATTGAAAGACTCATCCCTAGAAACTCTGTTTTCTATCACAATGGCTATTAGAGGCCTCTTTAAGTAGAGCTAAAGTCCATTTAACCTCTTTGAATTCAAACCAATCATTAGCCTTAATCTGATTTCAGTCCATATTTCCATTGATGTGCTTTTTAAATTCTAAACGACTAGAATGTCAATTAGAATATATGAGTTCTTAGTATTAACTTGAATATTGGTATCAGTTTTATTAATGTTAACTACAGTTAAAAACAGTGTATTCATTTGAAAAGCTGAAATACAATACAAAATGTTACATGAACATTATAAATGTTGTCTTAGAAAAATGAGAAAACTAGAAAAATATGTACTTCAATTACTGAATTTAAAATAAAAACTGAAGAAAAAAAAAAGCACAAATGATTAAAATTTAATGAAGCAAAATGTTAAAAAATGTTAAAATACACTCATTCTCTATAAAGAGTGGGATAATCAATACTTAAACTGCTTAAAAAAGGTAAGGTTATTTTCAGTGTTCACTTAATCTTTCTCTTCTTTGGCTTGCTCCCTTTTTTATCAGGGGTCATAAGAGTCACTTATGTGGGAATGAAGAAATAACCCCTGAAATGACCAGTCAGCAACATGTTTAACCCCAGGTCATTCCAGGTGGATGTTTATTTGTAATCAGTCTTTCCTAGGTTAACTTGCTCCTGTGAACCCTGCATTAGCATCGCATTCATTAGCATTTAAGTCTGATAGAATATGTAAACGGAAACCCTGACACTTTCTGTTTAACTTCATAAAACTGGTTCAGCAAGACAGCAGTTTCTCTGCTAGCATCCTGGGTGTGGAAGCACACAAAACCCTGACAAAAACAAATAATTTTTCATCTTTTTATCTTACCAGCATACCATCTCCTTTAGCTAAAAACAACAAGACCTCAAGGCTGAAGTAACACAAACAATCAGGCAGTCAAGCACAGATAATTATCATCATTACTACAGCAGAAGGCGGAATAAATGTAGTTTTAAAGATCAGTCTCAACAATCAGGCAGTCAGGTGCAGATCACTATCATTACTATCACAATGGAGGGATGAGTAATCTAGATCTAGGCGATAGAGAGTACTGTATTCCCCCGTGATGGGGGAGTTTAACAGCTCAAGTCATTCACACACGTCTGGATCCAGCTGCTACAGTAACAGCTGGTGAGTGCATTACTGCCATCTCAGACACAACAAGCCTCTCAGAGCGAGGAGCACAGGAAGCCCTTGATTAAAGAACTTCCTGTCTCACTGCCTGGAGCATGAGGGAGCATTGTGGCATTTGCGGTGTCGTTTCTCTTCAAGTGAGAGAGTATATCGGCAGATTAACTTCCTGATGTAGATTATTAGAGCAATATGAAACCGGTTCTGCTTAGACTGCATAGAAGCAATGATGTAGAAACACTGCAGGGCTGGAAGGGAACAGCATAAAAGGACTCAAATATCAGGTTTTTTTTAAACTTGGTTCACAAAGCAGGGTTATTATATCGGAAAACTAAGAGGAATACTATTAGTAAAATAAAATCAAAAATTAAAAATAAAATTCAATTCAATGCAATTCAATTAAATAGACATCACATGACATAAGCGTAGTCATGTCAGAGAGCACGTCTCATTTTTATGAGATGCCAATAGGGTTACTCATATTGATAACAGAGATGGCATCAGATAAATTATGTGAGTATGAGTGTACAGCCAGACCAGTCCATATGTTTTTAAATTAAACTGCTATCGTGTGTCTGGGTCTGTTATACATTTTTGCTTCAGTAAGAACAATTAGGAAATTTCATGTCAATTCTTTTGCAATACAATATGAAAACAATAGGTGCATTGTGGTAATTTTTGATGCAAGTACTAATGCCACCTAATATAAAGTGGTTGAGTTAGAGATAGTAGAATAAGTATTGTATTTGCAAAGTTAATTAGTAAGTGTTTGTTGTGTGGCCATCAAAATAATGTATTTTCCAAAAATCATAAACAGTGTATCATCTTCTGGTAATAGACACAACTTCCTCCTTTTTAGATTTACAGGTAAACTTTGGCCATGTTGTATTGGTTCCTCAATCTATATATGAATTACAATAATAAAAGTAAAAAAAATAAATAAGCATATGTCTTTAAATTAAGAGTTTGAAAACCAATTGAAATTTTGCATCAAAAACATTTGAAAATGCTAAACTATAATAACCTTGGTGCAAACATGGTGACAATAATTCATTTAAACTGATGTGGAAAAAGCTGTGCAAGTTCAAAAGCAGGAATACTCTGAAAGGCATTTCACAATGGGAATCTAAAAGTGCCTGAAAGCATATAAAAGTCAGATCATAATGTGGTGTTCAAGGTGTTGAACTGTGGCCAACATCATCCTTGTGTTCTTGACTGTACAAGAAGCAGAGCGTCTGGGGAGTCTCGGTCTACTTTTATAGTTGTGTCTGTTTTATGTTTTGAGTCACTGTCAGATCGGCAACAGATGTTCTTGAAGCAAAAGTGACTCAAAAACTATATCATAATGTCTGCCAGGCCGGAAACTTCTGTCATCGTTTTTACAAAGAGGAATCGCTGGTGTGATTAAGACTCTTCCCTGTCACTCTCTCTATCCTTTCACCATCTCACGATATTGTGTCTCACACAATCCCACCAATGATAAACAATATTAAAGGAATGGTTCATTTAAAAATCAAAATGCTGTCATCATTTACTCACCCTTGAGTGGTTTCTTTGTTCTGCCGAACACAAAGGAAGATATTTTGAAAAAAGTTTGTAACCAGGCTGTTTTGGGACACCATTTGGGTCACTTTTCAAAAAATCATCCTTTGTGTTTGGCAGAACCAATAAATTCATACAGGTTTGGAATTACTTCATGATTACATTTTTAAATTTAACATATTTGGGCACTTTAAACATCTTGTTCAGTGTTTTACTTTATCTTGGGTAAATTTGTATATTTATAGGTTAAAACAAACATTTCTGTATCAGAAGCTGCATGAGGAGGATTCTGCATCTGCACCAATCTCATAAATATTCAATGAGGCTAGTACTGAGGCTATTCTGGTTGGTTGCCAGAACTCTTTTCAAAATCTGCTGTTTTTAACAAGACGTTGGTATACCAACAAAACCCCGTAGAGACAAAAGCCAGTCGATTCATTGTAAGCCTCAGTATTGACAATACATGTTTATGCTATTTGAGGGAATGCCTTGTTTTTAAAAAACCGGACTACCCGGTCATTGATTATTACTACTTACCAGTGCTTTCCAGGACTCAAACACGGTTAAATAATACATATTACCCCGCAGGAACAAAACTCGGTGTACCAATGCACCACAGAGAAAGAGACAAAGTTATTGATGTATTGAAATGGTCTCATAATGCATATGAGGTCACATTGGTATATTTAGACATGCATTACATGATCATGTCTGGATCTGTGCTGGATCTTGCAGTGCCATAGGCCTAATTCCAGCCATCCGTTACAGCTGTTCCAATCAAGCATGTCATCGTAGGTGAATCAGAAATATAGTAATCCTTAACCAATCCCAGCTCTACACCCGAACAGGGATTCTACCAACAACAAAAAAAAAAAACCCCAGGGAAAGGATCTTTTATATTTAGATTCTCTCCATAACACGTGGGAGACTGAGGGACGTGCGCTTTATCCGTTTTGACAGTTTCGCTGTCATGACATCATAGGTTGTTCTCAGCCGGTCCGGCAGCCGACTGAATGCGCCAATGGATTTTCCCTCCTACTTTGTACCCCGTTCTCTCTATTTACTATCACTTAATCTTTCTGCTGTCTGGCAAACAACAATGAGTCATTTCTGTCTGTATTTTAGCACATACCGGGGTCCGGCGGACCTGTGAAGCACTTTGTTCAAGGTTTAGCCCTCATCACTGAGTGTTCAGAAAGATATAGCAAACAATAGAACTAGTGAGAAATTACTGCGGTGTCAATTCTAATCTATAGAGACAAAATGTTTGATCATGAACTTATCTTTTGGACGTGATGTCAGATACTACACTTATATATACAAACGTTTACTGTTTTCCAACCTGCTTCTCCTGTTTGCAGTATAAACCAGATTTACAAGACCAAAGCAGCAAACATTAGTCAAAGTTTGTGTTTTGCGTTTGCTTTAACTGTTTTACGTTAATACAACTCCCTGAAGTCTCCAGGTAAATTAAACACTAGTGAAAGTAAAACGTCAGTTCATTTTACTACAAATCAATAAGGTTTTCAATTAACATAGACTTGTTAATTGACATGGTTTCTGGAACAATAATATGTTATGATTCGTAAAATAACACATTTTGACAAATCCAGGTCTGTATGTATGCCTTTTCTAATATTGTAAACTTGCTCAGTGGCTCACCTGGTAAAAAGATTGGCTGTAATTTTGCAGCTGGATGCCAGTAACTTAAATATATATTTATCAACTTTATTGGCAACAGTTGGATCAAAGATAAAATCATTAAACAAACAAGTATTTTATCTTTACAGAATAAAACTATTAAAAACAGCCTCGTGCAAAGCATTCTGGGAACCAGAAATCCTCAATCCTTTTTTGTCGTTTTCTGATAAATGCTTTGCATGAGGCTTTATTTTTTATTTTATGTACTTATATATTTCCTGTAAAGACAAAGACTTTTGGATTTACAACTTTTCAGATCATTTACATTCCCATACAGCTACATTACATGCTGCGAGAAAGGCAATATTGGAAATGTCATAATAGGGGAACTTTTTTTTTTAAACTAACACTGCATTATCTAATAACTACAATGCACTTCTTTTTACTAATACCTGCACACAACATTCAGCGAGCATGAAACAATCAGTGTAAATAATCCCAAAGCTATATTCAAAATATGAAATGTTTTACTACAATAAAGTACACCACGTAACTGTCCTAAAAGGCATACACAAACAAGGCAAGAGGATTACCCTTGTTTACACAACATTTGACAGCCCTGAACATGAAATGTAAGACTGTTTAATTGCTGTGTGTAACTAGCTCAAGTGAAAGGAAGTGGACTAATAGACAAGGACAAAGCAAAGTAGACAGCCTGATCCTCTTCCACATTTAATGTTCAACTTGATTACTGAGTGGCGATTAGATATAAAGAACCTGGAGGAAGGGAACAGGGTAACAGTTTCTTACATCCTGTTCATTGCCACAGGACAGAAGTGATAAGGTCTGCGTTGCAAAGTAACTAACTACAGTTAACAAAGCTACTACCTTAACATTTTCACAGCTCACCAGTTTATCAATAGTTTTTATAAAATGTGTATCTTTTCCAGTTAATAAATAACCTGTGCTAAAACATCATATCTATAACTCATTGAAAAGTCAGATTCATTTTAATGCATCAGAATGTTGCAGAGTTTAAAAAGAAAAGAAAAGAAAAGAAAAAGAGTCACAAAAAGAGAGCACGAAATGGCACAAACTTTTAATTTTTTTCTTTTCTTTAAAATCACAAAATATGCTTTTGATCCATTAATTTATTAGTGGGAGAATGCTCTTATTGGAATTTCACTTATTCCATTTTAAAAGTTGCAAATTCTATCTAATATTGATACATTTTAAAGTGTATTGCCTCTTTTAAAAGTAGTCAACTACATTGCGTTAGTTTTTCAAGAGTTGAAAAAGTAGCTTGGCAAGCTTAAATAACTTCCCCCACTAAACTGTGGTTTACAGCAAATGCATGCTTACACACTCACACACGCAAACACACACACACACCACTGCCACATAATCACACTAAAATCCCTACAGCTCCCAGGAGAAGTCTTGGGAAACACACATGCTCACACACACAAAGCAGTCATTTACATTTATCGAAATCTCCCATGCAAACCGATTGTATTTGTGGTGGGACAGGACTTCCCTAGCAGCGCTCACATCACACGTGTCTTTTGGTCACATGTGTTACTCACTCAAACACACTGCAGTTACATGGATCAAGGCTTATGTTTGGCCCGGTCACCACTATCATCAGTAACTCAATACCGCTGCTGGTCTGCAAATGGAAAACACACATGCCAGTCTTTTGAATGTTTGCCTTTCATCTTTTGTGTGCGTTTTGGATGGGATGTTATTCGTTCGGGTTGTGTGCAAAGGTTTCGTTTTTATATTAGTGCATGCTTTCTGTAAATAAATCTGCACACTTATGGTTTTCACACAAATTTTACACATACTATTTTTGTGTGTGTGTGTGTGTGTGTGTGTGTATGTATATATGTATGTATGTTTTTAAAAGCTGTTAGAGACTCTACGCAAAGTAATGGAAGACCTACTTTAGAATAACGTGTGAAAATTAATTGCTAAGAGAAAAAAAATCTAATACCTAAGGTATGGCTTCAAACCACTGGATCACATTCACGCACACAGCAAAAGGGTTTAAGCCTGATTCGCCGCAGTCACACTCACAAGAGTGATGTCATTCACGTGTGGTGTGTGTGTTTGCTGGAACAAAGCCTCTTTTGTGCTGCTGCAAACACTCGCTTTTACACAGCTCACGCGAGAAGCAACATCTTTGCTTCTCTAATATGAACATCTTTCATATTAGAACTGAATTTATGGTTGCATAATGAGTATCTCGTGTAGTTAAAAAGATAAGTATGAGTGTGTACTATGTGCAGGTTTTAAATTACCTCTAAAATGTACAAAGTTTCTGTCTTCTCTGCATAAATTCTATTCCATTCTGCTATGACTTTCTTCAATTAACATAATATTTACAACAATACAAGCTTAATTGGAGTCAGTATAAACATCTAAATTATAAATATGCATAATTAGCATTACAATAAGAGCAGTAGAATTACAATCATACATAATAAAATAAAGCATTTGTATAATAATAATAATAATAATAAATATATACACAATATTTTTTTATTATTGTTATTAATAGTAGTAGTAATCAAATGTATTATAATATATACATATATATTATAATACATATACATAATTCATTTATGCATTATAATATATTATTAAAAAGGCCCCTTTTTATTATTAAAAAGTCATGGCATTACTGTAACAATAATAAAAGTTTTTTATTTGCTCCAATATTAGTAGAATTCTTTCTGGCAGAATTTACAGTCAGCAATCATGATTAATTACTAGTGATGTCAAATTATTAATTGCATCCAAAACAAAAGTTTTTGTGTACATAATGTCATTTGACAGCACTATTAACTACACTAAATTATTAAATAAATGATTTTAATGTCTTTATGAACACACACTTTAACCCCTGTGCTGTTACCGCCTGCAAGCTAAACTTCTCACAGTGCAATCTTTGACCCCCAATCACAATAAACAACAAATGTGATATAGTTTATTGTTATCACCATAACAGAGCAACGCTTGATTATTATAGTGTACTCAGTGTTACGTGCCATCAAGCACAGTGACAAAAACTCGATGTGCCCTTGTATTTATGTTAACGTTGATGCATTACATGTAGTGTTTGGTTCTGAAAGTCACTTCAGATAAGTGCCGACAGAACACTGCAGAACAAGCAGTCAAAGCACATTTATCAGGACTCATGTACACAAACCCTGAAAGACAAAGACCTACCGGACGACTGCGAGCGACTCTTAATGCTCACTAGAGCTTGATTCAATTACGATCTAAGACTCGTGAGAAGAGAAATTAGATTTAAATGTCTTTCATGCTTTAGTAAACAGATGAGAACATGAGGTTGGACTCCAAGAGAGAGTGTGCATTACCTTGTGAGGCCTCTAGAAGGAATAAGTCATGTCAGAATTGTTGTGGCTTCGGCAGACCAAGACAAAGGTGGCGTCACTGTATGAGAATGTCTGCGAGTTTGTGTATGCGTGTCAAAGTGGGTAAATGAAGAAGACATAATCCAGGCTCCATTACATGCTCATTTAACTTAACCTGAAATCGGTCTGGGTGTCACTTCAGCTGTTCGATAAAGAGAATAAAAGATATTTAACGTGAGGTCATACTGCATTGGCCAAATGCAAACCCAGGATGTTCAGGGTGATGGGGAATGTACAACAGATTCATTTTAAAGGGACAGTGACAAAAATATTTTTTTGGATGTACTGTCCCTTTAATTAAGAAACTGCTTGCTGGGTTACACATTTAGTTAACCTGAGTTTCTCCTCAAACAAAGTTTCAACCAGTTTTGAACTATTGTTTTTATTTATTTATTTAGATAATTATTAGTTGTATAAGTTATTACCCGCAGATCAGTCAACATAGTGAGGAAGGAATACAATTTTGTGTGATTTGATATGTCACAATGTCAGATATAGAAACGGCAACTTTAAAGCGTCATAATCTAGAGAAGAACATTGACGTCAATTGTCCTCGTTGGGTCAAAGTACAGCAGAATAGCCATTATCTCTTTCCTGAAATGTCATCATTGCAGTACCAAAACAATCTCCAGCATTTTACACTGAGATCATATTTATTTACTGACTGAGTGTTCATTTACTCAAGGAGCACGACACTTTCACACCTCCAAGCCCACAGTAGCCCAAAGACATCTACTAAACCTCAGCCACACAGATCCAGGTACCTAAAACCATAAATGTCATATAGACACTCATATTATGACCGCTGGGTCAAAAAGCGCTTTTCACGAGTGTCACAGTATTTGCAAATAAAAATTTTTATTAGTTATGATATTTGAAAAAGATGATGTATTTTATAGCTCTGGGTTGAGCAAAGCTATACCTGAGGCTCAGAAAGTTCATTTCATGCCTGTCCCTGCATGTAAAAGAAGGTTAGAAGGTTAATTGTGCCGAAAGGGAAGGATGAGACAGAAATGCTTCACTTAATAAATTATGGCCAATCTGCAGCCAAATAATTTATGTTTTTACACCAAGAAAAATCATACATGCACAAAGAAAGAAAAAAAAAAGCATAAAAGCATAAATCAATGCAAAAATAAAACAAAAGAAAGAAAAGCATGAATGAACAAATAAATGCATACATAAGTAGTAGCTTATTAAAATTAATAAAAATAAATAAAGGCCAGCACAGCTTACACACAACGAGCCATTGTAGTCTTGGTTAATTTTTTTTCCAGCAGGAGCTTTTGTCATGTGATTGGAAAAGATAGATATAGAAATATAGTGTTTTTTGTAACATGGGATAGTAATAGCACTGTACAACCAGCTGTGAGAGCCTTAGGAGCTATAATTGCAGTAGCCGCAGTGATAGTCATATGATGGCAGACTATTTGCTTTTGGCCTAATAGAGCTGCACTGTTAACTATACATGGACACGTCCTGTGACACCTCAGAGGAGAGTGCTTAGGCTTGGGGTTGAGAATACAAAGTTACTTAATACCAAACTAATCTACAACCTACTTTGCCAAACAGAGGATGACGAGAACAAATGGGTGGCATCTGAACAAAGGAATTGCCATCGTATTATGGGAGATGCATGCTAAATGCATGAACAGTGCGTGAGATAGACTCTGCAATCTTATTTAGGTGTGATATCGTGTTGCGGTCACTTGCCTTTTTAGGGTTGCCTGTCGCTCTCCACAAGCTCGCTCATTGTTATGTCTGGTCATGTTAACCCAAAAGGAACACCTTCTTCCCTCCCTCGAGTGTCTGGAGTCTAAGCAGAGATGAAAGAGACAGAGAGAAGGTTTTTAAAATGTTAAACTCATAAAATCTAAGCTCCTCTGAGCACCAAACACATGAGTCGCTGGTCAAAAGTTACCCGGGTGTCCTGACTAATTTTAAACAGCCAGAGTGCTTCTGCGGCCCTCATCAAGCACAAAGCCACCCATGAAGGATGGTTTGTTTTCATGGTGCTTTTAAACACGGCCAATAGAATAGTTGTATTTTTTTTTTACCTGCTTCTGGTCATGAAACAGAGGCCAAACTAATCATTGTCATACATTTGTCTAATCATAATGTAATACATTTGTACTTATAATATTTGTATGAAATAAGGCCTCTAACAAAAGCTTGGTCTATTCTTTTTCTATTCTCTCTGTAGTCTTTTTATTACGTAGTTGGAGAAAAAAAAAAAAAAAACCTTGCTATGTGTACTGCATTAAGCTAACTGAGACTTGCAATAGCATTTGCATTCCATTGCTTTTTTGACTGCTTCCATTGTCCTTATTTAGGACATTTATTTTAAGTCGCTTCGCATAAAAGCTAAATGACTATAAGTAAATCTAATAAAACCAATTGTACAGAAGAAAAAAAACTAACAACACTAAACTAAAATATTTTTTTCATTTAAAAGATAAAATTATAAATAAAAAAAATTGGCAAATAAATAATTTGTAGTTATAATAAAGAAAGATTACAATTTTATAATCAGTTAATCTGTATAAATAAATAGGTGTAATGTTAGAGAAAATACGCTTGTTGTGCATTACCTAAAATACATTTACTTGAAGCAAATTGATTTTAATTTTACATTTTAAATAAAACCATAAAATACATGACAAACTAATGCAGTTTGTATATGAAACTATACAATTTTATTTTATTTGATAGTAAATAATTTTAGTCAATTATCTAGATTAGATAATGTTGCTATAATGTTATAAAATAAATTTATATTCAGAAAATGTGCATAATAACAAATAAGTAAATACATTTGTATTTATATATAGAATTATGAATAGAATCAGTGGCAAATGAAACTTGTATATTACAATTATAAAATAATTTAGGCATATATTAGATGAAAGTGTATAATAGAAAAAAATATTTGTTTTATTAATAAAAGTTGCATAATTAGGTGTATTATAGATCTTAAACAAACTTCCTAAAATCATACAATAAAATTTTGGGAAATGCTTTATTTTACAGTTGCTTATTAACATGCATATTGCTAGGAACATATTATTGCATATTGCTATTAAGCACCTTATTCAACATCCCTAATCCTACCGAATACCTAAACTTAACTACCTTACTGACTATTAATCAGCAAATTAAGAATTTAAAAGTCATAGTTAACAAGTTTTTTTTTAATATTTTTTTATTTTGTGATTTAAATAATAATAATAATAATAATAATAATAATAATAATAATAATAATAATAATAATAATAATAAATCATTAGCCCCCTGCAAATAATCAGATGTCCTGTGTTCAGCAGTTCTAACCAAATGCAAACTCAAGCACTTCATGGAAAATTCAACCTGACCCTTGAGAGTCCTTTTTTGTAAAGATCCAAAACACAATGCTTGTTAAATATGACTTTGATACATCACAATACTGTAAAAATTCACACACACTGTATCTGGTAAGGACACAGTTTGTTGTTTTGTAAATTGTTAGAGCACATAACCATATTTACGAATCTAGGTCACATAAAAATCCTTTGCCAGATGAAATTATAAACTTGCTGACTCTAAATGAAATGAAAACTCAACCCCAGCACTATTTCTCTATCCTGTTTTCTCACACTCCTTTATCTGTAAGAGGGAGTCTCCTCATAGGCTTGCAGAAGCTGTTAGATGGGGAGTAACCTGTGAGCTGGGATCGCTCACCACAAGGTTCATTTGTGAAAAGCATGAGCCGACGAAGTCTTTGATGGGCGTTCATGAGGATAGGCTGGTCCCTCTGCAACCCATCTGTCATGGTCACTATTAACACTTCATCGGTGTCCATTGCCCTTGCTCTCATTCGATTTTTCCCTCAACTGAGCCGTTTCCTCAGGAAAGGAGGGGCGAGGAGGGTTTTTTTTCCTGACGTTAATGAGGCTATATGAGGCCCACTTCTTGGATTTCACTGTCCCAGACAGAACCAGCACTGGCCAGACCAGTTTCTTTCAATACGCTAGAGACTGAGAAACAAGTCTAAAACGCATACATGTGTTTCTCGCTCATTTTTTAACATATAATTACTTAGATTACTCAAAAGTCTAGAATCACTGTGATATTTATTTGCTTATTAGCATACCTATTATTAATATATTGGTGGTTTATTATAGCACGAATAAAGCACATGACCATATTCTTCATCACCAATCCTATACTCTCAGAAACAAAAAGGTAGAAAAGCCGTCACCAGGGTGGTACACTTACTGTATATGTACACTTTAAAGTACTAATATGCACCTTTCAGTTACCAAAATGAACCCTTTAGGTACAAGGAAAAAATGTGGAGGAAAAAGATGCACAACCAACTGAGCTGAAGGCAACCTGCACTGTAAAAAATGGCTGTGAATTTAACTGTAAAAAACAGTGAAAATGCTACGGTAAAAACCCATGAAATGGTTAATGGTAAATTCCTGTTAAATTTACAGGGAAACACGGGTAAACTGACATTCCCAGTATTCTCTGCATAGCATTTTAAATTGTGTTAATTTGAATTTGAGGTTTCTTCTTAGTTTTTTGTATCAGTTATGTTTATTAGGGTTGTATGTTACATGTAATGTTGTTAAATTAATGTTTATTGCCCATTTTAGTTTAATAATTCATACCATTGTGGTGTTTGGTTCTTGTGTGAATGACGCTAAGCACCTTCTTTATGTGCAACTATTTAAAAGCTACTTGTGATGGGCCTTGGTTCATCATGTGACTTGCTCATCTCCACCTGCATTTGGTAGTTATCAGTGTATTTCAAAATAGAATTATTTCAATCACTTTTTTAATCGCTATCACCATTTTCTTATTAGAAATTACGGTATTTAACTGTAAATTTAAAGTAAAACCGTAAAACTATTATGATATCATATTTTCACGGTTTTATACTAGCAACCACAGCTGCCGTTTTTTTTTCCGTAAATTTTACGGATTTCTTTTTACAATGTACATTTTTTTGCCATAAAAGAAATAAAGGTTTTACCGTTATTTAACGTTACCCCAGCTGCCGGTATATTACCGTTTTATATATATATATATATATATATATATATATATTTATTTTTTACAGTGTGGGAAACCTGGGCTTCCATACCACCTCAGCAGTACCACAAACTGATCATCTCCATGCCATGCCGAATTGAGGCAGTAATTAAAAGCAAAAGGAGCCTCTACCAAATATTGAGCACATATACAGTAAATGAACATACTTTCCAGAAGGTTAACAATTTATTTTTTTTTAATAGGTCTTATGAAGTATTCTAAATTGTTGAGTGAATTGGTGGGTGTTAAATATGAGCCTAAATCATCACAATTAAAAGAACCAAAGACTTAAACTACTTTAGTTTGTTCGCACTGAATTTTTTTTTAATAGGAGTTTCACATTTTAAAATGGAATTAGTGGAATAAAATAACTTTTCCACAACATTCTAATTTATTGAGATGCAAAATTAGTGTAAAAATAAGTGTTTTTTGACCAGCCATGTATGTCAACTTGATGTTTGGGAATAAGAACCTTTCAAAAAAATATTAAGCAGCACAAAAACACTCGCTTTTTGACCATATACCATTGGTTAGACCTACTGCCCCCAAAATCACACCATTGGCAGAGTTCAATCAACATTTTACCCATTACTTCATTTGTGTCAAGGTTGTGAACTCTTTCAATGATCTCTGATTTATCTCAGACACCATTCAGAGTAATATGAGTGTTAAACGGTGCAATTACAAAACACAGAAGAACAAGGTTCCTCGGGCATAGCAGGGCCTACCAGACCTGTAAAACTGGAACTTATAGTTTGATCATATAACGTCATCCTCCGCTCCGCTAGGCTTAAGTGTAATTACCTGTCATCAAATGCCAAACTCTGTTCGGCCTCGCTAAATCTCTCTCTCTATTACTCATAAGCCCTGCTCTAGTTTTTGATGGAAAGGGTGAAATGATGGAGAAAGGAAGAGGTTTGTGGCTTGAAGAGTGTATGTGTGTGCGCAAATGCAATGCTTGTGATATTGAGCAAGTGTCTCCATCAGTCCACTTTTCTTATCAGATCAATACGTGTTAGATTACACCCTGGTCTTGCATCATAAACGGTTTATCTCTTGCTTATTATCATTCTATCTTAGCATTTAACTGTCAAACTTGGCGGCAATCTATTTGACTCCAAGCAAGTACAAATCATGCGTCAGACACACTAAAAGACTTTGTGCCTAGGGACAAAAGGTGTCATCCCACGGTCACCGTGGCCACATAACAAAGCCAGTTTAAGTAGCTAGGTAGAATTTTTATTTTTTTTATTTTTTTTTTAAAGTCAAGCTAAAAGACATTTTCTAAAGTCACTGGTTATCTTGACACTTGCTACTTTAAATAGTCCCTCAGAATACTTCATTTATGAAGTTCAATTTCTGAACTAACGAACCTCTGAGTTCTTTTCAGTGAATTGTTCAAAAAGTCAAAATTGTCAAAAGTGGTTCACTATTTAGAATCGTTCAGACAATTCACTTGGAGTGATGAAAAATAAATAAAGTTGAATTAAGTTGTCCTGTAACTTTTAATGAAACTACTTTTGCTAATAGAGAACATTTATTTGCCATTAACTATAACTCAAATTCCTCATTTGCTGCTTATGATAAATTCAAGTAGAATAAGGTAGTTATATGCATTTAATTAAGTGGCTAATGTTCCAGTAATATGCATGCTAATAAGCAACTAGTTAAAAGAGCCTGAAACAAAGTGTCACAGAGATAACAAAAGAAATGCAACAAAAATACATAAAATACAAATATTTAAAAATGGTGTCATATTAAAATAAGGTTTCTGATTATAATGCATACATGTGTTCATAACTAATATTGTATTATATATAAAAAATAAATAAATAAAATTTTATATAAACAAATTAAACAAAATAGGATAAGCTATCACATAAAGCAGTGGTCCTAACCAGATGTGAACAACTACTGTACATGTAAAATTTCGCCCCAACCTAATAGGACACTGTATTAGTAAGTAAATTGCAATCAGGTTAGATTTTATTTTCAGAGTAGTGTGCTAGCTACATTTGCAATAAACTTACAAATAAAGGCCTATACCAGGGTTTCTCAAAATCACAGGAGGTCCAATGATCTGCAGAGTTTAGCTCTAACCCTGACAAAACACAGCTACCTATTATTTTCTAATGATCCTTAAGACACTGATTAACATGCTCATGTGTGTTTGATTAGGGATAGAGCTAAACTCTGCAGTGCGTATTTTTAACTGCGGTTTTTTTGTTGTTGCTCCTAATCTTTTTTTTTTTTTTTGCAATTATTCAGACTAAACTGCTGAACACAGACTTCCGAAACTATTTGTTTGCTTCTTTGCAAGTGCCAGTCCTATAGGAAATGCATAACTAGAGGTTCCCTCTCCATTAGCTTCTCTGCAATTTTACTTCATTCTTCACATCCACAGACACACAGCAGTAAAAAAGTCCGCTCAGCTACTGTTGGCCTGATTCCTGCCCCCTGCAGCACAACACAACTGCTCATGGAAGAAACGACCATATCTGGCGCCCATCGATCCTGCTCTAGTTTGTAGGACATTGTGCTAACAGTAGGTGAAACGTGTTTCTAAGCGCTCCCAGCTGATTACTGTTTACTAGGCAGGAAACGGGAGATATGGGGCGAAATGAATGGAAAAATGGTTCAACAGCCTCCTGCTGTCACGGCCAATGCTAACGAGCATTGGGATCACGCCGGCATGGAATTCACACTCCAGGCTTTATTGCTCTTGGGCCGGGCAAACACCTCAACAGAAAGGGAAAAAAGAATGAATTTTGTTTTGAAAATGTCTTAAATCATAACATCATGAACTAGCGTGCACGTGAGCATGCATGTTAAGTTCAGTACTGTGGGTACCGGGCTGCTTGGTTGGATTGGCGCTTTGCCCGAGTGCTGGTCCCAGTTTGCTGCTGATGGTTGCAGTTTTTCCCAGCGCTCTTTGTTTTCTTTAGCACAGTGTCATTCGCTGTGCAAACAACACTAAAATGGCCCACTTTAATTACTCTATTTCCTTTGCTGCCTCGCAAAACAGATGATTATGCCAATTTATAAGCACACGCACTGAAACTTGCACACATGCAAGAACCTCTAAATAGACTTCCCATATAGAGAAGAAAATCAGAATGTAGCTCTCAGTCGTTTTATCTCCTGCATTGGGAGAGCAAATTGGGAGTTTTGTTTTTGATTAAAAACTATCTGCTAGCATAACATTTCTCCTAAAATACTGGCAAAACTAAATTACACAGAACATCTTCGTTTATTGTCGCTTAGCTCGGTAGACAAAATAGTTATGGACAGGCTTTGTCTAAGATAGTTCTCCTAAAATTCCTGCAGGATGAGTTATGAAAGCGAAATTTCCGAGCAATAAATTGTTCCTGTGGGCTTGGTTTCTGCTTAAATTAAACAAGTTATAACAACAACACCCAAAACCATAAACCAGAGGTCACCAATTAGCAAACTGAGGTCTAGATCTAGACCCAAGATTGGTTTCACTCATAAATTAATGTAATTATACATTACATGCCACACAGACTGTTTTTGCAATGCAAAGTCAACCAAAGAGCTGTAGCTGTAGTGATACTGTATTTAAGGAGGCATTTACAAATCTTTTTGCAGCAAAAGACACAAATGACAAATTTTTTCATATTTTATATAATCAACTAACATAATTTACAATAAGAGAAAAATATCTTAATATCAACATTAATAACAATTATTATTATTAACAAAATTAAGACTATTAGATCAAAACAATAAGTCATCATTAAATGAACATCAAAATTAAGACCCAACATAAAAAAAAAATAATATTACTTAATATACTTATTATCATCATACAATAAAATTAAGTATTATTATTGTTTCAACTAGGACAAATATAACCTTAATTAATAATATTTTTTTTATTATTTACAATAACAACTGTTATTCTTATTATTTGTTTAAATTAAGACTTATTAATTGTATTTATTAATAAAAATAATTTTATATTTATAACAATTCTTATTCTTCATTAAATTAAGACTGAATTTTAGATAAAAACATTACTCATTAAATTAACATTAAAATTAAGAGCATAATTGTATTAGTAGTAGTAATAGAAGTATTAGTTCAATGAAGACAAAATTGTGTCTTTAATAATTTTGTATTATTGATAACATCAACAATAAATAATTAATAATTAAGACTATTAAAATTAAATACAATAATAATCACTCAATTGAACAACAAAATTGAAAGCATTCATTATTCATTCAGTTTCATTATTACTAAAACAAAATTTAACATAAAACACCATTCATTATTTGAATGTTAAATTAATGATAAATATTGTTTTAATAATTTTACATATATACACATTTAATTAGGATTAATACAATATCTACACACTGAACGCCCGTGGCAGCACTCTGGTTGAAGTCTGTAATGCTTCTACCAGACGTTTTTTAAATTGTCAGCGAGGCCAGCCGCAGATGGTTTGGGCTTACGAGCAGACATTAAAGAGCAATTTTTTTTCTTAGGAAATGCTCGGTTTTCCATCTGTTGGCTCGCTCATTGGTACAGGCACAGACGTGTAATGGGGCTCCGTGCGCTGGCACATCAAGCACGCTGACCGGCTCGCTCCTATAACAGCGGCCCTCGCGATTACTTTTTTCCGAGAAGCGGTTAACCCCAGTCACTTGGCCCTGAAATCTCTCTTCCTTTGAGCAGCTTGGATGCAAACCCTCGAGGCCTCACATGCTCTTTTCTGTGCTCGGCTAGTTAGCAAACATTTCTAAAACGTCCATGCAAATGCTCATGTCCTAAATCAGCATGCGTTTTGTGTCACAATGTTTTTTCATACAGATAAGAGACAAAAACACCTCTACAGATATACATTTTACTGTAAAATAGATTGTTGTTCTGATATGGTTTAATGAAAGAACAATGGCCTCCTCCTAAATCGCACTGTACACCATGTACTAGTGTTTATTACCATTTACTGGTTTTCCTTCCTGAAAAGTAATGCTCACTTGCAAAACTTACACAGAAGAGCCAAGGAACAAAGTCAGACTGGCCCTGAGAAAGCTTTACAGCAGGTCTGTAAGTCTGTGCTGATTTTTGTTTATAGGACCAAAGACCGTCTGGCAGTCAGAATTGAAAACTGATGTCACAGTGAAAGGCTTCTTTGTCTGAAAGTTGCCGACGTAGGATCCCGGACACGGAGTTTGGTCTGAGAGCATGTGTGTGTGACGCAACAGCTGAAATTGAATGTCTAGCCACAGCAGATGTCAGTAGTAAAGCAAAGGCAGGCCGGCTATAAATCAAACAAATTAGAGTCCACATTTACGCTACCATCAAGTCATCACAACGTCAGAAGCAATGCACATGTTTTTGTGATTGTTAATTGGTCTCATTACCTGTTTAGCCTTAATGAAAGGAGAAAATATACAACTGCAAGTTATAATGCCAACTATAGTTTATGAACAAGTCTTTTTTCTTTGCCAGTTGTGTTACACAAGACAATTAAATATAAACAGTCAGCAAAACATGAACTATCACGCTCTGGGTTAATTAATCACGATCAGTATGATCAGGACTAGATTTGGTTGGAGCAATAGGCTACATTTCTACTCAGTATATCAATAGTTCAACAGTCAGTCATGTGATTAGGTCACTCCCTCCTTAAATGACTTTAAAGACAAAATACAGACCTTTTATTGTAGAAAAACTAGTGCCATATAATTCAGGCCACTGCAAGCTGGTAACAGACTACAACAGAATCAAAATATGTGGCTGGGAGAGAAGATGAAAGAATGAAAAAAAAATAAAAATATTATAATATAATGAGAAGAAAACGAGAGGAGGAACACAGTGGCTCACTGAAATGATAAACCTCCCAATTATAAACTGAAGGGCTTCTGTTACTGACAACGTGTTCATCCTGCAACAATTAAAGAATTTACTGTATATACATCTACTCCAATGTGAAATAGTTTGTTATGCCAAAAATGTAGGGCATATTGTATTATACCTCTTTTAATACCACATGACTCAAAAAAGCCCTTTTGTTGATCCTGTGTTAGAAAAAATGTAATTATATTTTTTTTACAGAGTGGCTGGCTGTCAACATAGAGATCTACAGCCAGCATGACTTGCAGCAATCTAATTACTCGCTACGAATTGAATTATTTCAACCAAAACAACATCTGCTCAGCTCATGCAAAGTATCAGGTGAAACATCACTCCAACAGTAGACTCTACAAAACCTGCAACTGCCTGACACCAAGTATGTTCATCACACTAAGAGCCTGGACATGTTTGATTAAGTACCCATTATCTAGGTTGGACTTGAAATCAAGGAGGTTTGAAGAAGTGGAAACAGGGGGTTACATAAGACAACCAGAAGAGCTGAAGAGCTTCAATGGGAAAACAACGTGGCAGTCTCATCAGTGATGAAATCTGAGATCAGAGCGTCAAAAACGATCACTATCTTAAAGAACAGAGCAGAACAATGATGAGTGGGAAGTGAGATTCATTGGCTTCGCTTATAGAGCCTTACATACATAACGCAGTACTTCACTGATGCTAACAGACTGTAAAGGTATTAGGAGCCATGGTAAAAGATCGTTTCCTGGAGATTAGACCTAGTCTAGACTGCCGCTGTTTTTTTTGGGTATCCCGGCACGAGCGGTGTGTTTTTAAGACCCCACGTCAAGATAAGTTTAATTGTCAGAAGTACATTGAGACTCCTGTGTTCTGCCCTTTTTCATGGAAATGTTTTAATGGAAAACACGGCTCATTTGAGAGAGTCAGCTCACAATCTAAATAAACTCATTAAAAATATGAATGAGTGATGAATGAATATGGGTGCAATGAGTGCCATTGTGTCTTTTTTAAATGTAAAATATTTATCTAAATCCTTATGGTTATTACATTTCAAATGATGAAATATTGTAGTCTTTTAGTTGACATATATAAGTTTAATACATTAACTAACATATACATACACATATATATAAAATCATCAGATAGTTATATTCAGATATAAATCTCTCCTTAAAAAGTACACAGTTTATAAGATTTAATAATTAGGATTTTTTTTTTTTTTTTTGAAAAGAGGAAAGTTAGCAAATTAGAATGATTTCTGAAAGATCCTGAGACACTGAAGACTGTAGTAATGATGCTGAAAATTCAATTTTGCCATCACAAAAATAATTATCTTTTCAAATGCAAACTTATTTTAAACTGTAATAATATTTCACAATATTACTGTTTTCCTGTATGTTCACAAATTAATGTAACCTTGGTGAACTTTTGTATTAGTAAAAATCTTACACTGCAAATAGACTATATTTTTTGTCTTGTTTCCGGCCAAAATATCAAAAAAATTCTCAAATCAAAAAATTCTTGCTTTCAGAAAAACAAGCTAAAATTAAAATGACTTTTTACTTGAAACAAGGAAAATAATCTGCCAATGGAGTAAGCTATATAATCTTATTTTCTGTCACATAATTTTGACTTGTTTTGGCTGGAAACAATGCTTAGAAAGCATTTTTTGCAGCGTATCAACCCCAAACACTTGAACGGAAGTGTAGTTTAATACACTTTTCTATAACAGTGCCCTCATTAAATATGAACATGTCAAGGAAAATAAAGCATTCATCTTGGGCCTTATCAAAACATAATGGTCAGAGGTCAATACAGAAAGTGCCACGTTTGCACCTTAAAACCTGCTGCTGAAAATGCCACACACCTGACCACTTCATTCACAGCTCATCCTCTGACCTCTGCTTACCATTTCGGAAAGCATAAAGAGTCACACCTGCCCCCCTTTCAAGGCCATTCGCCCACCCGCATGAGCTCACACACACACAAACTATGTTTGTCATCAGTATCATTGTGTGACTGAGTGTGTAAAGAATTAAGGTGAAACCAGAAAAAGACTCTGACTGCTCAGGTGGACACATACACTGAATAGCAGTCTATCAGGAATACTTTAACAGCCTCTTTAAACTATTCACTTGGAGCATCCCACCTAAAACTGAGATTAAGCTGGGAACCCTCAAGCTAACATTTAAGACAGCAGGCTGGTCTTCAAACTATATATTTAAGTCCACACAAACACACTCATTTAACAGGATATCTGCTTACGGTTGTCTGGTTTGCTGACATGCTGAGTCGATGCAGGCAAAGTGCCTGCTGTGGAAAAAGGAGAATCCTCTTTTATAATTTCACACTTTGGATCCCGAGAATATGATTCCTCTCACTAATATGACATTTATTTTCACAGAGGCAGCATATGTACATTTTCTTCCCAACCACAATGCAAGAGCCCAGACATTACGCAAGTGTGGGCCTTGAAACCAAAAGGAGCCATGTTGTAAATCAGCCAACATGTCAGTCAGGTCGTTAGCCTGAAACATATTCGTCTTTTTAGCGTATTAATTTGGTAAGGAATCTTTTTAATTTCTGACTACTGTGCTTGCATTTGTTAAAAACAAACTATTATTTACATAATGCTCTGGCTAACGAAAATGTACTTTTACCACAAATAAAACCAAGAATCCATGGTTACTACAGTTAAGCTTTGGGAACCACAAATTAACCATGGTTTGCTACACTAACCATAGTTTTTCGTATTTGTAGTGAAGCTATTGTTGTGGTTAACATGACAAAAAACATGATTAATAAACTTTTACTATAGTAAAAAAACAGCATTGAAGCTGGAATGCTTGTTGTTTGCTGGTTTATGCTGGTCATGTGCTGGCAAAGGACCAGCAAAAACCAGCAAACAACAAACAAGCATATACCTAACCAGCATGCTGTTTTTTTCAGTGGGGATCATGGTTAATTTTCATTACTTTATTTTCAAGCACATTAACATCTCATGCTAAATGCTTATGACCAGTATTGCTGCAGTACTGTATTTACGGCTAACAAGCTAACGCTAACTATTTGCTACACATTTGCACTTTTAATCTTGAACAATGCAAAAAAAAAAAAAAAAAAAAAAAAAAAGTGTGTGCTTAATCCTTCAATTTACAATCCCCATCATAAACAGCTTAGTTTTTATAAGGATCTTGAGACTGTTTAACAGTAACTCCTTGAAGATTATATTCCAGAGGGGAATCTATGTTCAAAGCAAGAAGGAAAGCCACGGTTTGGTCGCACCATATGACCGCCTTTACGAGAAGGTTTTGAATTGATCTCAGTGTGCACGAATGCTAATGCTAAAGGGCTAACACATGGGGAAAGCAGGTTTACAAGGGTCATGTCCCCACGGTATGTTCTGGGTGACCTCTGGGGCATTGTGTGACTTCAGAAATTAAAAGAATGTGGGGTGGTGTCCTATAGCGTGACGGGATGGACCCAGCAGCTGTGTCAAGCAACCGTCCCATCTCTTTAAGATAGCTTGACACGCTGCATTTGTCAATGCACATCGATGATTTCAATCCAAACAATAACACATCATTTTTCAGCCGTGCAAAAGCACAGACAGGAGGCCAGGATTGCAGTTAAACTGATATGGGATTCGTGAAATTGGCCAGGGTGGAGGAAACATGAGGTGTAGGGTCCGTTCTGGGTCAGTTTTGAGACAGAGCAGATCCACAGAGCCTTAACGTAGCAATAAAAAGCCATGTTAAAACCCACAGCGCAAACAAAAGTAGAGTCAAATGATTCCGTTAATGCACATGCAGCACTTAATATAAAAAGCACACGGAGCAAACACGTGCCTCCTGATTCTAACAAACCTGGACAGCACCGACATGCTCTCATAAAGCAGCCAAAGGACACAAATGCTTTATTTGCCTGCCCACTAGTTAATGCTTTGATTTAGCTGACCTGAGCCACAGAAAGGTGGTGAGCTGTAAGGGGAAGAATGCATGCAATGAAATCTGGAATTACCATCTCCGAATACATCAAGTGGCCTATGCACAAAACACTAAAATACATGCACATATAAACTGTAAACTCACAACTCTACTGCTAGTGTATAATGCAGGCCTATTAGCTCATATAAAAAACTTGCTGAGACCCAGACCGAGCAACATGGCCTTTCTCAGGTGGACTTATTTCTTGCCAACTTGGCATCAAGCAGCATTTTATAGAGGTCTCTTATCTCCTTGTTAATCCAGCTTTTAAACAACCCTGTGCCACGAACAAGACATGACTTTGATTCATGTCGATTTGGTTTATCTTAAATCAACTTGTTGGTGTGCATGTTTAAGGCGGGCATGCACGGTTTAAATATAACACAAACATTGCGAGATAGCTTTCTCTATCTTTTTAAATCATGAACAGTTTCAGTGAGAACGCCAAAGGGTCTAACATTTTCATGTTATTTGCTTAAGAATAAAATATATCCACAACAACATAAAACTTCTGGCCTGGTAAATCTGGTAATGGTTACCTTGAGCTGAAATGGTAACATTTGCATGCCAAACTTCATCAGATGGAGAACGCTGAAGAGGAGAAACAAACAGCTTGCAGTAAGTCCATTTCCCAAGGGTCATTAAACTTGGTCCTGTAGGGCCGGTGTATTGCAGAGTTTAGCTCCAACTTACCTCAACACACCAGCATGGAAGTTTCGAGTATAGCTTGATGAGCTGCTTCAGGTGTGTTTGATTAAGGTTGGAGCAAAACTCTGCAGGTCACCGGCCCTCCAGGACTGGAGGAACTTGGAACTTGGTGATGCCTACATTAGGCAACACAACATCTCTTTCAAATGACCATGTCCCTGCTAATCAGAAGGCCTGCAGACCATGTAAAACTGAACACTATTGGAAAAACAGCAACATTATGCAACATTTCAACAGCAAAATGCTTCATTATTTCACTTTGGATGGCATAGCATTCCTCTACCTGTTATTTAATCTAGTTACATGACATAACAGTCAGATGAATAGCACAAATTATTTGTTCATTCATCTCACCTGAAATGGAAGGTAATATTAACTGAATTGCATTGTGAAGACACAACCCTTTGTAACATGCTCTGTTATGTCCTGCACATTTACGCAAAACTTACGAGGTCTTTTAAGGTATATGTTCAAAGCAAAAACATTATTGTTGTATGTTATTATGATCCCCAACAATGACTGCCTAGTGTCACCATTCAATTAGAAGCAGATTTACAGCGCATCACATTCCCATCGCACGATCTGGAACATCTACAAGTCAAACAAACCAATAAAAGTATTTGTGTCACCTATTTCGTAACAGATAACAATGTGTTGTATAACTCTTCAGCTCATTATAAGTCTCCAGACCTCCCAAACAGCTCCGCTTCATCCTATTGACAAAAAGAGACAGGGGTGAACTTGAAAAGCCAGCTTTGGAGGAAAGATGGCTCGGGGCGAGAGCGGTAGAACGCTGTCTCAAACCTCAAAACCACTCAACCTGCTGACACACCTTGTCATTACCGACGAGGCCAAATTGTCAGTTTGAAGGAGTGAGAAGAAGCTACCTGGAGCACATAGTGTTCTTGTTTTGTTTTTCGGCATGTTATTCACAATAAAATATTCACAGTAGCCGAGCCTGTGATGAATACCTTCAATACCTCGAAGCTGATTATACAACCAAATAGTTTTACTCCACAGTGGCACCAGTGCACTAATATAATCCGATATCATTCCTTAGATATCACACACAAAAATTTGCTTCCAAGCACCCAAACTCAAGCAGTTCAAATGACTGCGTATGGTTAGACCCTAAAATGTACCCTTTACATTTTAATGTGTGCTAATTCACCTTGCGTGCATGGAGAACGAAATGTACAACATGTAAGTGGCGAGGCATGCCTTTGTAGCGTTGCCTTTTCATGCCTCGAGAAAAGAAATCCCCCAAAATATGCTGACTACAAAGCAAGCTTGTAATTGAGGGTTGATCCAAAAATGATAGACTGAGATTTGGGCCACAGAGTAAACAAGAGCACAGACAAAAGTCATGAAGATGTAAACAAGTGGGGTGGAACGTACGAAGACTACACTATGGCAAATAACACATAAATTGAATTTAGGTCAAATAAGAATGGGCTGTCAGGAGAGTGGTGCCCTTAAATTATTTTAACCAGTTTAATTCATTTTCAGGAAAAGATCAAAAGAGAAATCATGCGCGCGTGTCTATGTGAGGCCTTTGTTCTCAGTGTGATATGCGCTGTGATCCACGAAGACATGAGGAAACGCTAAATCAGATTTACGTTTTGGAGCCACATGGTTTTTCTTTCAAAAGAAATCATAACCACATCATAACCAACAATATGTGCAATGTTAAAACGCCACCATTGAATCACTGGATATTCATCAAATCAGTCATGCAATCACCACTGAAAAATGAAATGAAATAAAAACGAGTTGATGTGCAAGTCAATATGTTGTTCGTATGAAAAAGTGAATCACTGACATACAACCTATAAAACCAACCAAGAGCCGTGAAAAAGAAAGGCAATCCTTATGAATAAATAAAAAAATTAAAAAAGGAAATGCTTAAAAAATAAAGCAAAACTTTTTTGTTATATATATATATATATATATATATATACATTTTGTTCATCATTCAATCATTTATTGACAGAGAGGTGCTAAAATGGAAAGTTGCTGAGGTCAGTATGTGGTGTGTTACTTCAATATCCAATAGAGGGAGTCCCTTTAGAAAAAAAAAATCACACACACAGATGGTATGATCGTTTAGGAGAGAAGGGGAAACAAAGACAGATGACGTGTATGTGTGTGTAGTCTGTCCTGCTTCTGCTCTCAGCTGGACACAAACACATTTTTCTGACTAGACAGCTACAAAAACCTTTTGATTGAGTCTTGTCTGTTGTCTCAACTCTAGACTGTTCCACAGAGAGTCCATAAAAACAGATGAACAGCCTAGTGGTTAAAGTTTGATTTTAGATAGGGCCGAGACAAACTCCAGGGTGAAGCACTTTACCCAGCATTGCTCCTGGGGGGCCGTGTCTGCAATTACTGACTTTTAAGTCACTTTTTGCTAAATGACAAGCAACCAAGATGAAAAGATTCAGGCAGCCTTTTCTGTCCTGTAGCCTTTTGTCATTCTACAAATTAGCCCACCATGTAATTTACTCCCTTCTGTGGCACAAAAGATGCAGTAACCTCTTAAACGAAGCACAAAGTTTGAATCTGTAACTAGTTTTATGAAAGGTTCCTTATAATAAAACAGTGACAGAATAATAAGTATCAAAACTAGGTCATGTAAACATTTCTTGGGTACAATAGACTTTATCACAACTAGAACTTGGTCTTAACTGAGACTTTAGTGTGTGTGTGTGTGTGTGTGAGAAGCATGCAGTTTTTTAGCTGAGCTTGGCTTTCATGGCTGCGCTTCATAAACACACATCTGTTTCTCATTGAGTCAGAATTCCTGAGTGGATCTGAGGTGATTTGTGCCTGGGAGCCTCTAAAGACAAGAAGCGGACCATCTCAGAACCAGAATCTGCTTCCTCTGCTTTTCCTCCAACCTTGGGTCCCAGTCTTTTTCTGCAAGCACGTCTTTTACAGTCTTCTAAAGCCTTTCTCTGATGGCAGACCTTTGTTCCAGCACAAAAGGCGTTCGGTTGTGTAATCAGGTGTGCTATTTTTCTTGCATGACAAGGTTGAGCGTCAACATGCAGTAGCAAAACAGCCGAAAGCAGGAGAAAGAATGATTACGAGGAGCGGATGGAGATGTAAACACCGTTGGATGAAAGTACTGTTTTGGACCACAAGCTTCTGTAATATAATAAGTCTCTTTTTCTACTATGTGATGCACGGTCATAGGTCAGTGGGACGATAGCCAGAATGTGATCAGGTGACTTAAGTAAAATAGAGGCCTTCTTTGGGTCAGACTGTCTACAAACAAAGAAAAGAGTAATGGCTCAAAAATCAAATCTGCAGAGCCCCCTTGTGGCAATGAAGAGAAATGGCACTGGAGGAATTACAGGCCTGTGAGGAAAAAAAAAATAAAATAAAATAAAAGATAATACAGGTTAATTAGTAGCTTTAAATGTAAATATATTGTTCATTTTAAAAACTGAACTGATGATGTACAATCCATAAAACCAGCCATGCATTTGGAAAAATTTAAATAAAAAAAAAATAACAATACAAAAAAATAAAATACTGGCTTTAGGAGTTTACATACTGGGAATTTTAAATTGTTAATAACTAGTATAACATTTCTAGAAACAGCTACACAACTGAATTGTCATTGAAATAAGTAGGAATGCTTATAAAATAACGTTTTAATGTAAAATGTAATAAAATTAAAAAAGGAAACTCAATATAGAGTTCACAGGATATCTAAATCACTGATATACACCATATATAGGCAAAATCATAGTGAGAATCTATGTTTTAATATATGATATTAAAATAGGATTTATCCTACAATATCCTTGTCAATTCAGTGGTTTTCTCATTGAGGAAGAATACTAATTGTTTTATGGCTTGTCATGGAATATCCTGCTGGGTAATGACAGACAAATAAAACAATCAGAACTGTCTGTAAAATGTACTTCACAATTACCTTTAATAAACGTAATGAGCATCAAGCAAGATATTTCTGAACAGTATAACAATAAACCTTATAGCACCAAATACTTAAAGCCTGTGTGAAAAGTGTTGATGCCTTGGAATGACAGAGCAAAAAGACAAACATCCAGCCGACACTGGCATGACCAAAACTTTTAGGATATCTCGTACAGAACATCCATGAACTCCACAATCCGCTTTAAACAATTAAGACTGTTAAAGATAAAACAACAATCCTTTAAAGGCTGTTTTAATATGAGAGTTGGATAAGACGCCAGCATTCTTTCAATAGCAGCTGTCGTGTCTCTGTAAGCTTGATATCAGAAGAGGGTTAGCGCTCTAATAACAGCATTCCTGCCCTCCCTGCTGCTCAGCTTCAGGTCAGATCCAGCGCTCATGGATACGTGCACAGGAAGAGGAACTCATTTCTCCAGCTCAGTGAGAACACAAGCACTTGGACTTCGTTCTATTTCTGGTCTAGCTGCTATTTATAGAACATTCTGTGCTTTATAAGAGCGGTCGAAGGAGGAACCCAGGATGCAGAGGGATCAGATGGATAAAGAGAACTTGGAGAACTGCGAGTCAAACCCACGAAACTAATCCTGACACCCTTTCAATTCATTAAGGGAAGGAATACAGGCAGCTTAGAAGTGAATGAAACAAATCATCAGAGCAAATAGTTTGAACTTAAATACTTATAAAAGAGTTTTCTACTGATAAACAGAAGCTGCTTAGAGTTAAAGATTTCCTTTTTTTGTTACATACATTCACTACTGTTCAAAAGTTTGGGGTCGGTAACATTATGTATAAACGAGTGCTGTCAAATGATTGATCGTGATTAATCGCATCCAAAATAAAAGTTGTTTACATTATATATATATATATATATATATATATATATATATATATACACAAGTGTGTGTACTGTATATATTTATTATGTATACATAACATATATTGAAATATACATATAGCATATATATATATATGCACAGAAAGATTGTTATACCTAATATTATTTATAATATACAATTTAGTGGAAACTGTGATTTTTTTTTTAATTGGTTGATAAAAGTGTAAGAACTACACTATTTTCATATAGATGTCATTTATAACAATGTTTTTTACTGTCAATTGTTATCAATTTAATGCATTCTAGCTAAATAAAAGTAATAATTTCTTTCAAAAACAAAGCATTACTGACCCCAAACAGTAGTGTGCATGCTTTATCTGCATGTGCAATTCATAAACATATGCGTTTACTATCTTTCACGAAAATATTATTTTGCTTACATTTGAAAATACTTTTATTTTTGGCAAGATGTATAAATAGAAGCTAAATGATATGATGAATTTTCCTGCAGAATATTCTGATGAACTCGAATAAGTTCGATTACAGCAGTTAATTTCAAGGAGTCTTTTCCTCAACTCAAAAAAAAAAAAATGATGAGGAAACATACATACAGAGTATATTAAATCACTGGATTTGTAAAATTTTACAGCCGGTGTGCTAACACAACAGTGCCACAATAAAACACTGCAGTAAACTGGTTTCTGTCTGTGTCAGCGTGGCGTCACTATAGCACAACACAAACAATGAATCTGGCAAAACGGTGGTATAACTCAAGCTGCTTAATGTCATAATACGGATGCCAGTGTGTCCCTCTGGCCTGTGCAATAACACTTTGTGATCTCCTATAATGAATCTGTAATGAGAGCATGAGGATGTTAACATGCTCATTTCCAGCAAATGCTGTGTGTTGTGCACAGTGTCTGTCGTCCGAGCGACTACTGTGCTGAAGTTTCTCTGGACTTCAGTGGTCAGAGGAGTTCCTGAATGTAGACAGCTGCCAGATTAAGTGTTTCCTCTTTTTGTGTCTCTATCTCATGCTCAGTCTTTCCGGCAATATTTAGCTTAGATATAATGGTTTCAATCAGCCCTAAATTCACCTCAGACACATTAAGACAACATATTTTACAGCAAAAGACAGACTGTTCTGCTGGAAGTGATATTAAGAATTGCTTCCTATTTATGAAATCTGTTATGCTTCTCTTACCTAAAAGCACAGTCTGCCCAAAATGAAAAATTCTGCCATTTGCTCCCTCTATTTAAAGTATTTAGTAAAATATCTCAGCGCTTTTTGTCTATAAAGTGGGGATTAAAGGTTATTTTGGACATGAAACTGAGTTAAAGTGCCTCTATTATGGAGTTTTGTAAATGACGTTTCACGCAATGTGTAATACAGCTCTAAGTGAAAGAAAACATCCTGCAAAGCTTTAAATCTGAAAGTGCACCTATATTATGTCTCTCTCTCTCAGGTGTCAAAATGAAACATTAGCAAAAAAACAGGCGCCCAATTGCTGGGCTTTTTTGCATTGTCTGAATGAAAATGCAAATTCATTCTCTGCCACTAGGTGTCACTTTTAGAGCGTTAAAAGCTACTTTAAACACTGCTTTAAATTAAATCGACCAATCACTGGAGGAGTTTTTCAAAAATAAATCATAGAACGAATTGTTTCTAAATTCATAGTGGTTTTTTTTGACCTTGCATAAATGTTAACCTGTTGGGAGCTTTCATAACCCATAATAGGGGCACTTTCATAATGAATTTTCATTTACAAGCAAACTATTCTTTTAAAGGTGAAGTGTGTAATTTCTATGCTCTAAAGTGCTAATATAACTAATTTAACTAAGTTTTAGTGCTTCAAGTGTTGGTGCATCAGAGGAAGAAAAGTCTTTCCGCAGCATCCGTGGACTTCTAAAGAAAGAGTTCATTGGTATAAGAGGTAACTGATAATACGGTTGGGAATATCCAATTTGGCCACCACCTCCACGGCTCGGGTGCCCAACAGCGTCCTCAGGGTGATACGGCTCAGCTGCTGCAGAGACAGAGGGTTACCTGCAAAAACACAATATAATGCAACATTAGACACTGCAATAACATTTCAATGTTCATTTAGATTGCATTTAGATTAAGAGGAAAGAATGTGAAAAATGATGACAGATGTGGCAACATTTTAATACATTTAGACTTTGCCTTCCATAGCAACCAAATAAAAACAAAAACAAGTGAACATTCCAGGAGATAAAACCTTGATAAAATGTCAAATATGAGCGTTCAAGATCACAACCTCCTACAATATCATTTGATACACAAAATCAAAATGTTTGCATTCTCGTATTATTATTTTTAGAATCTAAACACCATTATCAGGAAAATATTTATATGCTCCTAGGCCACGGATTCGCATGAATCTGGTTTACATTCTGAAGTGGGGCACTGGTGTGTTTTGTTTGGACTCAGTGGGTCGAGAGTGTACCTTGGAATGAGACTAATGATGGATTCCAGACCTACACCAGAATCAAACTTTTTAACTCATCATCATAAACTTCATGTAAATTGTTTATAACATCACACCCAAAACATCCTGAGCAGTACCTAGGCAGCAGAGCTACAAGCACAACACTTAACAGTAACATGATATATCTTATTTTAAGAACATTTTAAATCTTAGTGAGAGCACGGAGTACATACTAAATTGATCTTTCTGATTCTTCCTCATTCTAAACAATATACCATATAAAAAAAACAGTAGGTTTGCCACGACAGCTTTTACATTAAGCCATGAGCACCATCTGCTGGACACTTTTGATTTTGACTTTTTTTTTTATTCTACAAAATGCCATTTATGTATTAATTTAGCTTAGGTGACTTATATATTATATATATATATATATAGACATTCGGTTTTGCCTTTAAATTACTTAAAATATGAAGGAGGAAAAAAAACATGTTTTTTATTAGTTTCCAAAATATTGCAGAATAAATATGTGTCTATACTGTACACACATATTTTTTTATTTATATATATTTTATTTTACATTAAAACTGATACTTTTTAATCTTTTATTAGTGAATCTTTTTTTTTTAAATCAAATATTATAACTTTATTTATTTATTGTATATTTGACAAGAGACCAAAACAGTGCAGAATATTAAATATTTAATTTAATTTCTACAACTGTATTTGTCCTTGAAATTGAATACTTTCAAAATTTTAAAACCTTTTCAGATTTAAATCACATTTTGACTCCTGTACACATGCAATATAACACACACTATAATGAATGCAAACCATTTCAAAGTACAATGAAGTCGTATAATTGAACTTCCTTCGATGGCTGTTTAGTTTTGAACTCACTCTCATAAAACTGAAGATAGTGTGCTGAGGGCGTATCTGGCCTTGTGTAGTCGACTGGCTTCCTGTCATATTTGTCTAGGGCGTAAATGTTGGCACCAAACTCCACCAGCAGCTCAATCATATCCACATTGTTGGACTTGGCAGCATGATGTAAGGGCGTCTCGTGTAGCCGAGTGGCATTTACGCTCACACCTGCACACAGTGATTCTTGATTAAAGCTTTAATGCGCTGATTTCAGATCTAAACTATCTTCTTTAGAGACACACTTTTCAAGGTTTGCATGACTGACAGAGTACTTTACAACCTCATGGCTCATGGAATCCAGTTTTACCTGCATTCAGTAGCACTTTAACACACTCTAGGTGTCGACTGGCACAAGCAACATGTAGAGGAGTACCGTTGTACAGGTCATAGGCCTCCAGACTGGCTCCTTTAGCAATCACTAACCTCACACAATCAGCATTACCTGCATAACAGAATATATCTCATGTGAGGGACAGACAAGTATTTCACTCAAAAAGTTCAGTTCATAATAATTATTACTCTATACACGTATAAAAATCGCACAGATTCTGTAATACTACAGAAATGGTTGATAGAACACTTTTTTTTTTTCATTTTATTTGATAATTATATTTAAAAACAATAATAAAAAAAATAATTAAAAGAATGTATACTAATAAATAAAGAAAAGACACCAAAACAAAATATAGCTTTCTAAATAATGAAAATAATTATTGTTCTTAATAATTAAAAATAATAAAATAAAATAAAATGTGAACATAAAATAATCATATATATTAGTATATACATTTATAAAATTACTTTTTACATTTAAATAAACCAGCTTTAGTAATAAAATGTCAATAAAACACTATATAATATAATTATTTAATGATATATATAGTGAAAATAAAATGTAAAAAAAAAAGAAATAATCTAAAATCTTACTCCTAAATGTATTATCTAAATGATTTTAAAACTTTGTATATTAATATTAATATAATTTTTAAATAAAGTGATTTTAAAATAAAACAAAACCAACCATCAACACGTCATCAAAATAATATTTAGTAAGGTAAATAAAATAAAAAAATACCTCACAGATTCTTTAATATAAAAGAAAAACTAAAAGTCAACAAATGATATGTGACCCTGGACAACAAAACCGGTCATAAGTGTTAATTTTCTGATATACGTGATCTGAAAGCTGAATAAATAAGCTTCCCATTGATTGTATGATTTTGATGTTTTGACTAAATATCTTCATGGAACATGATCTTTACTTACTATCCTAAGCATTTTTGACAAAAAAAAAAAAATCTATCATTTTGACTGGTTTGGTGGTCCAGGGTCACATATCATATAATTATTCAAATGTAAATGATGCGTTTTAAATCAGTAAAGAAAAGACACTTCTAAAGTGTCCACCAAACCAGCTCACCTCCCATGCAAGCCTCATGTAGAGGGGAGGTGGTACGTGAGGTAAGCATGGGATTGACTTTTGCTCCATACTCCAAAAGCAGCCTCACACACTCAAAGTTCCCAATAGAGCACGCTTCACACAGTGGAGTGCTGCCGTCCACATTCCTTGCATCAACCTGCAACACAAAAACCCATTTCAAAGCCAAGAAGTCAGTAGTATACTCTTGTGTCATCCGGGGCCCTTTTGAAAAGCAGTATGTGTTTAAGTGGCGTGCACCTGAGCCCCTGCGTCCAGCAGCAATCTCACACACTGCGTCTGTCCGCGCGCAGATGCCTCGTGGAGGGGAGTGATGGAGTCCACAGCCACGATATTCACTGAAGCTCCACTCTGGATCAAACTCTGCAGCTCTGACACCTGACCCTGATATGCAGCCTTATGAACCTCTGTCCTCTCTGCCCAGAAACCTAATACACAGTAAAACCATAACCTCAAGAGTCACAAGTAACAACTCATTTCTACTGTATTGGCCTATTAATGGATGATGTGTTACATTATTCATTTTACCACATGCAATAAAATCAATCATTACGCATAAAATATTGTTCATACAAGCCTTGGCGTTATAAAAAAAAAAAAAAAAAAAATCAAGTTGTGTCTCATAAATCATGTATTAGATTCAAATGAGCTATTGATGCGTTAATGATTATTATTTGTATAGCTTGTATATTATCATGGTTGGCTATATGAAATATTTATAAGGCTATAGTAAACATGTCCCTTGGTTGTTGACTACAGTTGCATGACTTAAGGGTGTGATATATGATATTCAACATAGGGGAGTACCGACATAGCGGCAAATACGCGTGGACTTACCGATGTCGCCGAAAAAATAAGGTCGAGTCGTTTCCACTTCCATCGCTGCTTTAGTAAAATGTTATTTAAAACACACACTGTCGCTAATTAACTAACTAAAAGCAGAAATTCTGCTGTGTTTAGAAACGCGGTGTATACATCACGTGGTCTGTTCTGTTTAGGCACTAGTTATGACGTGTTGCTGTGAATGCTGGGAGTTGTAGTTTACCGCTAATGTACAGGGGTCAATAAAACACTAATATATAAATATACACACTTAAAAATAAGGATTGGATACATTTGGACCCATATGTATGAACATGAATGCGTTAAATCAATGGTTTTCAACATTTAATTACGAACAATTCATAATGATTAATAGACAGGCATTTTCAAGTTAAATAGCTGTCATTTAAGCATGTCATGAAAAGTTAAGTGCTATATGTTTTATATATCTTCTCAAAAGACCCCAGAAGTACATCACAAACTATTTTCAAGCAAGAAACATTTGACTTTTAAATTATAAAACAATACCTTTAGACAAGGGTATTTAGACACTTGGTTGTCAAACATTAACATGTAAAAAGACAAAATGTCAAATTAAATTGATCTTGAGTTGTACAGGGGCAACAGGAACACAAATGGTTATATTATTTGTACATTTACATTGTAAGGCAATGTAGCACATTCAATGACACTAGTTTAACGCAAAGGGTTATAAACTTTACAAACTGCAGTCCATTAATGGTTTCTAACAAAATAAGACTCTAATTTATACATTTATGACGTATAAATGAGGTAATCAATGATGCGCTGTGAAAGGTCCAGTTTAGGGATCAGCTCCAGAGCTCTGCTGCCCAACACAGTCCTCAGGACGATACGGCACAGCTGCTGCAGAGACAGAGGGTTACCTGTAGAAAAACAGAAAAGCAGATGAAATTATTCTCAAAAATCTTTTATAATACTGTATAGCATCTATGCAGACGGTAACATACTCTCATAGTGCAGCAGACAGAGACTGGCAGGAGATTCAGGTTTTGTATAGTCTCTAGGTTTGCGACCCAAGTTATCACTTATGTTGACATTTCCACCAAACTCCACCAGCAGCTCCACCAGGTCCACTCTCTCGGCCCTCGCCGCATGATGCAGTGCCGTTTCATGGAACTTGGTGGCATTCACCTTTGCACCTTTGAAAATAAGAAAAAAACAAAAAGCTGAATAATACATAAAGGTGTAAAATAAAATATATAAACTACATCAATAAAAAAGTGCCTCACCTGCATTAAGAAGAAGCAGGGCACAGTCTAAGTGAGCTTTAGCACAAGCAGCATGCAACGGCGTCCCAAAGTAAATGTCAAAGGCTTCCAGCAGCGCTCCCTTGTCTATCATAAGCTTCACACAGTCTGGGTTACCTGCGCAGATATTATGAGAAAACACAGAAATCCAAACACAAAGCATTCCCTCTCCTGGCTCTTTCACCTCGTATGCAGGCCTCATGGAGGGGTGAAGCCGTGAGGGCGGTCAGGGAAGGGTTGACTGAAGCTCCATGATCCACCAGCAGCTTCACACTTTCTATGCTGCCAGCAGCACAGGCGTGACAGAGAGGAGTACTGCCATGGATGGTACGCACATCCACCTGCGCACACACCAAGAAGAAAAGAGTTTATAACTTAGACGTATATGCCCGGTTTCATAGTCGGGGCTTAACCTATAATTCAGTTAGGACATTTACGTATTTTTTTATGAACATGCCTTAGAAATAGCATTACTGGTGTGCATCTGGTGTCAAGTGAAAGTTTCTTTCAGTTGAAACAGCTCAGATTTACCTTTTAATCAAGGGCTAGGCTTGAATAAGTTTTGCAGGGGGGAATGTGTGTTATATATTATTTTGTATTTTTCAGTGCCTTGTTGTTCCTCTTGTATATCTTGATGATTTGATATGATAATTTGCTTATGCTCCTCTACTGCAAGTCAACATTGTTGGGAAGGTTACTTTGGAATTGTAATATGATTTTAATGAAAACACTGATCTGTTATAGAGAACATTATATATATATATAGAGAGAGAGAGAGAGAGAGAGAGAGAAGGGGTTTAAAATCATAACAAAGAATGGTAATTACACAGGATGTATTCAGATTGTAATATTTAACATTATCATATATAACTGAATTAATTACACATTTTTCTCTGTAACTAGGTAAGCAGTCTGCTATATGCATAGATGTATAGGTAAATATTACTGAAAAAAAGCCCAAAACAGCAAAAACCCCACCTGAGCTCCAGCCTCCAGCAGTATTTGAACACACTTGGGATGTGCTTGGATGCAGGCATCATGCAGAGGGGTGAAGTTATCCACAGACACGATATTAACTGATGCTCCTGCTTCTATCAGCTGTTTTAACTGCAGAGCTCGACCTAGAGACGCAGCCTCATGAACCGGTGTGCGGTCAGCCCAGTGACCTACAGATGCAGTCATTTATTTCGTTTTTAAAACCTATTTCCGCCGTCTATTACACAGCAATATTAAGCAAAGCAAAGACAGGAGCTCGTTAAACATAAAATGCACTGATATTAAACAAGCACTTGCCGATGTCACCATAAAACGTTGATCGGGCAGCGGTGAGTTCCATAATTTATTAAACCTTTTTGACGTTTAACAAATATTTCTCACATAGCATGCAAACAACTTGCTGATTAAGTAAACTTGTTCTATATTTAGAGAAGCCGCCTTTGCGGTTTGTTATCATTTGCGACACTACGAATTGAATACGGCAATTACGATTCAAAGGATTCTGGGAGATGTAGTTCCTTAAAAGCGCTCACTACTATAACGGTTTAATAAACTTTATTAATGTCAAAACAAAACTTAGTAGCACGTGTGATACATACTTAATACCCCTTTACAAAATTACATTAAACTGCTTCGTCTTTGTTATGTAGACATGCAGTTCCCCAATATATTTTTATAATTAATAATCAAATAAAAAGAGAATTCTGGAGTGAACCTGGGTCTTTTGTAGCTAATACCATAAATAAAAACACAAACACAGTTTTCCACAAGTTAACATTTTTACTTCGCAGTACAGAAATCATTTGAGCCCCATTCGTTTAGCATTTGTTTTTGTCGTTTTTTTAAAACATTGGTGACATTTTGCACAGGGCCCCGGTCAAGTCAATACTGCCATAGACATTTTGGTCCTTGCTAACACATCAGAGCCATTGAGGAGACGCTGGCTGCTCCTCTCTCTGCTCTGAGGTGAGGGAGAAGGAGAGCTCCCTAACACACACACTAGACAAGCAGATTCCAGACTTACAGTAAAGCAGCTTTTCCCACTGACGTGTGATAACCTCCGTGTAGTAGCCTTCCAATCACGCATAACCCATCAGAAAAAGAGATGCAAGGCAAAGCTGAAAGAAACCCCTCCCCTTCCGATAAGTAGCACAATTTACAGCTAATTGGGGGTCAGTTATGTCAAATCATATGAGCATATTGCAAAAGGAATACTGTGTGGTTGGACACGGATTACATAAAAGATTATCTACACTGTGTGCTTGATACTTCCCTTCAATCTGTAAACGCAATGAAACTGGAGAGATATTGCAAACTTAATATTAAGGATACTAGTTGTAAGCACCAGTTGTTATTTGTAGGAAAATAGAATAATGAGCAATCCCTGGAAGTTATCTTAGAAGTAGATAGTTTCTTTTAAAAATAAAAACGTGTGCTGTTAAACCTGGCCAAACTCAAAACAGATCTTTACGCAATTCTGCAAAACCAGATCCCCCTCCCCCTGACAACCGACACCAATACATTTAAAAATATGCATTTCTTCATATCACTTGAATACATCTTATTTGGCATCTTTGGACTTTTCACATCCCATGTCTAAGCAGGTTGAGATAAAGATCACATGATGGAAACCGAATACAGGCCGTTGACAAACAATCAGTGCAAAATGGATCTTGTTTCCTGATTATAAAAAGCAGACTGGCAGAACCTTCTCCCCTTCTCCCCCCCTCAAAAATGCTAAATTTGTATAACGGTTTACATGAAATTCCATTAAGGGCAAAACATATGCTAGGACAGCCAGCTTGCCCAGTTTGGTTGCCATTTTTTTCTTATTTTTTTCTTTAAATGTTAAGATTATGATCGTCTGAATATCTGATATTCAAGAGCAGCTGGAGCTAGTTTACTGGTCAGCACCGTCTCCGAAGATGTCGTTCTTCTTGCGTTCCATTTCGGCAAAGTCAAACTCTGTGCCCGTCATTCGCTTGTAGATGTCTTTGATATCGTCGCAGGTTGTCTCAAAGTGGGTCGTGGCATCATAGGAGCGAGAGATAAAGATCTAGGTGCAGATAAAAACAAACTTAGTACTGTAGTTACTCTTTGTATGTCAAGTAAGCACAATGTAAACGTTTACCTGGCTGTCAGATCCCACATCGGTTGGCTTATACTGATCGCTAATGCTCACAAATCTGCAGAGAGAAATTATCTTATTTATCTGATTGCATGCATGTCAAAGTAAGTTGTAGATATCAGCGAGTGCTCAAAAACGTACTTCTGCTCAACCGGTTCCAAAAGGTCCAAGGCTGGTTTGATCTCTTTCTCAGGGTCGTTGGTCTCCACAGTGGTGCTGACTATGGCAATGTATTTACCCTGGGCCGCCACATTGTGTGCGTAAGAGATCATGCACACATAGATATCTAAAAGAAAAAGAAGATTGTAATGTTCAAAAATGCACATTTTAATTATTCGAAGGCCGGTAATATTTTTAATGCTTTTGACCAATTCAAATGCTCACCAAGGCAGCATTTATTTAAAAATCACAACTACAGTAAAAACTGGAATCTAACAGGAAGCATTATTACCATTTAAAATAGCATTTCCACTTGAATGCGTTTTAAAATGTAGTTTATTCCCGTGATGGCAAAGCAGTGTAACATGATTCTTTAAAAATTATTGTAAAATGCACATATGGTGATCATCAAAACATTTCTTATTATCAGTGTTGAGATATTAACATTTTTGTGGAAATTATAATTTTCTTAAAAAGAACATAACAGAAATAATTTTGTAAATGTCTTTACGGTGTCTTTTAAACCAACTGAATGTGTCCCTACTAAATAAAATAATTAAAGTCTAAATGACCTCAAACGTTTGATTTGCTGTGTATAATTATAAAATTGTTGTATATACACATTTGTAATTTATTTACGCAATTGTAATTTATATGGCAAAAAACTGATACATGCCAATATCTCAGATATGTGGCCTTTTATGAATATAAAAATTAAATTACATAATTACAAATAGTAATTTTTTTTAATTATTTATAAATGTAACTTTATTACAAAAAACAACAATAACAGTTTCAAAAATCCTGTAATTTCACATATGGCGCTTTTCCACTGCATAGTGCAGCAGGTTCAGTACAGCTCACTTTTGGGGGGTTTTCCACTTGAAACAGTACCTGGTCCTTTTTTTTAGTACCACCTCAGAACCGTTACCAAAACGTGACGTGTAAACTCTGCTGGTCACTGATTGGCCGGAGAAAATCGTTGTTACTGCGTCACTGAACTTGCGACACGAGACACAACAGACCCGCTAGATTTAAATCAGCAACGAAGCCAACGAAGGATCGGACGTAACTTTTTTTGTTTGAAGAAACTTTCCCAAACTCTCGTCTTTTTAGCTGTGTTTTCTTTGGCTGCCATCAGCCTCTTTTGAAACAAACTCCTCCGTCTTGCTGTTAAAAACATCCACATGCCGAGAACAAAAAAGACCATTCTGTTGATATGCTTCATTGTTGTATATTTGTTTGTGGCGTATTTACGACGATGTCACGGCAGTAGAGGCGGCACAACTATAACGACACGTGAATAATCCCGCCCACTCTAAAGCGGTACTAGACTGCAGTGGAAACGCAAACCGAGCTGAACTGAGCCGAGTAGTTGCCGGCAACCCTAAAAAAACAAATATAAAATTAGATTACACATACAAGTGCTATGGTTTCCTGTCAAACTAACCATGCTTCCTGTTGACCTGGTTCTGAGGGATGATGATCTGGCAGGAGTTGGCATCGCTGGTGTTCTTGATGGGGTGGCTCATGATGCAGATGACCCGGATCACCTGACCCACCTTGTTGACTCGGTCCATGACGTAACTGGGGTCGCAAATCAGCTGCTTGCAACGAGCGATCTGGCCATGAAGCATAAACAGCATTTAAGTCACAGCATAGTTTAAAGATAAATCAGATTTCAAACAGCCTTGCAACAGAAACCCACCTCTCCCTCAGACTTGACGCCCACCACCTTGCCGTTCTCTACAATAATCTCCTCAATGGGCTTGTTCAGCATGTAGGTTCCTCCATAAATGGCACTTAATCTGCGAGTGACAAAAATAAACTGCTAGTGTACTGCAAATGTAGAGTCCTGCAATCTAAGCAAACTACACACAGACAGGGTTAAAAATGATGTGAATGTTAGTTGCAAAGGAAGTAGATGGGAAAACTCACCTGGCGAAGCCTTGGGGGAGCTCTCCCAGCCCATAGAGAGGGTACAGATATGGACTCTTTCCATACCTCGCCAAAGACTCACTGTACAACTTAATCCTGTTTATCGTCTCTATGCAGGGCTGATCCAGATAGCTGGACAGATAGACAACACAAACAGGTTTACCTTCATGAAGCAAACAAGCCTACCTCAAACAACCTTGTGTTTTAGGTGAACGTTCTCCAAAAAGCAGATGAGGTTTTGACTCACTCATCTGTGCGGTAGAGTGCGAGAGCGTGGCCGGTGAAGTCGACAACATCCTGCCCGAGGTCGAATTTTTTGTACACATCTCGCATGGTGGTCTTTTTTGGGTCCACTCCCTCCAAGGTCTTTGGGTCATTTTCATCGAAGTTGGCAACAAACACAAGGAACTTCCTGAATCGTCTTTTCTCAAAAAGTCCCATGAGGCCTAAAGGATAATTGTTACATGTTAAAAAAATTATGTTTTTTCCCCCCACCAGCTATGACAACGTGTACTTTGTTTGATGGAATGTATTTTAGGAACAAAACAAGCCAGCATCTCTAATTTAGTCTACAAGAAAAGAGGAAATACTGAACTATTTTACACACAATTTCATTATGTTGCAAAATTAATCAAAAGGGAAGTAGGGCGAGACATCCATAATCATCTCTTTACTGTAATTCTCTTCTACTCAGCGCATACGCAATCTTTAATATATCTGATGTAATCAGCCTTGTTTACATCCTTGAGAAAGCACAAGCAGGTGCATTGCGCTACTCTCTAAAAAGGCAGAAGATGGAAGTCAGGAGAGAAATGGTGAAGTAAATTATGTTAATTTTGTTTTCTTCGAGCAAAAAAGTATTCACGTAGCGTCGCAAAACCACTGATGTCACATGGACTGATTACCGATGTTTCTGGACCTGGGATCATTTCAATTGTATTGCTGTCTATGGATAGTC
>JAUMHP010000044.1:5736145-5786141 GCA_032361065.1 Enteromius trimaculatus | reverse complement strand
GGGACAGATGGCTTTCTGATCTCATCAAAAATATCTTAATTCGTGTTCCGAAGATGAACGAAGGTCTTTTGGGTTTGAAACAACATTGGTGAGTAATTAATGACATCATTTTCATTTCTGGGTGAACTAACCCTTTAACATGAATTTATTTAGTTCTATTTTTTTTTTATTTCCAGGTTTTAATACTGCTGCAACTTATAGTTTTTAATCTAATATTTTGATTTAATTTTTTCCAATGAACAAAAATGTTTTAGCTAACCCTGATTCAGGCAATAAAACACTGCTCACTGACCATCTGATGAACAATTCGTACGAAAATGGCAAAAGCTGGCTTTAAATCAGCAGTTTCAATCTGATCCTTTTGCCAGGATAAGAAAATTCTCTGCTGCATTTGCAAGACCCTGTGTTTGGTATCTATCTTTAGATTATCTGAATTGTAAAAATGTCACTCACTGGATGCCAGAGCTTCAGTCTCAGTTGAGGGCACTTTGTAGATGCTGCCCTTTTTGTAGACAAAGCTGCCCTCAATCACTTTGAAGTCCAGGTAACGCGTCACCTGTGTGATCAGCAGCATACGAACCAGCTGACCTATAAATGCGAAAAGGACACAATCATCATCCATTGTATTTTTGAGGCATGACAGAAAATTGCTAAGCAACAGGATAAGTGTGATTCAAGGATCCAGCAGCGCCTGGCGCAGAGTGATCCAGAACGTGCTGCATATTTGGCTGAGATTAACAACAAGTGACGACTGCAATGTAAATGTAAAGTTTCATGTTGTTGCTTCCTACCGTTGGCCATTAGAAACTTGGGAATGAGGTCTACGTTCCAGTCACGGCCCTTTCCCATGGATTCAGGAGGGCTGCCAGGAAGACTGAATCGCTTGAACAACTGTGAGCAAACAAAGAAACAATATTAGTGCCTCTGGAGATTAAAAAAATAACTGTGGTGTCAAATGGAGACTTACATCCTCCAATGGGGTGATGGAGGCACTATCCCCTCCATAGTACGAGTTCCTGTCCATGTGCAGAACCTTCTTCCCCTTCACGGACATGATTCCAGACAGGATGCATTCCTATAAAAAACACATCAATGCATATTCAGTACAATAAATCTCAGACATGTGACCACGATGACCCCAGGCCATTCAAAACACAAGTAAAGTAAATTCTAGTTATTTTGTTGTTTTGAAGCAGGTTGATTCTCTGTGTTAAGAAATTGAGGTGGAGTAGGTCAAAAGGGTACAGCAAAGGAACGTCCTGTATGCTTTACAAGAATGCCAAAACAGCTTTACTCATCATAAACTATCTAAAGTCTATCATTGCAGCAAAAACAACTTAACCCAGTTACACCTGTATAAACTATACAAAAGTGTAGACATGAATTGAACATTCAACCCATATAAGGGTCATAACTAGTGTTATTTTATTGTATTTTATCTCTAGTACCCTTTATTTTTTTGTTTAGTGCTCCCTACACGTACACATATCACTATCAAAACATTTTTACAATTCTTATAACAGATTTGTTTAGGAAAAAGCTATGAAAAAAGACAAGCATGGACGTTTAAAGAATAGCTGAAACACTGTCCTCTCACAGGCCATAACAAATGATTAGAAACAGCAAACCTACGAATCATGTGATGGAGTGGACTTTACACGCAATAGAAGCCATCAAACAACAGTAACTCACTTTCGGGCAGCAATGACATTGTTTTCTTTATTATGGGCCCACAAATCATTCCACTGCAAATTTTAAGACGAGATACAAAAGTAACAAAACCCATGCGAGTGGAGATGAGCCAAGTCCTTAGCATTACAAATATGTAAGAAAATATCTAAACGAGACAACGCCTGCTTTGCATCACACTGCTAAGCTAGAACAGGTCAGGGTGGGATACCAACATAAAACCTACTTCTCAGCTGATCAAAGCTGCTGAATGTGTGGCACTGCATTACTACAAGCAGATAAAGTTTGTGTGATTATTCATTGTGTTTTGTGGAAGGCGTACGACCGAACTAGCCCCTCATGACTATGGAAACAAATTACTATAGACGTCACCAGATCAGCTCACGCCAAGGTGGTGGTTACTAAAATGTTTGGTCTTGGAGGATAACAAAAATGCTGTTTTACACATCAATAGTCAATTTGTCATGCCCACATAATCAATGTCCTCACCTCAAATGCCCGTGACTCAATTGCTCTCAGCTCAAAGGATGAGTTCATTTATAACTCAAGGAAAAATCTTGAAACAAAATGATTGCGTACTAAATCCAAAAGATCTTTTTTAGCAGCAATAAGGGTTAAACGTTAACATTCGCTGTAAAGCATCCAGCAGATCTACGCGGCTGAACACCACCTGCTTCTCCTTACTAAACAATCAGGCTGCGGTCACATGAAAGGCCCTAAGAAACGCTCCTGACATTTGTCTACCTCTTTCATGGCGTTAAACACCTGCTGGGATCCAGCATTCTGGCTTCCGATGACTCTATCAGCGACAGATATCATCACGCTCCAGTAAAACATTTCTCTCTCTGTTCTGAAAGCTCAATCATCCACTATTTGATGTTTCTTTTGTTTGTGGCCTTTTCCCATCAATCCACTGTAGATGATGATTCATCACATTATGTGGAGAAAGAGGCGTCTACACAATACGAGACTGCCAATAAAAAGAGAATGTAAAGACAGTGGCGAAAGCAACAAGTGTGTTACTATATAACAACAAGCCATTATAAGAATTCCTATTAGAGCATGTTTTAAAACAGGAAAGACCCTCAGAGGAGTTTAAGCATCAACGTTCCTAACTTCCAGTCACTTTACAGTGTTGTGCTCAGGCTAAAGGGATTATGCAATAAGCCATGTAATACCAGAGTCTAACTATGCTCAGGGAGACCGTAGCCTCAGAAACTGTGAGGAATTCCTCATAAAACAGCCAAGACAGAAACACGGTTGCTCATTTTTTACTTGCATGCCACTTGCCATTCTTGTCTGATTTGCAGAACTAAACAGAAAATGTCAGTCTCGGTTCCTCTACAAAGAGGACCAACGCCTTTCTGGTCCTCTACTGATAGCCTAAATCACCTCTGCACAAAAACGTCCTATGTTTGAGTCCCATACTTCCTGTTTTAAAGAAACCACTTTGCATAGGTTTCTTTACAGCTTTTACCCAAGCCTTTGGTAAAAGCAATGAAATATGAATAATGGATATCCACCATCAATAAAATGCAACATTGGTTTTAATGCACACTTGAGTCTGGCATGGTGAGTAAGCATCACCTTTATGAAACTACTAATGCTGGTTTATGGAGATGTGGGTGTGCGTTTTTTTTTATTTTTAAACGAGAAATAAACATCCTGTTTAGACAGCAAGGAAGCAAAGTTTTCAGGGACTGTCCACCAAACAAATTAATTTGACTAAAAGCAAATTAAAGTAGCAGTCAAGAATAATTTTCATCATGGGGTTTTCCTAAAGGTAAATATTTACAACATAGCATACTACGAATGGTGCAATTTTAGTGGTAAATGAGCGGAGGATGTGGTTTATGACGTTTTATCTGTATTATAAGAATAAAACAACTTCCTGACTGAAAGAAAAGGCAAATAAAGCATTGCAACGGAATATGTAATGAAGGTTTTCTGTTTCACTTGAGGGTGTGGTTGTTTACTGACCCATGTTGACGCAATAAGTGATCTCAAAATTGGTCATTTCATTTTAATTAAAAATATATGAAACAATCCCCCTACTCTTAAAATAACTATGAAGTCAACCTCATGTCAAAAACAGAATAAAAATAACACCTCAACATTGAAGAAGCCACTGAAAACATTATAGACTACGTTTTTTTGAAAAAGCAGATAAAAATGCAGGCTAATAAATGTAAGATGTTTAAAATGAATTAAAATCATTTATCATTAATAATTAGAGAACATTTATTACGTAATAAACACAGAACGCAAGCCGTGTTACGTTAGTTGGTACTGTCAAAATATGAAAGCCTCATTACACGCGAGCTATCAAAAAATATCACACTAAAATAATAAAACACGACAGGATTATTGGTGCGTTATTAACCAAATATTAAACAACACGGAAATGCATTATGAATTAGTTCTGTGTAAGTTAGTCACAAAACACCGTCAAATTTGCAACCGAGGCCTGAGAAGCAGCGTTAGCCGCGCATCTGAGCGCCAATGGATAACAGTTAGCATAGCACGGCCGTACAGTAAGAATGAACGCCGATTAGCCCTGGGCTAACGCTAGCAATGTTGCTAATTAGCATAACGTTATCCAATAGAGTTGGCTGCTGATTAGCAGGATGCTAAAACTAGCACGTTAGTAATTAGCTTCCTAAACTGAGCGGTACAGTAACAGCACCGCCTACCAAGATCGAAACAGCGTCTGGTTGTGTTTTTTCTTAAGGTTTTTTACATCATGTACACGAGCGTATTTGTATTGAATAATATTCGAATACCGTCAGCCCGGTTCCCAACACGATAACGTCGTATTCTTCATTCATTTTTCCTCGTCTTTAATCCCCTTTTCCTACGCGTCGGCCCGAAGAAAATGGAGATCTTGCAAAGCTGGAAATGAAAGAAGTGCGCTGTCACGTCACCCCCCAGTGGGTGTGGCTGAAGTGGGCAGGGCGTGCGAGTTCGCACGTTCTCAGCTGCGATTGGAGGACTGAGTTATCAGTCACACTGAGCGAAGACTCCGCCTCTGATCACCAGAAACGCTCACCTGCTTGATGTAGTGGGGATTTTTATTCATTCAAGTGAATAACTACTGTTTTTTTTTTTTTTTTTTTTTAATTAAGATAAGAAGATGCATCATATTAGATATAAGTACATAGATTATGGACGTTTTGTTCTGTAGGCATAACTGGTTATAACAGTTTCAATGACTAAAGTGACTTTTTCTATAGGTTACTTTGTTATACCAATACCTGGCGCCCAGTTAGCATTTTTGCATTATGTTGCAAATCATTCACAGAAACAATTAAAAACAGTGTTGTTCCATCTAACAAACAATCAACTAATTTACTAACTAACCATGTATTTCATTAAAACAACAAGTCAAAATATTATTTAAGATCATTCAGTTCATTTAATAAAGTGAACTTAAATAAAATTATTCACTTAAAAGAGGGAAAAACACCAATTTGTTTACGAGTCACCTCTTTGCAGACAATTACCAAAACATCTGCCAAGCCAGGTTTCATGTCACACTCTTTATAAGGCCCAAATTATACCACACGACTTTCATAAAAAGCATTTATTTTGTAACTTTGTGTCTCCACTTTTGCTTAATATTCATTCAAAGCAATGTTTTATTCATTTGACACAGATATTACATTTCAAGACTTTCAAACAATTCTTTAATGTGAGTTTTTCTGGCATACTGTCTTGCTGTATTGCCAGTATTGTCTTCAGTATCTATGAATCCAAGTTGTAGCAGCATCCTGACAGCGTCCACATGTTGCCCAATGCATGCCATATGTAGTGCTGCAAACCATAAAAAAATATTTTCACATTTCACATCCAATTATGGCATCTCACTAGGGTGGCAAGCAGTGAAATACACCGTAAATTGTAATCCTACCTGATCTTCCTTTTGTGTCTCTTGCATGTAGATCAGCGCCCAGGGCGAGCAGTGTTTTTATTGTGCTTGTGTGACCTTCCTGAAAAATGAGAATTGAGATCAAAGCCAGATTAGAAGAGGAAGCGTGTTTATCTTAACTGTGCTTCATGTTTAATGCAATAGATACAACCTTAGCAGCATAGTGCAATGCAGTCAGTTCAAGTTTTGTGGCTCTTGAATTTATATCGATAGCAAGATTATGCACGAGAAAAGAAAGTGCTTCATCCTGAGCAGTTACAGAGGCCTGGTGTAGGGGCTGTGCACCGAGAATATCTACAGCTGAGGGAGATGCCTAAACCAGATAAACATGGACATGCACATTTATAGTATGAGAAAGACACTTTAAATGAATTATAATGCAAATAAAAGCTTACTTGGTGATTCTCAAGAAGCAGTTTAGCAATAGCTATGTGTCCATTTCTTATAGCATCCATAAATGGAGTGACTCCACAACTGTCCTTCTCATCGGGGTCATAGCTACAACTGAATTAACATGCAAATGTGAGCAAATTAATAAGGCATTGTGTTATACACACGCATACTCAAAATATGTTACCTCTGAAACAAAATCTTCACTGTATCCTCACAGCCGTGCATAGCTTGGGTAAAAAAAGGAAAGATTAATTCAAATTTGGGAAATTTTTTGGGAAAAAATCATGTACTTCTATACCAGCAGTGTGGAGCGGCGTTCTTCCAGTCTTGCTCTTTGTCTTCCAGACCTCAGGTTTGGCCAGTAGGAGGTGGTGTATGACGGCTGGATCTCCTTCTCTGCATGCAATGTGGAATGAGTTCCATCCATCCTTATTCTGCAGCATTGGGTCAGCACCGTGATTCAGCAGCTCCAAAATTACCTCAATGTTTCGATGGGTGCAGGCCATCATAAGAGGGGTCCTAGATGGGATACAAGTCTTTTTTGTTCAAATGCAGCAAAACTGCAAAAAAGAAATGGCAGTGTTGGTATTAACTAAAAGTAACTAATCGTTAACTTTTAGTTAATACCAACAGTAGCAACTGTCTCTAAAGGTCTCCCGGTTTTCATAAAAAAATATCTTAAATTGTGTTCCGAAAATGAACGACATGGGTAAGATAACATTAGAGGTAAATGACAAAATTTTCATTTTGGGGTGGATTAACCCTTTAAAGTGCCCCTATTATGCCTTTTCAAATATGATCTTTCAAACTAGTTGTGACGCCGAAAGAGCACGATAAATGAAGTTTTTGTCTATCAAAAAAAGAGTCGGCTCACATTTGCGTAAACGAGTCGTCAGCAATTCGAATCTTTTTCTGTTAGACCACACATCACGAAGTAACATATTTGCATAATGTTCGCCCACGTTCTACGTCGCGAACAACGTGCCCGCCCACAAACAATTTTCGTGTGGATTACATCAAGTCAAGGCGCTGTATCCCGCGCTCTCATTCAGTTCTGGCGTTTCGTCCGACACACGCTGTAGCGGTAGACCAATCATAAAGGACTGCGCTATCTGACCAATCACAGCAGTGAGGGCTCACGGAAAGGCGGGGTTTACACAGACTGATTCTTTGAACTGCTTCACACACGAGTCGTTTACGAATCATTTAGAAATGGGGTAAAATTAAATCTATTTTTGGAGAAAACTAAAGTGTTTTTTGACCTTGTATACATGTAAACCTGTTTTAAGAGACTCATAAAGCAATAGTAGCAACCTTTATGACATAATATGGGCATTTTAAATGACGTATGTTATAAGCAAAAAAAAAAAAAAAAAACGAGACAAACGGTATTAAATTCAGTTAAAAAGTTTCCTTCGAGCCGGATTCGAACCAGCGACCTAAGGATTACAGTGTTGAACCTCTACAGTCCTCCGCTCTACCAACTGAGCTATCGAAGGCGTTGAGAGCTACTCCACTTCCGGGTCTCATATCCATCTACTATTCTACTATATGCACATTATTTGGTTTTAGTCAGCAAGTATAACTCACCAGTCTGCTTTCTTCAAACTGTCTATTTTCGCTCCCCTGGCAATAAGGTACCGCACACATTCATAATGACTCATGGAAGAAGCCTCATGCAGCGCTCTCTTGTAGTCGTTGTTATACACCTCGATGTCCATATTGAGCTCCTCAACTAAATAACGCAAAATGTCTACGTGCCCGTGTCTGCTAGCATAATGCAGTAAAGTATCTCCAGATTTCCCAAAATGAGTATAGATGACAGCCTGGTTGTTGACGTGCTCATTGAGTTGCTGTCTAACTGTGCACAGCTCTCCATGTTGAACTGCTTTGACTAAGTGCTTTAATGTGGTTTCTTCCTCCATTTAGCCCAGTTAAATTCTTGTAAGTAGACTGCTTAAAGGAAAATAAATACACACAACAACGATGCATTACTAGTGAAATACCATCAGAAACGTCCAATGTTTTTACTGCATGGTCGGACATGTGTCGACGACACCACCGCTTACTTCAAAATAAAGGTCCCACTAGTATTTAGTCCCCCTTTTTATCTTTGCAAAATATGATATTCTCATAAAATTCTAAAATAAGAAAAAATAAAGTACAATGAGATTACCTGTCCTACTGACAGACAGATAAACAGATATACAGTAGACAGACGGATAGGTAGAATAGATAGATAAACAGACATATGCAATAGACAAATAGATAAAAGTTGTAAACAGCTTTAAAAGTGGCGTACAAATGAATTCACTTCAGGGACAATTTTACATATATCATTTAATATTTAGACTTGGGGCATTAGCCTTTTATTACAGCACAATTTGCATAATTTATCAATACCGTTTGTGTACAACCACAAAAACCATGACAGCTGGATTTTTTACATTAAGTGGAAAACCAGACGGATTATACAAGCATTTCTTTGTACAGTCAGCATACATATTTAGATCTGATTAATTTTTCATAATCTTTTTCTCTTTTTGCAAATAGAATCTGGACACAAAAATAGTATGAACAAACCACCAACAAAACATGCAACATCCAAAGTGAAAACACCATACGTTTCCTGATTCTACTTGGAGTCAGTAAGGTCAACATCTGCTCTTTATTATACAGGGTTTAATCGGTGTCTGTTGTGCAGGTCAAGTCCAGTCCATCAGAGGCAAGCATGAGGAAAGCTTTTACCCTAGTGCATGTACAACATGTAACACACAGATCAAAACACAGTCGCTCTGCTCCTTTCCCTCACACATGCCCTTCGCTGAACCAGAAAACTAATACAAGATCCTATTTGTACAAAAAGAAAATTATTTATTTTTATTTACACGTCTTTTATCATTTTTGCAGAGGTGAAAGATTTAGTGTGGCGAAGTGAAATTGGAGCATGCGCGGGTTATTCAAAGGAGGCTGCGTTGGTTAAGATGAATTAATGTGACGAGTTGTTATATGATGCTTTTTCCCCTCATCTAATGTGTAAACATAAAAAAATTATAACACATTCTGGGAGATCAGAATGTATAGTGAAAGCTGAGCACTGATATAAAGCTGAGTGCAGTGAGATAGTTGTTTCCAGACACTGTGAATGATGAACATATTGGATGACCAGTCTGCTATGATCCTGTAAACACATTTTGTTATGTACATTTGAATTCTCAAAGCTAGCAGTTAAATAGTTGAGTAGGTTAATCAACCCTACGTTTCTGCAAACACATTGTTACCCCAAAATAGCAATATAAAATTAATTAAACAAGCATCAAGCAAAAAAGACAACCAAATGTATATATAAAAGCAAACATATATACCATGTGGAAAAGAAACATACATACAAAAATAAAAAAAATCCTCATTCGTAATGCTTTATCTGTCCTGCGACCACTAAACAATAAGTACATCAGATGTATATTCAGTTGCATAGAATAACACACACAGAACCTGCGAATTTTGGTAGTTTGGCAAAGGTTAAAGGTCGACTTAACCCTTAACGCTGGATGTTTGAGTAAATATCAGTAAGTGCTTGAGCTGTATAATGGCTGGGTTATGTGTTGTAAAGTTTGAATCCACACATCCCAAGTTTAAATGCATAAAAACCAACGCAAGAAACATAACATTAATGGCATTTGATTTAAGTGTCTGCGTTGCGAACTGGCCACACTTTTCTGAAAGAATGAAACGGTGCACTCAGCCTCTAAACGTGTCCTTTCAGATGTGTAAACTGAAAAAAAAATTAAAAGTTAGTGATCTGTTAAATAAAAAATGAACACATTGTGATCATCCACTGTTATCGCCTCTAAGCTGAACCTGCTTAGATCCAAGATCAGCCAATAACTTTTAAGCAAGGCTTTTTCATCGAAACCTGAGTGTTTAGGAGTAAGTTTTTTAATAAAACATAATATCAACATTGTATATCAGCAATATGATGCCAACAGACACTACACTGACCCATTCAAACTCTAATCCTTGAGTATTTAAGAGAGACAGATGTGTACGAGTTTGCGTGGGGGATTGACAATGTTGGACTTTTTTAAAATGGCAGGATGTTTGTGTTTTTTGGACGAAAAAGCTACCCAACCTACATTCGTAAAATGCTAGACACAAAGTGCAAATCATATAACAGTGCTGGATTTGACATTTCCAACTGATGCTGCTGCGTATCGGAGATATTTCGTCTGTCACATTCATCGAATGAGATAGCAAATCATAACAATCAGCGAACACAACTATTCAATTTCCCATTCATTTCTGTGAGTCATATCAGACCGGCAGTTTTCTTAAACGCTGAAAATTCTTTGTAATTACCTGCTTCTTGATTTCTAGAGTTCTGGATGTGTATCTCTGACTTTGATGAATTTAGTATCACACAGCGAAAGATGAAAGTGTTACTTCTGTGAGAGGAAATATCCATACTGACACAACGAGTCATCACAACACCCAATAAATCATATTTCATTCATTTAAATCTGTCTATAATATACCATAAAATACTCTTCTAATCTATTGATAATATGCTTTAAATATCAGTTCTTTCAACACATAATAACATCTGAGAGGGAATGTAAAATAACGATAAATATCCAAAACTGAATTTGTCTCTATCATACAAAAATAATGTATATGATATCCGTCTCTATCTGTAAATAATCATAATGTTCTTATATGAATAATGCACAAACGGGATAAATAAACTTTCACTCTATCATCTAACTGTCTGTTGTGGCCCAATGTACACATATTATTATACATACATCGGTATGAATATGTGTCGATAATTGTAAGTGATTGTGAAAGTGCATGTACATGTATACGTATGAACATTTTGTGAATCTCCGGGCTCAATTTTTTGAGCATTTCCCAATGTAAAGATCTGCATCTTGTCAATAAGGGTCAGATCCTTTCTGTAAACACCATTATACACCTGTTTCTCCATGGCTTGGGTTAACACAATCACACGTGCCAGTGCAATCGGGAAGCTCCCTGTGTCAGCTCAGTTTAGTCCCAAAGAGTGCGGCAGAGATGTACGACTCCGCTGCCTGGTCTGTCCGTGCGCCTCATCTGACCGCCGTCTTTAGGAGTGGATCTGAGCTGTGCTGGCCAGTAGCTTGTGCCAGCTCACCACCCGCTTCCGCAGGTCTACCTTATCCAGCCACACGTAGGCTTCGCCGATCAGGGTCTTCTTCACGAACTTGCCTCCGTTTGAAACAAGAAAGAGCTGCAAGGGTTGGAATAAATACGAATCACATGACTTCAAGTCGGGTCAAATTTTAGCACTCTAGTGTGTCGATTTCTGCCGTACCTGAATGGAATGGCCTGTGGGGTTCATGCAGAAGCGGAAAGTTTCATTGAAAGACGGTTCGCGGTCATGACGGCACACTCTGGTTTTCTTCTTGATGATTCTTTTCTGAGTGGCCACATTCACCACATACAGCTTCACATACAGGTCTGTAAAACAACACCAAAAGCAAGTATTTAGCTTTTCTCTCAAATCCTGTTAAAACAGCATTTATGTAAGAACATATGGGAAGCTCACATAATTAAGATAATATGTTTATCAACCATATATGTGACCCTAAAACACAAAACCAGTTCCACACGTATATTTGTAGTAATAGCCAACAATACATTTATCATTTTTTTTGGGACACATTTTGGTCCTACTGTAAATATATTAAAACTTATGTAATATGCAATGCTTAGGACTTAGGACAATTTAAAATTCTCTATTCTATCTATTTATATGTTTTTGCACCCTCAGATTTTCCAAATGTTGTCCTATCCTAACAAACCATACATACATCAATGGAAAGCTTTTTTATTCAGCTGAGATTATATAACTCTCAGTTTCAGGGTCACAAATAGATGCATGTTATAATTAGAGTGAGTGAACATGTTTGCATTCGTGTCTTGTTACCCGGGAGGTGGTCTGGAGACTTGAATTTGTAGGTTATGTTTCTGCACTGTAGGATCTCAAGCACCAGGTGTTCTCCCTCTGTCTTCATCTCCTTCTTCAGGGCAATCTTTATTTCCCCCATCACCTGAGTCTTACCTAAACAGGCAGACACAGACATGTCAATATTGCAATTCTTCTTCCTATCTGTTATCTCTTTCTCCCACATTCTGTGAACCTCTGGGCATAAGGAGCATACATACTGTGATAAATAACACGGCACAGGAAATAGATAGATCCAGGAAGAACTTATTACAGTCTTACTGAAGTCATAGATAAAAGTGTCATCATATATTCTAACATTATTCAAAAGTTTGTACAAATTATACAATATTGTATACTGAATTGAATGTCTTTGGTGCCACATTGTACTCCCAAATACCCTGCTATTGACACAAACTTGCACAGATAATCAGAAAACCACACAATATCCAATGCAAACATTACCCTCTGTATCTCCATGAGCGGATTTCACAGCTTCTGTGCCGTTTGGAATCTTTCCACTGAATAATAAACAACATCAGGTCAGAGAATGAGAGTGCCAAGAAAATGTAGGGATTTTAATAAATAAACAAAAAAGCAGTCTAGATGCTACCAAATAAATCCACGAAATTGTAAATTATTTCAAACAAAATATGACAGATCAGGAAATATCATGGGAGTCATATGGAAAGCACTCACAATCTGGGAACCTGGAAGATAGCGCTGTCCACCGCATTAGTCCCGCCCTCTTCATCCAATAGGCTAAAGGCACTGCCACTCAGACCGCTGTCCAATGAGGCTGCAGTAACAGGAGCATCACCAGATCTATGGCTGCGGGACGCTGTTTTTGAAGTGGACTATGTGAGTTGCATGAGTTACATTAACTACTACTAGTTTGCAACCGGTGACTATTCATTTTAGGGGTAGATATTCACATATCCACTCCCAAAACCCACTCGCACACACATACACACAAATAGATACTGCCGGCAACATTTAAAGAAAGCATGACAGCACTCAATAAATGAAAGGAAATATCACAGACAGAGATATGCTAAGCAGACATCAGATGACAGAAGCAAAAGCACAGACACAACAAATTAAACTGTTCATTAGTAAACTGTGTGTTTGAGTTTTGTGCATTAAGTTATTCCATTATGCTAATTCTGTTAGCATTACGCTTAGTTTATTTTAATTGTGGTTACTTATGATTAGCAATATTTTAATTGTATTTCTTTTTATGTTGATGCAGTTGTTGACTGAGAGTGATGGTGATGGTGTGATGTGGGATGCATGATTTCGGCACTTAATTCATGCACACAGTCTTTTCCAAACAGATTCAGCAACTGTAAAGCTAATGACTCTCTCAGGGTGGTCAGTTGGTCAGTGCTCCCTCCTAGAGTTTGTTGCTGTTGAGCGCTACTGTTTTGCCCCTTGTTTTTAGGGAAGCATGTTGCTGGACTGTTGAACCAGACTGAGACTCGCTGCATGAATTTCCTGTGAAGTGGCAGAGGGTGGATTCCAGTCGAAAGTGAGCATCATTAGGTCCTAATCACTCCGAAAACCGAGGACTTTGAAGGTTGCAATGCACATATTTAAGCGACAAGCATCACTGCCATCACTGTGAATCAGCAAAATTAAGGCCTGGTTTTACTCTGTCAGAAGATGGCGCTTATGGAAGTTTTTTTTTTTTTTTTTCATTAAAAAGAAAATAATTAAATTCTTTAATTAATTACTCACCCTCATGTTGTTCCAAACCTGTAAGACATTTGTTCTTCTTCAGAACACAAATTAAGATATTTATGATGACTTTCAAGAGCTTTCTCACCCTGCAGACAGCAATGGAACTACCGGATTCAAGACCCAGAATGGTAGTAAGTATATGTTAAAATAGTCCATGTGACATCAGTGGATCAGTGACATTTATGAAGCAATTAGGCAAAAGGGAAAAGAGATTCGAACACTTCTTCTTTTAAAAAAGTCATTCAATTAGACAGCATGCAAATATTTGTGTTGGTCTGAACAAACGTTATAACTGCCATTCGTTCGAATTAAATTCAATTTGTATTTTCGCGCCAAACTTTATTTTGGTGTAAACAGGCCTTTTATATGCCAAAAAACGTCCTGCTAATGAATGCTAAAATCTTGTTTTGTGTCTTTAATTCAAACTTATTTCAGCTTGTTTGCTGTTAAACTTCTACTTATGTAAATATGCAAAATAATATTTAGTACTGGGAGGAACAAATCACTTCAGGTTTTAAAACAAATTGTGAAGATTTGACGTCATCAAGTCATCATACCTGCATACTTCCTTGGCTGTCTTATATGTAACGGTTTTGTGTAAAGGAAACCAGTTGCTCACTTTCGTTTGGAAAGACCCTTCGGATAGCGTCCCATTCCCACAGTTCCCTTCGTGGGTACAAAACACTCTTTGCAAAACAGTCCTCAGCTAGTCCCGCTAGTTAGATGTGCGTTAGTAACTCAACATCCTCTCGCTCTCTCTCTCTTGCTGTCATCGGCAATCATACGTCTCGTTCAACTCTCACCTCCGTCCGGCTGTGGCCTCTCTTCAGACATGGCTTTCCTGAGGGTCAGGTGACGGCCGTCAGGGATCTCATTGGCCGGCGACTCGGATGGGGCTCTCTGAATGGTGAGCACACCAACTACGCTGTGCCTGTGGTGCCTCGGGTCGAGGCGGCCATTTTGGGCTGGGGCCATATATCAGCCGTGGGGTGGGAGGTGAGAAGGAGGGGAGGTTTGGAGAGGGGAGAAGGGGGGCGAGATGGAGACTCAGAGTATGAACTCGTCACAACATGGACACCACCAGCTTTTACTGTAGGTCATAGTCACATGCAGCCACAGTACGCTTAACAGCGTCGACTGAGGTGCAGTGTAGGCCAGCGAGAGCCGCAGAGAGAGTGGAGGCAGGGTGGGATGGTGTTTTAAGGAGCGGGCGGCCACATGCACGGCCATCTCGGTGGAGTGGGGAAGCTGCTGAAAAGCCGGCCGTCTGGGACAGAAAACAACTCAATGGGACAAATAAAAGAAAAGTTCAAAGAAAGGTTGTCAGGGCTGTTGTGAAGGGCTCAAGTGGGTAAAACGTGGCACTACTGTAGGTGTTGTGTGCTGACCAGAGATGGTTGTTTGGTAACTTCAATAAAATGGTAACCTGAGCAGCTTTTACCTAAAATAACACATCCCTGTGGGGTAAAAGGACATGAATACTGACTCGGTGTGTGACATGTGCAGTCAAATCTTCTCACAGTGATTGACAGGTCTTAGTAATAGTTAACATCCTGTGGAAGACAGCAAAGTCCCTGACTAGGTCGAAAATTGATTTTTTTCCCCCCTTGGAAATCATACCCATGATCGTGGCTAATGTCATGCTAGCTGCACTACAGGAACAGGAAGGTTAAGGGATAGTTTCATCTCATATAATTTCCAATAGACAAATTCAAAGTTTAGCCTTATTACTTCAAAATATAAAAGATATACTGATGTACTTTTTTAAAATTTTTATTTATTGGCCAATTTAGTGTGTGTTTTCTGAGTTCTTAAATTGTTATGATTATTAAAAGAGTTGAAAATGTTTGTGTGGGGGGGAGGGATAATACTGTTCTTGTGTGTTTGCAAACGTGACGTGTTCCCAACACACCGGTGAGAACACACAGGCGAATTGGAAGTGAAGTGACAGACTGTGACCACAGGGGGACCAAAACGGGAGAAACCAGAAAACAACTACAGGGAAGGAAAAAAAAAACAAAAAAGGGCAGTGAAAAAGAACAGGAGGAGGAACAGATGAGTGCGAAGGCAGCCATGCTGTGGAGGTTTTATTTGCGTCGTTTACTTGGTTGGAGACAGGGTTGCTGGCCGGCAGCTTCGGCCGGTGCTGCGGCATCGTCAAGGTGTGCCCGGGCCGTGCCACTTTTGCCATGAGCACGGGGGCCTCCGTGGGGGCGAGCTTGGCCCTCGGAGAGGGACGGCTTCGATGTGCCAGGGCTACTGTGAGATTTCTCAATAGTAGGGACCTGCGTGTCTAAAACAACCAGAACCAAATTACCACAAGGGCTTTCATTCCCTACTTTTGCCTATTTATTTAGTTTAATCCTTCAAAAAGTAATTCTTATTTATGGTCTACAATTATTAGGTTGTTTGAAATGATCGCGTCTCCATCTGACACAACTTATGCGATACTTATGGTTCAACTATTGTGCCCTAGTTAGCATCTAAGCAGGCTGCTTCCTGTCAGAGCGGCCCTGTCACACCCTGTGTGAGGTGGCTGGAGTGAAGCGCTGGTGAGCTCAGCGCCGTTGTGAACTGATCACACATATATGGAAAGCGAGAAGCCAAAGCTAGGAAGCTTGAGAAATACAGGATGGAGAGATCCAGTGAAGGCGAGAACAAAACAGAGAGAGGAAGAGAAGACAGAATGCATAGAAATGACAGCAATAAAGGATGGAAAAGAGAAAGACATCACGACTGGAAATGTGAAGGGTGAAGTGGCAGAAGCGCCATGCGACTTTCGGTCCTACCCTTGGCAGGGTCAGGGAAGATTCCGTGACTACGGCTCTTGATGACCGAGGATTTGGGCGAGTCCTCCTTGCTGTGACTGGAAGTCTTTGGAGAATGCTGGCTCCCTTGTCCTCCGGGGGGTTTGGGCGAGTGCTGGCGGCCCTGTCCAGAGTGAGAACGCCGGTGATGCTCGCCCTCACTCTGTTCCTTCAGAGGCAGCCAGCGTGGGACATTGTCCAGTTGGGCCGTGTTGGACAGGTCGATTAGTACCTACAAAGCCCCATACATGCACAATTTCATTATATGCACTATATTTCATTGTTATTCATTGATAGCGCTTTGGATGTGTTTATACACACACACACACACACACACTTTTGTATCGTTTAGCACACTTTGGACTTGGTGTTTAATCTTTCAAAGTGTGTTTACAGCTTGTAGCTTCTCACCTCTCCCAAGAAGTCATTGGCAGAGCTCTTGTCGTAGTCCCACACGCTGACCTCCAGTGTCTTCTTTCTTAGCTAAACACACACCACACAAACACAGAGTATTCAACGCCAAGATGATTTACTTTTTGACTCTACTACTGTACATTATTTTAAAGTTGTCACTGTAAATAACTTCAACTGAACTATTTCATGGCTAATCTCTAAATGAGGGGTAACAAACATCTTATAAACATAAAAAAAACTATTCCTCATTTCTTGTTTTCCAGTGAAAAATAAACAAGATACATTTACATAAGAAACTATATGTCAAAATAGACTTTTTGAGCCATTCTATCCCTCCTCTAAAGTAAATTTATCTTGTTTTTAGATACTTTTACTATAAAGCAAGACAAAACTGATTAACAAAAATATTTGTTCTGTTATTCCAGCAAATATCTCCAACACGATAAGCAGCACTGGAGCATTAAATCCAGATGGTTTTCAATACAAGCCTCTTCTACCTGCATTCTGTCTTTCTCTCTCAATTAAGAGTCGTTCTCCTCGCTTCAATAGTCCAGTAACAACATATCAATCACATCTGTCAGCAGCAGCTTTAGAGAGCTCGACAGACTGAGGAAGATCTTTGGTCTTAATTAGACTAAAGCACTTCTGGGAGACAACAGACTTTTCCCGGTTTACACCAAAAGCTTGAGATTCTTTCTGAAGAGCTTTCAGATAATTGAAATCTCAAAACTGACACGAGATGCACAAACAAAAAAAAAAGCATATTCCATCAAAGTGAAATCAGATTTTCCTTTTGGTTTTTCTAGACACCGTCAACCTAGACGTGCAAATGATTGTGAGCTTGTCGTTCACCTGTTCCAGATGGATATTTTTGTAGATGACAGTCTGGTTCCACTCTGGGTTCAGGCTCTTCTGAACATGTTTGGACCTTCTTTTGTTTTCAGCACTGCAATTAGATAACATACCACAAGAGGTCACCTTGACTTGCAGGTGGAAATTGCGTTTGGCACAAACCTAACCAAGAAACACCCCACACTGGTGGAAAATGGTTTGCACAATGAAGGACATCCAGTATAGGCCCACTTGAGTTGATGCAGTGACCATATACTACATTGAGAAATGATCAAATGTGAAACAATGATAAAAAGAGCAAAACACTACATCTTTAAGCCATTCGTGTCCAAGCATGGCCAAGCCTTGTATAATGTGCTGGTACTGTAGGAAAGAATCACATACCTGGCATTCTGCACAACCATGACCTGACTGTGAAGATCCAGCATGCAGCAAAAACAGACAACAATCAGTGATGAGTGGGAAACTGCAAAGGGAGGGGTGTGTGTGTGTGTGTGTGTGTGTGTGTTTGTAGTAGCCCATGCATTCATGCCCATATGGAGCAGAGAAATGGAGAGCTCCGGTTTCTGTAGGTTCAATCCAAATACTGCATGATCAGATGAGAGCCAGAAATGATCCAACACACATACACAAACATACACACCAACCTACAAACATCAATCAGTGCTATCATTTTACACACAAACTGAACTGGCATTGATTTCCCTCTTTTGCTGACTCACTTACTGCACATATAAAAGCATGGAGAAACACACACACACACACACACAATCATACAAAGCTAAAAACTAAGTCTTACACAATATGCATAATCCTCTCCAGGTCTTTCCCACAGACCTGGTGCTAATTACAGCTGGATAAGTGATTTTCTGTTTCGTTAACTCATGGAAAGAAGCAGCTAGGATTGAATAACAGCTCTGGGAGTCTTTATTTCCAGTGCCATGGGTGAAACAGGTGGATTTTTTTAAGTCAAGAAACCAGATATTAAATTATACTAAAATCTTTTTAGCTAGCTATTTGGCAGAGCGGTTAAGAAGGAAGAGGCTGGACATGTAAAGTGACCAACCACAGCTTGTTGTTCACACTAACTTTACACTAGAGGCTGAAACCTTAAGACACAATTCAGTTCCAGTCAGTTGACTTTTACTCAAGGTACTTACCCTCTACCCGGCAGCAAGTAAACCTTAACGAACGGATCAGAGTAGCCGTTATTGTCCCGGGGTGCCAGATTTCGTGCTTGAAGAACATGGACAATGAGATTTCCCAGCTGTTTGTCATAATTTATTTGAAGCTGTAAAGTTGAAAAGAGAAAGAAATGTTTTTTTCCCCATCTTTACACTAAAAAGATGAATGAATATGGCATGAATACATTCTGTTGATTAATAAGCAATGTTCTGACCAATGAATTCACTTTACATGACTGCACTAGTTGAAGGAATATTTTGAAAGGTAAGCGTAACTAGAAGAGTCTGAATAAGCTATGCTTATAGCTGCATTAATGAGAGCCGAAATCTACCTGGATCTCTCCTGACACTGGATGGGACTGAGGTTTTGCAGCCTCAGAGGTCTAAGAAACAAAACATCAGCAGAAAGAAAAGACTTAGTTATGCATTTGACTCTTTATACACAAAAAGGCATCAAATGTGTGTGCATGGCATATGCATACCTTGCTGTGACGCTTCTTGCTGACAGAGGGTGAACCAGGTTGGCCTGGGCTGGGAACTGCACTGGAGCCAGCGGATGCTGAGGCTTTATCCAGTGCTGACACAGAGGAGGACGGCACCTGCTGCTGGGACACTTTCTGCAGCTCGGCAGCCAGCTGCTTAGGGTCCACACCTGGTGACCGCGGAGGTCTGTCTCCTGTATAATTATAAATGCAAGTCACAAGTTAGTGGCAAAGTGGCATTGAGGGTAATTAGGACATTATCATTCGACTGTCTACTCCACTGACTGGAGGCTCTCACCTTTGGTCTGGTCTTGCAGGTCTAGGTGAGAGCTTTCAGAATCAGACAGCATATTTATGTCACTGGAGATAAATGATGGTCAAGAAACAAAAAGTTTATTTATCCCAACATGAAATCAAAATGCACATTATTTGCTCCCTTAAATGTATGTTTCTGGTTTTAGTGGGCTTTTTGTACAAAATGTACTTTCTTTGGCTCTCAAACGACTTTGCTATTTGGTTAAAGTCACAAATCCCTTTTACTTTTTTAGCCCCTTTACCTTACATAAAATAATAAAAATATGTAATGTCAGTTTTATTCTTATTAAACATCATGTTTTATTAAGAAATGCATCAAAATATGGAATAAAAATGACATTTCATTTTGCACTGATTTTCCAAACAAGTATTAATAATTTCTTTAGCTGTACAACTTTTATAGTAGACAGGCAGACGGTACAAGTAAATTTGACCTAAAGCACATTTAAATAATAAGTAGGAATACAAATCTAGCACTCACAGTCTGATACATATCTCCGCCTCTCCGACCTGGTGACCAACCAGACCCTGCACCTCCTCGTACGTCTTACCAGTCAAACAAATGCTGTTCCATTCCAGAACTTGCATTCCTATTCAAACACACACACACATAAAAGCAGCCATTAGATACATTCTTCATTAGATACGGTCTTCTCTATCTGGAAGATCAAACATGCTGTGAAAAGCACCGCAACACCACACGGGATGTCTTTCAATTAAACGAACCGTGCTGTAGAAACCCTGTGAGAAAGCGGAGGGAAACACGTGCAGCAGAGTTCACTCCAAGTCACAGCAAACTGAAACCACTCTTAGTGCACTTACACAGATGAAAACGTGTCTTCAGGTAGGCCAGGTAGGCCCGCTTTGGACGTTTGGACGAAGCTCCCAGGTTACGGTGGATGCTTGGGGTCCCTGGAGGTGAATGTGTACTCGTGTCATGTACTGTATATCTACACACTCACATGTTTTATAGTTTAATGTGAGAGACTGAACAGCCGGCTCACATTACTCCACTGCTTAACACCAGCTTGATAATATACATGAGTCACATGGCTGTTGTAACCATGCCGACTGCATGCATAATCACACTTAAAGCAAGTAGAAACATTTGACATTTTACCCTTAAGAAGCTTCACCCGCTGCTGGGACAATATGTGGGAGAGAGACGAGACAAGAAGAAGGTACTAGAAGAGACTGAATAAGAGAGATGAGAAGAGATGAGGCGAGAGGAGAAAAAGTGAAATGGGATAAGATGAGGCAAAGTGAAATGAGAGAGCAGATACATAAAAGAACACACTCAAAAAATGCTGGGTTGCAGACAAAGCAAGAGGAGATGAGACATAAGTAAATATGAGAAAAGATCAAAAGAGAAAGGAAGGAACAAGACGAGATGGGAAAAGGTGAGACGAGAAGGAAAGGAAAGGGTAAAGAGAAGACCAGATAAGATTCAATGAAACAAGAAAAAAACAGATCACAAGAGAAGAGTTGAGACAAGATGAAAAAAAAAGGAAAATTAGATGCGAACTGATTGGAAGAGCAGACATGACAACAAGACGAGAAGAGTTAAGAGTAGACATGAGAAAGAGTAGGCAAAAGGGGATGTGAGAAAAGATGAGACTATATGAGATTTTAGACAGTAAGTGATAGGATAAGGCGAGACAAAATAAAGAAGATAAATGAGACAAGAATAAAGAAGAGAAGATATGAGGAGACTAGAGACAAGATGATACTAGAAGAGACAACATAAGATTCAGCGAGATGGGAGAGTATAGACTAGAATAGAATAGAACAGAACAGAAAATGAGGAGCAGAGGAGAGGACACAGCTAAGGAATCAAATGTCTAAATACAAAGTGATATTTGATAGAGAGTAAGAGAGGAGGAAGACAGATGTGAAGTGTCAGTCCCAGTCAAAGCTCAGAATGTTCTCTCACAAAGCCCAGCTGTTGTATATAGCCTCATAAATAAGACTGCGCACAGACAGATCCACTCCCTCCGGCTTCACTTTCCCCTCGCCACCTAGTCTGGCCACTCGTAAATTATGACCGAGAGAAAGCAGCACAAAGGCCGGACCCCAAGCAGACCTAATTTACAACACTCCATGCTCAACCTCATCCCCTGGAGAAAGAGAGAGCATTAACTTCTCCGTCACAACGAGATCAATAGAGCTTGTAAAATTCAGCTCCATCAAAATGGCTGAAATAGTCCATCAAGACAATCCAAAGCAGTCGTGAAATCCAAATTTCACTCCAAAAGTCTGTTAAGATTCTTCCAAGTCAGACAAACTCTAGCCGCCAGCTATCATTGGGCGAATCTGTCACAATGAGGTCAATTCTGATTTTATAAAGTGCACATTTACATAACGGCATTGTACAAAACACAGTGTCAAAGCAGTAAAACCTCAAACTCTTTTCAGCTGAACTCTCAAGAGACATTTCAGTCAAAGTTTTGATATAAATTTAACACTCAACTCTCATTTGATCTGCGCAACACCTACGCCGCCAATGTACACAGGAGAGGAAACACAGTCATGAACCTGAAACTTCAACTTCATTTTCTGCTGCTCTATCTTTATCTCTCACATCAAGAGTGAGTCACTCCTGGAGCCTGGAGGTGAAGAATCACGCGGATTAGCATCATTTGTTTTTCCTGTCTCCCTCTTTGAAATATCACGTCACGTTGTGGCCCTTAATGTCAACAGATGCGCTTCTCTCCCTGCTCTAAGAGACAGCGAACATCGAACTTACACAGTGACTGGTTTAAAAGAGTGACCATCCTTCACTGAGGTGCCTACCTTCCACAATCTTCCCCATCTGCTCCGCAGCTCCTCCAGGTAACACTTTGGCAACATACGCACCAATGTCCCCATTGCTGCCTGGGACCTCTTTTCCTCCAACCACACGGATGCCCAATCCATTTCCTGTGAGAAAATAGCAGTGCATACATATAAAGGTGGTCCAAAACCTGCATAAGATGCAGCTTAAAGATCAGTAAATTTTTAATTGTTTTTAAGAAGATTTTGAGACAAAAAGTCCTAATAGAAGCCCAAACTAACAGTGGTTTGGCATTTGGTTTTCCATATTTAAAAGCAATTTATATTAGATTTTACAAAAGCAAAGGTTTAAATGATGTCTGATGTCACAGAAGAACCACTGTGGGTTCCCCAAAGAACCTTTCAATGAACAGTTTTAGCTATTAAACTAAAATGATAATACCATCACATTTTACATAGCTGTTGCATTATAAAAAGTTAAAAATAAATGAAAACATTCAGAATCAACTGTAGATAGAAAGGTTGAATTGTGTTGCCAGACCTATTTCTATAAATATCAGGAGGCAAGTTGCCAAATCTATAATAGGCTTTTTAGTGGGGGATAATAAACTGTATATTATGCTTGGGCAATAACAAGGAAATGCTCAGGCATTTTTGTAGTCTAGATGTTTAGGTGTCTATACAGACATCCTGTCATTCAGAATCATAGTACACAGATCCTTCCATTACGTTAATTACAGTGCAACAAATCCACCAGTCACAGCACAGGACATTTACTATAGCCTTATTTATTGCCTTTTTAAGGCACTTGTTTGTTCATCAGTTTCTAATTACGAGGATAATCCAATTTGTGCATTACACGCCATTTTGCGCTTTGATGACTGATGAAACTGGAGGGATGCCAATCTGCCACATTGCTGAATAATGCCTGCCCCATTCTAAAGCTTAAATGAACATTGACACAGGAGATCAAGGGGAATCAACCACACCTACAGTACATGACATGCCAAAGCATGAGGAGGGGATAGACCGCTGTTGTGCTTTTGCTCAGAGGTTTCGTGTCTGTTGACATTTGGTGTGCAATGATGTGGCAAAATGGAGTGCCACAAGAGGACGCTAAAGGGAAATTGGAGAAGGGCTAATGTGTTGTTTAGTAGTAGGCATAAAATAAAACTGTGCCAATGCAATCTCAGCATGGTGAAACTAATGTTTGCATAGACATAAGCCTCAGGCATCTTTCAATGATGGCCTGATAGGCAAACAGATCCTCTTTTATCAGGGGCAGCTGTCCTAAACGTCTGTCTACATTGTTGGAGCTATTAGGAAGCCAATCGGCACAGCACTGAGTAGGTGACAGGTTGCACTTACCTGATACACTACGATCTTTAGGATCCCTCTGTAGTTTTATTCTGGCATGAGGAAATGGGTAGTGTGCGGACCTTCCCTAAAGAGACATCAAATAAGCCGAATCAGACACCGTAACATGCAGAAATATGTTTTGTCTGATGACCAGCTCTCTATAAACATTTTTTAGGTTTCTTGCAGTGTATATTCACTGGGCTGAAATATTATGTATCACCTGTCTTCTATCTCCTTGTCCGTTCTCTGTGCGCCCATCCCGCGGTTTATCAAACCAATCAGTTTCTTCCCGACGCAGGTGGTATGCTTCAGAAAAAACAGATGGAAATTAAAACGTTAAAGTCTTGCTTGCCGGTCTGTTAAAACAAACCACTAAGGGTTCTCTGGTAACATCGGGTAGAGACAGCTAAGGTACATATGCAGTCTCAAATTCAAACAATATAGAGCCATCTGGGACAGAAAAGGAAATGGTTATATAAAGTAGAGCAGTTATTTTTGCATGCAAACCTAAAACTAAAACAAACCCTGAGGATACAATTCTTCAGATTGTATTTTTTTCCTGTATTTAATTCTCCACTGGAATTCTTTAGAAGAAGATTTAGAGCAAGTCTGTTTACTACTGTACCTTTCCCTAAAAATCTGGTTTTCATAAACAAGACGGGGGTTAATGACAGACAGAGGTAGGTAGGAAATATTTTGGCATACTATCTTGTATTAGTGTCGGTATAGGTTTTTCAGCTACAATGTGGAAAGGGGGAGGGGGTTGGAGAGCTTTACATTCAAAGGCAATTTTAGACGTCAAGATTTTGTGAATTGACCTCAACATTTAACGGAAGACAATTTTAGTGTTTAAAGACCTGACACTTTGATGTTAAATGATATGACAGATGTAGATCCTATTATATGGTGAAGCACTCACTGACATGGAGTACTGTTATTGTCTATAGCTTTATAAGTGTGACTAATTTTATCAGGAAATCATTACTTTCAACAGATTTGATATGCAAAACTATTATTAGTATTCTATGAATGATTTCTTGTTAACCAGATCTGTGAAATTCCAGCAGCTTAAACTGAGAAGATGAACGTTATTTTTAGGGAGAAAGAAGTGTGAAATTCCAATTTAATCACAGATGCAAAAGCTGCATTCACTTGCAAAGCATTACATTAGTGTGAAAATTCGTCATACGTCCTGCAACATGTTGTTATGGAGATGAATTTGCGGTCGATTTGGTTGCCTAACAGCTCATGGGTGATTGGCAGGTGGGTGATCATGGTAGCAGGGGTGTAGGGGGAGACGGGAGACGTGCAGGAGTCTAAGGTGGTTATACTCTACCGTTTGTGACATTCTCATGTGAGTTTCCTGGATCGTCTCTGCTCAAACCCACCAGGGATTCACTTAGTGCTGCAACCAAGGCAAATGCATTTACTTCCAGATGACACATATGATGAACAACACATCATATGCTGTTAAATGTATGGGGTCAGTTACTTTACAGATCAATGAAAAAAGAATGTTAAAATTGGTGAGTATTTTGGGTTTGAGCTTCACCTTCTGTGGATGCGATTCTTATTGTATAACAAATGTATAACTATATTGTGTAACAATTATAATATCCATGTTATTTTTTTATACTCTACAGTGAAGTTAATGTAATTTCATGCATTTCACAGATCATGAGGAGAAGAGACATGCAATCGAACACAATTACCGTCAATCTCAAAACTATACTTTAAATGGTTTCATAAATAAAAAGATAAACATTAACACACAGCTGAGAAAAAAAAACATAGCCCTTTCTATTTGAAGGCATTTATTAGTTCCCAAGTGGAAAAAAAAAACCAGATGAACATGCAAGAAAGTGAGAGTTTATTCAGAACCAGACAGGAAAAGACATGCACATCACTTCTACTATTTAACATGCAAACACAAACTTTTTTTTACTCTGGTACATGCTAGCAACATGCATGAAGAGAAGCTGAGAGATTGAAGTTTGTATGAACTATGACATTTTGCATATACTGTATGTTATAACATTTTCTGAATAAAAGCAAAATAAATACTTTTAATAATAAATAATAATGAATAATTTAACAAACTTCTTTTATAAGGAATAAAATATCTTATTAATACAGTTTGTTGTGGATGAGATTAATAGTCAACTATAATAATTATAGTTATAATAATTCAACATATCTATAAAACATTACAAAAGAACTAAATGACGAGATAATGTGTGTAGTTATACTATACTTTTTTGCTGTAAGGCACTTAGATAATAGATAACTACATAGCTAAAATATAACAAAACACATTAATAAATCAAAAACACATGCAGCTCTAGTTTACAGGCAGCTTAACAAAAAATGTTAAGGGCTATAAAGCTGTTCTTATGCTAATGAAAGAGATTTATAGTATGTCTCGTCAGTATAAGTGTAACTTTTTCTCATTTATCCTTAGACAGCACATATTTACATCAAATAAAAATACAAAGACTGAAAGCATGCACTATAAGAGTTCACAGAGAAATAAAAAGTCAGTCTATGAAGAAATCATATGCAAAAATGTTTAACTCCAACTGTAACTATGCCTCAGAAATGTTAATGTAGAAAAGACAACTGGGACAGTGTGATTCTTTCATTATTTAAGCATAGGAGAAGAAAGCTTAAACAAGACAGAAAAGCAGTTATTAGCAGAGAAGCGATGCCTTCATATAGACAGGAATGAGCACTTACAAGATGAGACATAGATAAATAAATATCTGGAACTGTGTATGAAGAGTCACTCCAACAGGACAGTTTGTGGACAAACAAATTACCTTCACTATCAGACAAGGTGCCCTGCAGATCATCCATTAGCACATAGCCACGCCCTCTTGAAGGATCTTCTCTGAGATGTTGCTGTTGAGGGTCTTGGAGGGACAAACATGACCCAAACTGATCACGGGAATCAGCAGATATGGGCGGGAGTGGACCCGCTGATGCCCGTGCCATACCCATTGGCTGACCCACTGGACTCAGTGGGCTCTCTTCCTCTGAGTTCTGTGCCACAATAGGAATACGTCCACGCCCACTTTGTACAATGGGCAGGCTTGTAGGTTTTGACCTGCCTGATGGAGCCTGGAAAGCTGAGGTTTCCGAGGAGGTGTCACCTTCTGCTTTAAGCCTGAGAGATGAACTTGAGGTATCCCTTTTAAGGGAAAGGTCAAGGCCATAAACAGAGGAGGGTCTAGAGGAAGGCCGTGACCTACTTCCACTAGGGTAAGCAGAGTCTTCTCCTAAAGAAGACCTCATGCCTGGGCTCAGGTTTAGGCTTTGGCCCAGATTGAGTGAACCTGCTAAATTGGCCCCAAGAGTAGAGCCCAGGTATTTCTGCTGTTCTGCAATGTTCTTGCGTAACCCAAAGGTGATCTCATCCTGCATAAGTCTGCTTGATCTGGGAGAAGCACTACTGGACCCAAGGTAGCTACTATAGTCTGTTTCTAGAGCCCTGCTATCCTGGATGGAGGAGTACTTGCCTATGTTGCTGGTGTTTTTGTGTTTCTGGTAGAGCATAGATGTAGGGAGTTGCTTGGCAGCCTGTTTCTCTAAGGTAAGTCTACTGATGCTGTACTTTTCAGTTTTGGGGTAGGCCCTGTAGCCTCCACTAGACACTCCAGTGCTGGGGGTATAATGATGTGAGAGTCCAGCAAGCTGCTCCAAGCTTTCAGTGCCCCCTGTGCTTCTCCGGAACTCCTGTTTCAGTTGTTGTTTTAAAAGCTTTAGTTCAAATGGCTCTTCCATTGGGTCCTCTTCATCTTGAGCCTTACCATAAGAATGAAGTCTAGAGGAGCTGCCCAGGTAGTCTGTCCCAACATCTGCAGCAGTGCGTCTCAGAAGGCGCTCTGCTTTGGCTAACTCCCTCTCAGCAATGCCATAGCTGGCAGATGAAAGGCTACCAGTGCTTTTTGCAAGTTCTGCTGCATCTTCTAAAAGCATATAGCTCCTTGGCGTTTGATGTTGCTCTAAGTCTGCATAGAAGGAATCAGCAGATACATTTGACATAGGACTGACTGCCAAGCTGCCAGCATGCTCTTCTAGGTTATGCAAGTCAAGGTGGTTACCATATTTTCCTCCTAAGTAAGATGACGTGTCATAGTTGGTGGAAATTTTGGTAGAATCTAATTCAGAGAGGAGAGCAGCTTGTTGTCTGGCTTTCTGCTGGAGCAAAAGCATTTGGTGGTAGCTCTGTTGTTGGGAGGCAGTTAGAGAAGGAACCGAAGAGTAGATGGACTGGGATTGGTATGGTGACTGAGGCTGGTACAGGGACTGCTGATATTGTGGATACTGGTACTGGGAATATTTTCCATACTGATCGTGCTTGGTCTGTGGAGGAACAAATTCATCCAGTTCTGACTGTGGTGCAGTTCGTGGTCTCTCAAGCCCATGTCCGCTGACCTCCTCTCCAACTCTTGTTTCACGAATGTTACTCACCTCACTGTCAGACATGTAATCACGGTCCTCTGCAACACTCTGCAGATAGGCCCTTTCCCTCTTTTCCCTTTCTTTAAGCAATGCGTCCTTTCTTCGGTTAATGCCCATCTCCAGGTATCGCAGCTTGGCATCAATCTCCTTTTCTTCCTCATCTAGTTCAGCTTGCTTTTTACGCAGTTTGGAGGACTCTCTCTCAACCAAGTCTAGTTCACGGTCAATGTCCTGCAGGATTTTTGCTCGTGCCATGTTAGTGCTCCGGCAGAGACGACGACGAGCTGAGCCAGTGCTGTAGGCTGTTTGACCAGCATTAACAGCTTCTTCCTCTGAAGGTGGGTTAGGAAGGGTCCTCTTAACCTTCTTTTGGGTGCCAGAGGGAGTTCCACTTGGAGATCCCTTTCCCTTTGAATGACAAATAAAAAGAATTGTTAGTTCATAGGAATGACCGTAGTGTATTTGAGGCTTTAAAGCTGGTTTCATAAAAAAGAAACTTTAAAAACAAGCAATCACCACAAGTTTTCAAGTTTGAATGAGAATAAAGTTTAATGGTAAAAAGAAAAAAAGTTTCTAGAAGATGTTGTTTGCTCATGTCAGACATGCCTTGAGGACGAGTAAACAAACACATATTCTATATCTGCTGTTCTGCTGCATTGACTTTAGTGGCGCAAGCACTGAAAATATTAAAAAGGACATCTAACATGTCAATGGCTACCAGGCCTAGGAAAACATTTGAAAAACAAAAGATTGAAACTCAATGTAAGCTGAACAATGCCATGAAGATCTTACAAAAAAAACAAAACAATCGAATATATCTGCCTCAAGGTATTATAAATTTGAAATCATATATTAGCAAACAAATTTTTAAAAACATGAGACATGAAATTTAAGCATATTTTCAAAGCTGATTCTTCTCACAAAACTTTTGTAAAAAAAAAAAAAGTATTGTATACTCACAGAGTAACCCTCAGAATACTGGAAATTTGCTGCTTCCCTTTCTTCAGCAGTTGGACTCATGGGTTTGGGGTCAGACATTGACCTCTGTATGACCTTGGGAGCCCTAGGACTTGTTGGTGGACCTTTGGATAGATCAGTGGCTGAGCGCATTCTCTGTGGGCTTGTGTCTCCAAGGGATTTCTCATAAGACAAATACTCAAGGGATTTGCTAGGGGATACACAGGGGGAAATTGGGGAGTATAGTACTTTGGGTGATTTGGGAGGACCTTGGGCAACCTGAAGAGTAGAGGCATCTGCTTTGAGGTGAGGAGACTGACCTATATCAAGTGGAGTGGGACGCCTCTTTGGAGAGGACGTTGTATCAGAGTCAGGATAATCTAATCTAGTATCTACCTGCACAGAGTGCCCCCTAAGTGTTCCTGCAGAGTCTGTTTGTACAGAGATTTCAGTCAGGGCCTGAACTGAAACAGCTCCTCTTTCAGCGGTGCCATTTTTACCACCACGTGACCTACTGCGTCTGCCTCGAGTGGGAACCTCCCATTCATCTTGGTCTTCATCATCTGTCTGAACACAGCTATCAACACTTTTTTTTGTACTTTTCTTTTTCCTTCCTGCAGTGTAGACCTTTTCAGTATTATCCTCCTCATCGGTCTGGCAGCCACTGTCCATTTTTCTTTCTCCTGCCACAACAAGAGCCTCTGGCAGGACTTCAGTTGGATACATCTGCCTGAACTTCTGTTCTTCCAACTGCTGTCTGAGCTGTTCTTGGAGTCTCTGGATCTGCTCTAACTGCTCCTGTTGCTGAGCATAAGTTTCCTTTTGCATTAAAAGGTGGGCCTGTCTCTCCTCTTCCTGCTGACATAGTATTTGCTGTTTCATGGCCTGGAGTTCTTCCAGCTCCTTCTGCACAAGAATCTGTTCTTGCTCACGGAACCGCTGTATCTCCTGTCTCTCCCACTCAAGTTCTTCAGCCAAGCGCTGCTGCTTCATCTTCTCTAGCTCAAGAAACTCACGCTCCATCTGGTACTGTCCATCTCCTGGAACCAAGGGTGAAGACAGAGCTTCTAAAGAGGCTGCAATTGCATCCAGTGAAGCATTTGTGTAGGTGTCCAGTGCTGCCACTGTAGTGACTGTTGAAACTACATCTGAGAGAGCTGTCGAAAGGCCAGCCTTTGAAACAACAGTCTCTAGATTTAATGGTAAGTCCCTTTGTTCTTCAGCTGTGGTTACAGTAATTGTAGACAGAAAGCTTTGCGACCTAGTGAGGGGCTGATTCTGTTGATTCTGTGTTGACAGTGACGGCATAGTATCACTTGTGTGCATGCCTGACAGAGTATTGTAGGATGTGCTGAAGATAGAGCCAGGCTGGGTGGTTATGGCATACGTAGAAGGAACTGGTGCTGCTACAGAAGAATAAACAATACCATTGGAAGATCTTAGGACACTGGACACACCATAGTGGGTTCCAACTGCTGAAGTAATCCTGGCTTGTGTGTACTGTGGAACTGTCATTCCAATGCACACTCCTGTTGACTTGTTTGAATAGTCTACAGCCTCACCTGTTAAGAGTTAATTTTGTTAGATTAGAGTTCAGCACATACAAAAAGTGCAATGGTAACAGCATTGATATAACCATGCACCATTCCAAAGGAAAAATAAAAGAATAAAAAGAATACCAGATAGCATGCAGTGACATGCAAAAACATTCAATAAAATAAAAAATAATAACAATATATAAAAAAAAAAAAAATATATATATATATATATATTTATGTTGAGAGCATGCAAAATGACTTCCAAAAAAAGAAATATAGGCAGGCATACAAAAAAAAAAATCAGCTTGGAATAAGTAGAGGTAACTCAAAATGATATCGAGAAGAAAGATCTTCAATGTCAAACTGACCTGCCACCAACATTTTTCCAGATGTCAGGTCTACAGCACCTTCAGTGGCTTCCTTGTAATCATAACTATGCTTACTTTTATATAAGAAGAGACCAGCCTCTGCCAGGTTTGTGTCCGACATTGAGGGTTTAATACCACCAAGACCTCTCATACCATAAGGAGTACGATCGTATTGATAATGGTCATCTCTGTAGCCAAAACGATCCTCTGGTAATGGAGCTGAAGGCTGTTGAGTTGTACAGCTGCTTGCAAAAGGAAGCTTGTAGACAACGTCACAGCAAACTGCTCTTCTTCCAGCAGTAAGATCTACTGGTTTTCCATCATCCTCTGAAATTACAGCAGTGACCACCTCTGCAGCAGACCCATTCATTGTAACCACAGTTTGTGCAGGTTTTACCGTGGTGAGATCAACTGCCCCGGATAAGCCAGTTTCTAGACGAGGGGGAATAGTTGCACAAACGCCATTGCCCGCAATTGTAGGAGCCATTGTTACAGGAACAGGTTTACCCATTGTTGTTGAGAGATTTATGGGTTTCTCTGGTTGAGAATCCACAGGTCTGTAAATAATTTGAGACACAGGCTCAAAGGATTTAGCTGTTGTAAGTTGGAGAGGCATTGATGTAGATAGAGATGCATCACTACCATAAGCCACAGTGGCTGTGCACGTGAGGATGGTGATGTTGTCAGTAACCACAGACACAGAGGAAGTATCAGTGCTTAGGTTTACTACAGATGACTGCACAGCACTTTGCTGACGTCCACCACTATCAATTGCAAGGGACTGTCGTCTTGACTCAGTGGAAGACAGATCCACACCTTTCATGGATGTCACTGAATCTATCTTTGGAGTACGGAGATCCACCACCTCACCAGGATGGTAGGCATAACCATTCTGCACCTGAGCTGGTTTTATGTTTTCTTGAACAACAGAAATGCCAGTGGCTCTTGGAATAGGACATGGAGGTGGTGTTCTTTCATGCACAACAGACACAGTGGTTCTTTGGACTTCAGTGGTAACTACCTGAACACCAACGTTTGGAACAATTGACTGAGGCTGCGTTGAGGCTGAAATAGCCTCGTAGACATGACTCATGCTAGAAACTACCTTCTCTGGACCACATATTTCTTGACTTTCAATAGATTCAGTAATTCGTGTGAATGCTAATGGTACTCTAGTTGTTTGTGAAGGTGGAGGTGGTTGAGGTGGTGAAGGAGGTGGTTTATGAGGTGATTCTTGGCTAGGACGTATTGAGGCTTGGGTTGTGATCCCTTCTGTAGGTGAACCAGGCTGAGATGGCAAAGTAATAACAACATATGTGTCACGTAAAACCTTGCCAAACCTGGGTGATGTAGGGGACTTGAGAGGAGATGTGGTCTTACTTTCGGCAGAAGGACTCAGATTAAGGACACTATCTGCAGTGCTTGTACTCAGTATGGTAGGTCTTGCAGGTGTTTGGGCTGTAAAGGGTGGCTGAGCACCAGCTATGGGTTTGGGAGCTATTGGAGGTTTAACAGTCTCCCCAGGTTTGTGACTGAAGGTTAGGCCTGCAGGGATAGAGGATGGCTTAGGTGGTACGGGTGGAGGAACATGGGGCTTACAGCCTGAAGCAAGAGGCTGTCTTACTGGTACACTGTCGCCTGTGGTTGGCGTACCAACTGGAGTAGTTCTTGGGGGAACCTGTGGTGGAGTCTTTTTGGGATAAACAGAGGGTTTGGGAAGTGTTGGAGGGGGTAAGGGTGGGGGAACTGGAATGTCTGCTTTTTCCAGAGATGCAGCTCTACGTAGTGCTACTGGTTTGGGAGGAACTGGTGGAGCAGTTGATACAACACTAGGTACAGAGGGTACTATATATTGGGGTACTGTGGGCAAAGGTGATACACTTACAACTACTGGGGCTGATGTTCTTGAAGTTACACTGGGAACTGGTACTGTAAAAGAGTCAATTTGACTAGGGGCTGATGACTTGGACAAGTCGACAACACTTGTCTGATCAACTCCTACATCTTCCTGTGATTCAATTGATACTGCAGGCAATGTTACTTCTCTTTGTAGTGACAAATCATCTGCAACTGGCTCTGAGGGTGATGGTTTCTGGAAAGCCTTATCCACAAGTGGTTCTGGTTCAGTCTTTGTAACTGAAACTGTAGATTTCTCAGAGTCCTGTGCCTGATCAGCACTGCTCTCTTCACCAGATTCCTCTTCACCTGATGAGCACTGTGTCACTCTTAGATCAGGAATATGCAGTATTCTTCTTAGGGGTGTTGGCTCGGCTTTTTCAACTAGGGCTATAGTTGTATCTTGTGCAGTGCCACTCATATCAGGACCTGCTTGAGTTGGACTGGTGCCTGGGGTTAGTACTGCTTTTTGCTTTTTCATAAGTTCCTCATAGGCTGCTTCTGCATCTAATAATGGTCTTCCATCCTTTCCAGACTGACCTGTGGTGTTTGATGACATAGTGCTTTGCTCTTTGCTTGGGTCAGTTTCGGTCAACACAGTTTCTTCTTTAGGAATATCTTCTACTGACTTACTGTGTGTTATCTCCTGTTCCTTAAGCATAATTTCTTTCTTTCTTTGCATCATGTCCTCATAAACTTCATCAGGTGATCTCAGTGGTTTTTTGGGTTTCTCTGACACAAAAAGTTTATCTGATTTCTGCTCATGGGGTGCATCATCAACAAGAGACTCATATGCATAATCTTCTATCAGCATGCCCCCATAAAGAGATTCTTTACCAGGTGGATGTTCCTTTCCATCATTAGTTGGAGATTTGGCCTTGAGCATAATCTCTTCATATGCCTCATCAGCACTTCTTAATGGATGTTTTCTCTTTTCTTTGGATTGACTATCAGCGTGTTGTTCATCTGTTGGAGAGTACAGTGAGACTGATGTTGGTAACTGATACACTTTTTGGACAGCAACAATCTTCTCTGGGAGAATCTCAAAGCTCTCTGGTTCTGACTCCATGCTTGGGGAGAGGTCTGAGCAGGAAGACCTGCGGAATTCCTCCATCTCTGCTTCTTGTCGTAGCTCTTCTGTAGGAGATGCATCCTCAATTGGTGAGAGGTTGCTTGGTGGAGTTTTGGGCCTTTCTCTCCTTCTCTGTGCCCTTATTTCTTCTTTGTCTTTCTTAGACTTTTTTCCTGTTCCCTTTTGTTTCTCCTGTTCTCTCAGAAGCTCTTCTTCTTCTCGCAGCTCTTCTTCCTCTGATGAATCCTCAATGGTAGGAAGCTGGCCTGACCGGTGCTTCGCTTTCCTCTGTTGCTTGCCCTCACCACTCGACCGAACATGACTTGAGCTGCTGCTGTCACTGTCTTCATCAAGAGAAGACAAAGATGTTGGAGATGTTCCTGGGGTGAAACTGGATGCATGTAAACTGGAAGAGCCTTCACCTCTTGACCTGTCATCAGGAGAGTCTGTAAGGCTCTCTAGCTCACCGTCATCTGATGTCTGACGTACAGTCGCTGTACTGTTAAGTTCAATTGTTTTAAAATGTCGTATACCAGCTCCACTGTCTACTGAAGGTTGTTCTCCTTTATCTAGTTCTTCAATTTTAGTTACAGAGATAATACTCTTTCGTTCAGGCTCATCTTCTGGACTGATACTGCTTTTCTTGAGAAGGCGTCTCCCTTTGGACAATTCACTTTTGTCCTTTCCATCTTTCTTTGCATTTTGTTCCATTCGAATCTTCTCTTGATCTTTAATTTTCCGTCTGGCAATGTTCTCCTCATCAGATGCATCCTCATCTGCACTCATCTCTATGATCTGCTTCCGTATGAAATCCTCCTCATCTATAGGGCTCTCCATTTCTACTTCCTTATCTCCAACAGTCTTTTTCCTTTGCAGTTTAGGTGAAGGTTCTCCCTCACTACTGTCCTCAAAAGAATCTCCTTGAATATCAGTTGGAACCAGAAGTTTTTTCCGCTCTTTTTTTGGTACATCAGTTTTTTGCTCTTGAGTTTCTCCATGTTGGTCATCCTCTGAGCTGAGTTCTGGAGACATTGGCAACACCTCCAGTCGACGCTTGACCTTTGGAGTTTCAGTTTGTGAATCTTCTTTAGATGTTGTCTGAGCCTCTAGTATTGGAAGGACGGTGCTTTCCAACTTGGCCAGGTCTGAAGGACTCGTTGGGCTGCTTTCTTTCTCTTTCTCACCAGGCTTCCTCAGTAGCTCACTTTCTTTCACTGGAACAGAAGCCTCTTCTTTATTCTACAAAACAGAAAAAAAATATTAGAATTTTACAAGCTACGATTTCAACCATAATAAAAACATGCATTATATTTATAAAAGTAATAAGAACTACTTAAGATAAACATTGGGTTTTTTTCAGGTGTCTAGACAATGAACCAAATTTTACTATAATTTATCTATACCTCTACCTGAGATTTATCTATACCTCTACATGAGATCAACTGTAGGATACTGTAAGTGTCTACACAATGAACCTAGTTTATCTACAATATATCTATACCTCTACAACTACATGTACAGTTACCTCTCCGGATTCATCAATTTCATTAGACTTTATCAATGGCTGTAGCACATCATCCAGTTTTTCTTGTGGTTCAGAGGTCAATTTCCCCTCCTCTGATTTGTTTTTGTCCTGTTGGCTACATGTAAATGGTGGGGAGACTACTTCTACATTATGGTCTGAGCTACGGGGCACACAATTAGCTGTAGATTCAAGTTTAGTGTTTTTGTTAACTTCCAGGTCAGTTACAAACAGTGATTTTTCCATCAGCTCCTCACTGACTAATTTATCTTTCACACTAGATGCAGTAGATGTTACAGCAGGTGTCTGAGCTTGTTGTTTAAACTGCAACTCTTCAGGCTTATTCTCAATTACTGATTTTTCATCTTCATGCTTACCAACCACCGGGGATGGAGGGACTTGCATTTTCTGGTCAGTAAGACCCTTTGGCACTGCAGATTGATCTAGATCTTTTTCTGTCACAGAGTCTGGAATCTGCCTAATATCCTGTTCTGGCAATATTTTTTCTACAATATCATTCACAGCAGGGATATGGGCTTGTTGTGTAGACTGCATCTCTTTAGGCTTAATCTCAATTATGGATTTTATGTCTTCATTCTGACTAACAACAGGGGAGGAGGGGACCCCTATTTTCTGCTCAGTAAAACCACTTGGGATAACAGACTGTTCTAGAGCTTTTTCTGTCACAGTGTCTGGAATTTTCTTCTCTTCTGGTACTTTTTTTTCTAAAATCTGTGAAGCATTATTATTATTATTATTATTAACAGATGACAGTTCATCTTTAATGACTTTACATTCTTTCTCATTCTCTGTAAAAACATCACCTGACTCTGTGTTTTGCTTACATACTTTCTCTGTTTCTGACATTTTTTTTTCTGGTTCAGGAGCAGCTTCTTGAAGAGCTAGAGGGTTCGTATCTCCCATCTTTTTCTCATCTATAGTTCCATCTGGAGTAATCTCTTGCCCAGAGAAAGCGCTTTCAGAACTAAATTTAAATTGTATGTTGTCAGTCAAAGTCTTGAGAGTGACTTTTTGCTCGGTGTTCTCGAGGATCTCTAAATCTCCACCTGTTTGATCTGACATACATTCTTTCAGCACTATTTTATCTGTGCTGATCAGTTCCTTTTCCAGTGGCTTATCCTCTTTTTCTACACAGAGTTCTTTAATGCAGTGATCCTTTGTGTTATATTTACTAGCATTTTCATCTCCACTTGCCAATACTTCTTCTGTGAAGTTGAGTTCAGTAACTGGAGATGGTGAGAGCTCATCTAATTGTGTCTGTGATATGTCTTTTATCTTATCTTCTGTTAGACTTTTTTCAGAAATCTCATCATTATTATCTACAGAAATATTTTTTTCCATAAGACTAGAATCTTTGCTAGTGACCTCTGAGTTGTCAAATGGATCTTTCAACTCTGTCATTTGTACTATAAGCTCTTCTTTGTCATATACATTTACATAATTTTGGGTGTTTAACTGTACTGTTTCTGTAACCTGCTCTTCTGTTAATTCATTATCTAAAATGGTCTGAGCTATGATCCCATTTTCATGTTGATCTGCTTGATTTTCTGGCTCTGTAGATTTTTCCTGATATGCAATATCACAGGATGGCTGATCATCACAGTGATCGCTGGACTCAATCCCTGGTGCCTCAATTTGCACAGAGGCCTCAGGTTTCCTCTCTGGCACATACCCTATGCTACTTTGATCAGGATCAGTAGTTGCTGTCTCGATAGAGCTTTCCTTTACAGGCATGTTATCTACCGTATCGACATTTGAGGGTAGTGCAAGCTCTTCAGATTGGTTCTCTGTAGTCTGACTATGGGGTTCCTTGCTTATAGGAGAGCCTGCATTGGACTCTGTCATTTTGATCTCTGTGGCTGGCTCTGATGTCTCAGTGGATTGTGGCTCTATTTCTTTTTCTGAAATGGCTTCCATGTTACTAACCAGAAGGGTCTGAATAACATTATCAATTATAGGTGCTTCCTGGCTGCTTTCAGGCTTCATTTCAAACGTATTAGCATATTCTTGCTTTTGGACCTGGCACGGTTCTGGCTCACTTTTCTCTGTATTCTGTACCTCTGCATGGTCCTCAGTTTGTTCTCCAGTTTCAGGCTGTTCTACATCTGCTCCAATAACATCTGATGTCTCTTTTAAAGTATGAGGTGAAAGAGGGGCATCTTCCTTAACTATTTGCTCAGTTATAGTTGCTACGCCCTCTGTGTTTTCATTTAGGGTCCCAGGTGCTTGATCTTTGCTCTCCTTTGGTACTACCTGTGTACTCGCCGGAATTGGCCCTGCTGTAACCCCTTGTTCTGCATCTCTATTTTTGACATCTTTAGCATCAACTTTGGCTGAGACTGGCTCAGACTTGTCAGCTGGGGCCTGAGTTATGCTGGGCATCCGTGTTAGCCCTTTGGCAGAGGTGGCAGTGGCAGTAGGTGCAGGAGAGGAAGGGGTTGAGGATGCAGCACAGGCTGGAGAGGAGGGAGGGGTGGGTTCATGTTTGGCTGGTAGCTTGGATGGAGAAGGGGGAGGTGGCATATCCCCAAGTTGCCCAGAGAGAGCCCTTTGGGTCTGGCAGTTTAGGCAGAGCCATTCTTTCTGTAAAAAAAAGGAATAATACCAGATTTGAGATGATGTATTGAAACTTTAGGTGCCCAATACATTTATTGCTTCTGATTCAGAAATGTTTCCATGTTGCACAATACATTTAACAAATAAACCTCTAATACTACAGCAGAGGATAACTCACTCTATTTCTGGAGTATTTTTTAAATGTATGTAGCTTAAGAGATTGTTCATTTATTATTAATAGAAATGGGATGAACCTTTATCAGTTCAGTGTCCTGTTCAGCAAAAACTAAACCTCAACAATTGCTAGTGAATATGTAGAGTGAATGCATCTACATTTGTATGAGTGGAAGTGAAGTAATAGTGGAGTAAAACAAGCTAAAAGATTAAGCAACTTTAAGCAGTGTGGATATTGCATGGATATACTGTACGGTATTCCTCCAAATAAAAAGTAAGCTACACAAAATGATCTTTTTACAGACAATTAAATCTGCTAACAAACACATTGGAAAATGCAATTAAGGAAATGTGGTCTATAGTTGTTCTAGCATCCTTTCATCATAATTTCCTTGTGAGACCACATGGGAAAAAATTCCATCCCCACTTAAGCTGTGACTGAGATTCGAACACAGCTCAATTAAAACTAACAACTGTTTATAACCGTTTCCCCAATATTCCAGCCCACAGGAATCTATTTAGACGGATTTCAAATATGTATTTTCCAAAGAAAACACTGGAGTTGGTGAAAGCTACAAAAAGAACACCTGAAATGTACTGAACCTTGTGACGTCAAGCAGCGCACTCCATGACACTGAATGCACCGCAAATGGTAACGTCAGAGATGAATATTACATGTTCGTGGGGGATGCAGATGCCACATGCAGGCAGTCCTCTCATGGGGAATCATGCCCGACTCGCTGACGTAAATTCAGAGCGATCTATGTTAGGCTTCAGCGCTGAGGCATGCTTAGCTACGTTTTGGTTCTCCAGTGGCTTTGCTGCAGGGTTTAGTCTAAATCTAGAGGAGGTCAGGGATCCCTGTGCCACGCAAGGGCAGAGATACTCTGAGATAAGGAAATTCGTACTATACTCAAGTTATATGGCAAGACCCATTACTGTTTTTGGTGTGCAGAGACAGAGTTCAAGGACAAAGACATACAATCCTAATGAAACCCTATAAGATGAAAGAGTCATGTACTTGTAACCTTATGAAAGGTACTTGTATTTCAACATTATGCAGAAAGGTACATCAGAAGATGTGCCATATAACAAATGACAAGATCAGACAGAGAATGAAAACAAATCTGTTTGACTCAAAGGTTACTGACTTCATTTATAGTATGAAACATTAATTTTGATTCCTTATATTCAATCTCTGGCTACTAACAGCTACCCACCTCTGCATGTTGGCATACTCATGGATATCAAAAAGCACTAAGATTTACTTTACAGAGGCATTAAATTCAGCAGCCTCAGAGGTGAAGAGACTGTAGCTGATGCGAAATAATGAGAGTCCAGTCAGTCACATGATTTGTGACTTGGGCTGAAACCACCGCTTGTCTTCTCACCACTCATTCTTTCATACTGCTGAGTTTGCAGACAGGAATATCAGACAAAGCTACACGAAGTTTTTTTTATGAGGGCCTATATAATCTATGCCAGACTTCTTTAGTGCATCTCAGGATGCTGATAAGGGAATTTATCTGAGATTGATTACAGATTATTTGAAAGAGAAACTTTGTATGTATAGGAAAAAAAGGAAAGGCTTGTATCTCGTATCTTCTTCAAAGGAAGCATTTCCCATGAAGTTTGAATAAAAAAAAAGCAGTATTTGTGAAAATGGAAATTCCAAAAAGCACAGTAGGAAAAAAATAATCCCATCCTTACTCCCTAAGAAAATCATGTCTGGTTTTATAGTGGTACCATTTCAAAATGGAAAATTTCAGCTTCTTGATTACAAAAGGTTTTACAAACAGGTTTTCTTACATACATTTATGCTCTTCCTTTTATGGGAGATGCCCCTGATCTGATCGAAGTTTCCATTTCTGTCAGTCAGGAAAACTCTGCTTTACAATCCCTATCCAATGAGCACAGATGGGTGTGCTTGCTCTCAAAGCCAGAATGTGTGCCTGTGTGAAATCTGTCAATAAAGGTGTGAAACGGAGCTAAATTTACTAAAAGCACAAAGACTACCACAGACTTATTTCGCTAACGCAATACAAACCTACCATGTGAATCGAAGTTTCCATCTATGGGTTCTTTACCAATTGTTATTACTATGGCAATACCTTCATTCAGATGCTTCGCAAATCTTTGTGCTTTTCATTTCTGTCAAATTTGCCACCGTTTTGTTTAAAGGGCAAGTAATGTAGGACTATAATAGTAACTGTAAGTATACTGTAAGCTTATCCAGATTTAGATCAATTAAATAAAAAGGCTTATTACATGTATCAAATGTGTCCAAATTAAGTATTCAAGTCAAACGGTTTTCATTTTCTGTCACAAATGCACAATAGGCAAACACATAGGAAGTCACATTTTCTCAATAACCTTTCCACACCAAATTCTAATATTCACCGCCTCCTCTCTCACTCTCAATGCTCTTTCTTCCTCTCCTCCTCTCACATCCGCCACCCCTCTTCCTCTCCTTATTAGCTAGCTACAGTAGGTCTGTGTGAGGTTCAAACTTCCTGTAAGACTCTGAGCTGGCACCATACTGACTTCCTGGTGCTGCGTGTACGGTTTAAATGTGCCAGTGTTCATTATACTAAGTGTCTGATGTTAACACATTAATATTTGAGTCAGCAAAACGTGTGCGTTTCTCAGTGGTGAGATTGCCGCCTTTGTACTCTTGATTCGGAGCTTGGTTTAACAGAAAGGGTGCCTCTAAAAACATCTAAAAATGCGAGCGCTTTCAAAACATCAGGGACAGGATGGCACGTGGCGGACACTGCAGGAATGCGTCTGGTCTAAAAGAGAGCCTTTTGAGCTCAAAGAAAAAACACACACAGTCACATACACAGCAATAAAAGCCTGCTGCTACAACAAGGAACATCTCCCATAATGTCCTGCAGTCATTCTTGGCTCTGCCTCCACCACTCTGGCTATTTTTTCCTCAACGTACAAGAGAGTAAAGAGGCACAGTTTTGACTGCGAGCCAGACAGACAGGTAGAATAAAATACAGATAGACTGGACAATTTAAGTCACACTGTATGACTAAGCCAACAATAAGTAATGAGAATCCGAAACTCCAGAAGTGGTGCATGACAGGACATTCACATGGACAAATCGTCCTGTCGATTAAGAGACTTGGAGAGGTTATTCAGAAATGCAGGCTGGAAATCAGAAGATTGCTAAAGATAAACAAAGCAAACATCACAATCAAACAGACAGGCGGACAGATCTCCATGGCGATGGAAGGCACACAGACACACACGTCTGTACACATTATATAAAAGTGATCAAATAGACAGATTGGGAGACGGCACTGTAGCTATGGGAACAGACCAAGCAGACAGAGGAAGGTGGAGCAGCTCTTTAAAGAGGATATGCAGTGTTCAGGCTGAAGTATTAGGAAGAATTAAAGAGTTTAACTTTTCATTTCTAGGCAAACATTTAAAGAGACTTGCAAATTTGGGAGGATCTGCAATCCAGCTGATCGGTACATATTTATTTTTTTTGATTTTCAATTGTGTGTGTGTATTATACATATATGCTTAAGAAGTACTGCTTTTTAACTAAGACAGAGGAGTCTGTTATTGCATTTCAAATTGTGTTAAAAATGTTATTTCCTCCACATAATGCTATTCAACACAATAATATTGCATAATCTGAATAAAATAAAAAAACACATCATTTGAAATGCGGTGGTGAAAAGGTTTATGCCTTTTTTTAGAGGCACAGCAATCTAAAACATTTTGATGAAGAGAGTGAAAGAAACATTTTTGGCAACACTCTACTTAAAGCCTTTATATATAATGCATTATAAAAGTAGTTTTAATGCATTCATTATGCCATTTGATGCACCTTAAAACATAATATAACGCTTATCAATTTATTGTTTTGCCGTGCATTTTAAATTAAGTTATAATCATTTATGACAATACATAATGTATTGATTAATTATAATGCAATATAGCTCCTTTAATAATACTTAAGAATGCTTTATACGTAAATGCTTTAAGTAAAGTGTTACTACATTTTTTTTTCCTTTGGAATAATTTGCAATGATGAATCATGCCCATTGAGACAAGGAACACATATTTAGAGAGTAAAATATATTTAGTTTTGACTTGTATGAAAATGTAAACTGCTGAAATGCATTTTGACAAAATTATTCTCTCTATTGAAATGCATCCTTTGTATCAAGGCTGAATTAAATCAGGTCAAAGACAGAAGGCGATCACGCTATAGAGAGACAGCGCAACAGCATGAAGCGGTTCTGGCTGCTGGATGCTCAGATTCAGGGAGGTGGTTGATTATGTAAAACTGTGGTTTTCTGCTCTGAGGGAGGCCACGCAGTGCTGTATGTGACCCCAGGCTGGAAATACTGAGAAAGGGGAGTCAGCTAAATCTGTTACGCTGGTGGAGTGGGAGGTGGATGGGTCACAGGGAGACTGAGTGTGCGGGCAAAACCTTGGAGAATAGAGGCATGGCAAAAGACAAACAACATGCACTTTATTTCTTGTTACACTGAGCTGTAACTGTATGCATGGAATGAATGGGTCATCTTTGAGGTGGGGGTGCACTGTGGGGAGGGATGACACATCAGGTGGCTGGCAAGTGACTCAAAGCCTAAGGCAGATGGCCAACCAAAAAAAAAAACAAAAAAAAAAAACAACAACACCCCAGAGTGTGAAATCTAATCCCTGGTCCAGTTCTCTATGGGACTGTTGTAAAACAGTCAACACTGTGCAACACAGAAAAAGCGTCACACCTGATTTGTCCAACAATGCCTACCTCATTAGCAATAAAAAGACAATGTTGAATTGCTTATTTGCTAAAATGACATGTGCCACTATCCACAGACCTGCCAATTACGGATTTGGACCACTAAAAACACTGATTTAATATCTGATAAGAGACTGTGGATACACTTTAATTAAATGTAATTCGTTAAAAACTGTCAAGCTAAAGGAATATTTAACCACAGCATTGGTAGCATGATGTTTATTTCCAGAAAAATTCATTTTGAGATGTCCATTGTAGTAAAAAAAAAAGAAAAAAACATTTAAGAATTAAAAGTTGTATAACATATAAAATATAAAAGTATATTTAGTACAAAAGAGAGTGTATTTAATAAAACTACATAATAAATAATTATATATTATGTTGTAAAATATATTAAATATATTTAATACATAAACATATAAAACATATAATATAGATATAATTAATAATAATTGTAATTATGCATGCATTTTGGCTTAACCCTATTTACTTCTGTTATGCCTCACTGTAACTGAGATTCTTGATTTTGTGCAAAGGACAGACGTCGAACGTGAAATTACATTAGAGGTGATTAACGTTATAACACAAGCGCTGTTGGTTGAGCTCAGCTTACATTGGACCTGAAATGTTCCTGCAAGGCTTGAGCAAAATGTTCATTTAAATAAATAGAGTATGTAAGATTCTGGGCCGATTCTTAAATGCTTTGAATTTGATATTATACATAGACTGTGATGGTCTAGGGAGCATTTCCAGCCTTCTTCAAAACAACAAGCGAGAAATGCCAAGAATGAAGATGGAGAAAAAACAGAGACAGAATGGGAGTTATAGAAGATTCTAATTCAAGTCGTATAAATCCATGGAGGAGGATGGAATGAGGCAGAGGAGCAGCGCCACAATGACTTCCAGTCAAAAACGAAACGAAGGAAGCGTGTTGCCACTAGAGAAATAAGTAAGAGAAACAACCAAGATAAATGTAGGTAATATTTAAAAGCTAAAGTGTGTCATATTAAACCCTTGTACATATTGAGAGTTTTTAAAATATGGCCCTTAAGTGGCTTTTAGAAAAACTCCGCTGTTGCCCTTTAAATCCTGTTAGCTCAAACAGATTACTACACAAACGCTCACATGCATGCTCGTCCCACATTGTCACAGTAGCACAAGTAGTGTTGAAATCTCACAGGAAGAGAGAGACAGAGACAGAGACAGAGACAGAGAGAGACTAAATCTAATCTCAAGTGAGGATGTTCTTCAAATGGAAGCACTTCAGCACCGATCCTGATAACGCAATTTTGTACGGCCTTGAGCCTTTTTAATCAGGACGATCTGAGGAATAAACAACACACAGCAAAGGCATGTAGTCTCATGCATTAACGTCTACTATAATAAGGCCTGGCTACAGTTAAAAATGACAGGGCTGTCTCTGCTTTCAGTTCTGGTTTAAGCTAAATGGGGATCAGTGTTGTCAGCCATCTTGGTAGGGTACTCTTGACTGTATAATAAGTCGTTGGCTGCTCCATGTGAGGTGAAACCAGACGCACATGCTCAAGCTAATCTGCTTGGAAAACCTGAAATAGACTCACGGGATTACAGAGAGAATGAGCAACCTGGTGTACAAACCCACGATCAAACACAGGGGGTGTTTTACACGTGAGAGCCATCAAAGGCCGCGGCGCGGAGGTCAAAGTATGTCAGCTTAGCATAACCTGTTCATATGGATGGAAGAACATGTGATGTTCCCTTGAGGAATGTTATAATTTGTTTAAAGACGTGCTCTCGCTTGGAATAACAATTCTTGTGGTAAAGAACGATACAAAAATTGACCACACTAAGCAGAAAATGTTATTTCACACACAAAAAAAACCACGCACTGTGTAATAATGATACTATTATTAACCACCCCTACCGCAAAATGCACCAGAATATACCCAATTAGGCTTGTTCTGCAGCAGTTGATTTGGTTACCAGTTTAATTTAGTGGCTTCTTTCCATATGAGAAACACTGTAAGATTGTACGTCAGAGGACAAAACTTTAAATGAGTACATTTAAATGATCATAGTCAGTTAAATACACTTACATTAAAAAAATAAAACACACACACACACGCTGTGAGATTTTCACTGTGATACAGCTCCAGGAAGACAACTTTGTGTCCCATAGGAGACAATTATTAGCTCTGAGTCACACAGGCAGTTACCCTCACCTGACAGACTGATGTTGACACACCGGTCTGCATGCAAGTGTTGCTCTACACAGCCAAAGCACAACGAGCAAAAGCCTTTTTGCAACTTTATCAGGTCTGGGAAGAAAAAATTTAAATCTCAATTTTAAAACCTGATATTTCCAGGTTTCGCAAGATTGTGGGAACCCAGTAATTAGCTACTATACATTATAATTTAGTAGGTAATTATAGAATATATAGTAACTAATTATAGAACCTATTAAATCAACAAACGTCCTCGATATGTAGATACTTTAGATTCTGAGTAAGTAACAGAATCTTCAATTTTAGATCCTCTGCTCATATTAAAAACATACCTCCCTACCTTCTGAGTTCGCTAAAAAGCAAAGGTTAATTTCCAACAGGAAGCAAGTCGTTGAGTCATCTGAGATGGGATCAGACTAGGAGTGCAGACACATTTTTAAACACATTCGCTCGAAGAGGCTCAGAGTGCATTGGATTACACAGTGAAGTGTCAAGCTTTTTAAGTAAACAGGGACAGGAATGATGAGGCTTATGTATAATGCAACAGAACAATAAAAACTTCAAAGAGCAACAGCAAAAGGCCATTCTCCAGAGAATGCTTGAACTGTAGATCACCTGTAGATCACTATTGTAAATCACACCTTTGATCACCATAAAGAAAAGAGCACATACAGTGTGTACACTATGAAAATTGACCAAAAAAACCCTGTTGACTCATCTTGTTCACAGGCACATATACAAATTCTAGTCCAATAAAATGCCCTCTAGAATAAGCATGTCCCATCCTCCTAAATTATAAATACCACCTGCCTACAACAAGCAAATGCAAGCTGCATAAATAGACTTTTAGTGTTGCTGGCTGTGATGAAAAACTAAAAGCTACAGGCAGCTAAAAACAGAAAGAAGCCCTTTGAGGTGTTCCAGCCCGACTTCCTGTTTTAATAGGAAATGCACCAATAATGAATTGCTCCAAAACACTTTAACAAAAGAGCTGCAGCAGAACTCTTACCTCTGAGAGATGGGGAGTGGGGTTGAATCCACACAGGTTGCACACAGTCTTCTGGCACTCTGTGCAGGTGCTATGGTTGGGAATCTCCCCTGATCCCACGTTCAATTTCACTTTACAGAGTGGACAGCAGGACTGGGCCTCAGAGCCTGAAACTGGAGTTGGAGGCTCCTCTACTTTTGTCAATTTTGGAGGAGGCACCTCCGCTGATGTTTTTCCTTCAGCAGCTTTAGGTTTTGGAGATGCTGTGTCTTTGGAATAAGCAGGTGGTGTGTCAGGAGGTGACTCTGAGCCTGAGTCAGGGGGGGATCCAGGAGGGGAGTCTGCTTCAGACCCAACGGGGGAATCGGGGGGTGATCCTGGAGGAGATTCTGGGGGAGATTTTGATTCCTCCCCAGAAATGAGATTGGTGGCAGAGCTCAGGATGGAAGTGCCAAAGCCAAACATCTTTCCAGACATGCTCTCGGCAGACTGAGAACTTGCTGGTGTAGGTTTAGCTGACTCTGTAAGACCACTGAATCCACTGAAGAGTTTTCCAGTGACCGACTCGCTGGTCTGAGCAGCAGAGCCAGCCTGAGGTTTGGACGACCCACCAAAACCACTAAAGAGTTTTCCTGTGACTGACTCAGTAGCCTGGGCACCTGGAGAGGGCTTTGTCACCTCTGTCAATCCTCCCAGACCAAATCCTCCAAAAAATCCCCCTCCATCTTGTTTAGGAGTAGTCTTTGCAGGAGAAGGCTGAGGACTACCTTTTGGGCTCTGTGAAGGTTTTTGAAGAGGTGGAGGCTGTCCACGCTTGGCCCCTAGTTGTCCAGGTTGAGGTCCCTGCTGTGGTCCAGATTTTGGTGTGGCTGGAGGTGTACTTCCTTTCCCCGTATCAGCAATACTCTGTTGTTTGGTCAGCACTGGGGGCTTCTTCCCTGGCTCACCCTTCGAGGGAGATCCAGACGGTGGCTCTTTCCTTTGTGGGGAGGGAGGTGCAGAAACCTGCTTGGGGGGCTGTTTCATCATTGGAGGTCCAGGAGGCTCCATGTCCCCCACCGCCCGCTGCATCTGACAGTTCAGACACAACCATTCCTTACCCTGTGGAAACAAACAGCGAATGTCAAGGCACATGAAAGCAGATGCAGCAAATAGCATTTCTGTAAGAATTTTGATTAGAATTTGCATTACCTCAAGCGAATTAGAAAATAGCAATCAAAATATTTTCATTTACATAGCCAGAAACACCCAGTATGCAATTTGTGGAGAGCTTTATTCTATGTAATGCTTTATTCTTATTGGATTGATTAGTAAGCTCTGAAAGCCATGGATTTCTGATTAAATTATATGAATAACATTTAATTTACTTTATTGTTTAAAATCCTTTTAAAAACAACACCAATACTGTACACTCATCACTGTGTGAGTAATACTGTTATTCTCTCGAACACACACTAGGAATAATGCCAAACGTCTGTATATTCACTGCCTTTATAAATGATGAATGTGGTTTCTAAACACATTGAAAAACAACTTCCTCCACTTCCTGTCTGGGTGATGTAAGTGACCTTGATAATCTTCCACCTTCTGTGCCAATATTTTCCTCCCAAACTCATGGATGAGAGGAATTAGTGCAAGCTGCATTTTAGTCAGAACCAAAGAAGGGTTATTATAACAAAACCCTGAAGCTTTAATGAACAAATCTGAACTGATTTTGCTGATGTCTTCAAAGAAAGACTAGAATAATAGAGACTTGTAGACTGTGTATGAAAAGCTGCCAATATTTGCCACTCTTATATACAACTGGGTAAAAAGTAAGGCCAGTGTGAGATCCATGCAAGTGATGTAGTAAAGGCAGCTTTGTCTCTTACCGCTGAGTCTGGTGGACTGAAGCCGCACAGGCTGCACACCTGCTGTTTGCACTGAGTGCAGGTGTTGTAGTTGGGTGGCTGGTCTTTAGCCTGCAGATTCAGCACTGTAGAATTACAAAGAGGACACATTGCTTTCCCTTGAGCCCCTGGCCCAGGTTTACCCTGCTGTTGAGGTCCACTGGGTTTTGCTGCAACTCCTGGACCAGGCTTCCCAGGTCCTTGTGGCTGGGGGCCTGGTCCCCCAGGTTTGGGTCCTTGCTGTTGAGGTCCTGGTCCACCAGGTTTAGGTCCCTGCTGTTGGGCTCCTGGTCCCCCAGGTTTAGGTCCCTGCTGTTGGGCTCCTGGTCCCCCAGGTTTGGGTCCCTGTTGAGGCCCTGGTCCACCAGGTTTAGGTCCCTGCTGTTGGGCTCCTGTTCCACCAGGTTTAGGTCCCTGCTGTTGGGGTCCTGGTCCACCAGGTTTGGGTCCCTGTTGGGGTCCAGATCCCCCAGGTTTAGGTCCCTGCTGTTGGGGTCCTGGTCCGCCAGGTTTGGGTCCTTGTTGTTGGGGACCAGGACCTCCAGGTTTACCTTCAGGTCCCTGTCCTTTAGGTGGACCTTGCTGAGGTGGCTTACCCCCTTGCTGCGGAGGACCCTTCCCCACTCCACTCTGTGGGCCAGGAGACTTTCCTTCTGGCTTTGCTGGCACCTCTTCCTCATCATCACCAAACAAACTAAACTTTGGGATGTTGGCAGAGGAGACAGCAGAAGAGACTGCACTTAGGGGGTTGGCCCCACTCAAAAAGCCAGATGAGAACATGCCAGTTCGTGGTTGTTCTGGATCTTTAGGCTCCTGCCAGAAACGGGACTCGAGGAGGCTGAGGGAGGAGGGGCTCCGTCCAGGCTTTTGCTTGGGAGGCGGCCCCTCTCCAAAGGCATCTACAGTCCGACTTTTACTGAGACCTGCTGGGACTCTGGTGCCACCAGCTTGAGTCTCTGGTGGCCTGTGGAGTGAACAGACATAAGGTCAACTTCACATTCATTAGCCTCAAGTCAACATAGATTTCGAAAAATCTGTGATTAACTGAAATGTACTTTATTTACTTAAGAACTATTCTGGATAAATTCCAAAAATACATTTCAAAGGCCATTGCAAATTATTCAGACAATCAATCAAGCAAAATTCATGCAGCAGAAAAATGTGAATCTAAAATGGGCTCCATGGTCAAAATGCAAGATCCACATTACATATGCAGTTTACTACTATTGTATGTGAATAATTTAACTAGTTTATTAATTTTAAGAGACAGCAGAAAAAAAAACAAATAAGAATTAGTCAAAAACAAAGTTAATTGTCTATGTTTTTTTTCACAACGTAATGTGACAAAGGCTATCTAAGTATGCAACTGATCTTAAAGCCACAAAAAAGGCCAACATCTCAAATTATATACTAATGATTAGGGCTTTAATAAATAGATTTCCTGTATTTGGGCTATAATTTATCTCAGTACAGAAAGAAATCACCTCTAATGTAAGAAGACACCTTCTTTTAGCAATAGAAAATGTGAATTTTGTCCATTGTTCTCTATTTCTAACAATGTACAGATCTACTAGAGATGGCTCGCCCCACACTAGCCCTAGTGTTGGAATCGACTCCAGGTCAGGAATCGACTCCCAGTGTCGAGTGTT
>JAUMHP010000044.1:5716470-5728908 GCA_032361065.1 Enteromius trimaculatus | reverse complement strand
TATATATACACACACATAAAAAACAGTACATAAGTTACTGTGTTTTTTTATGCTGAGTATAAAATTCTCACCTTCCAACCATGATATAGGCATGATCTGCTGTTGTTTTAAATGCAATATTGCCATGTTATTAAAGAACACTTGTCTCCAATAACTGTCATCTGTTGTAATATTCAGCTGACATTGGTAAAAGACATTATCAATGACAGTTTAACGTCTCTAGGCTTAAGGTTAAGTTTAACAACACAGCTTTGCCAAAGCATTACATAATAAGGCTCAGAGTATCTCCTGCTTCTTGTGTGTGAGCGGGGAGGGACAGCGCTGGGACAGTGGTGGGGTGGGCGCTCTGTTTAGTCCAGAGTCAGATTACGGTTAAAGTCAATTGTTTGTGAAAGACACACTGTGGCTTTCTCTTTTAGAGGGATTTCCAGGTTGCTTCTGAGATGCTGATGCTGCTAGTTGTTTTCACCTGTTTCAAAGAAGGTTGTCTGATATTTGTCTCCAAACCTGTATGCCTTTCTTTCTTTCTTCTGTGGAACGCAAAAGAAGAATATTACAAATCAGTTTTGAATGCAATGAAAAAATAACTCATTTTGTTGCAAGTCATGCAGGGTACTTTTCAGATGCGGTCGGTCTCTTCTCCAATTTGACAGTCCCTAGTTATTATATACCTTCACTGCATGGAAAACAGCAGCACTGATATTCCTTAAAATTTCTCCTTTTATTAACAGAGAATAATGAAAGTTATACAGGATCTCAAACATGAGGCGGAGTAAATAAAGCTTAATTTTTTTTCTTGGATTTCTAGAAAAAGAAAACCCAAGTGTGACCCTAAGGGTTGTTACAAATGGGATTGAGAAAATGATGAAATTGAAATTATTCGAGCCGTTTAGAAGACGTTGAAAAGCATCATATTCAAATAAATGCAAATTGTAGGTGAGATTGCCTCTATCATGCTCCAAGGGTTATGCCTCGAAACTGTAAACGAGAGCGATATAGAGGGATACACGGAGGAAGGAAGGGACGGAAAGAGCGAGTGAAGGAAGGAGGAAGGGAATGAAGGAAATTCATTAGGTGTGGTTAAGTGTACCATTCTCATCAAGGGCAGAGCTCATTTTAACTCCATAATGAGCCTGAGATTAGGGGCTAAGGGGGGTTGTGCCGGGTGACTGACTGCTGACTTCATCACTTGTTCCGTGATGCTAAATATAATCATACTGTTTTCAACCAAGGCAGCTGGGACTCTTTTCTATTATGTTGTTAAAAATAAAAATATACAGTCTTGTCAGAAATGCTTCATGGCTGCCGTTCTGACTATTGCTAATTATCAGGCCACTATAGAGGGCATAAGGAATGAAGAATAATTAACGACCCATCGTTTCAATAGTTATTCTTCATTCCTGTCCACCTGAGGGATTGTAATTAAGGCACTTGTACTATTTATGTGTTATTATAAGATATTCTTAAGAATGAATCAATATTTTTAATGAATAATTAAGTGATTTTTTTATTTGTTGAGATTAATTTTGTTATGTTTATTGGAGATTAATTATGATATTGTTCACCTTTTAGTTTATTAATTTATTTAGTTTAACGAGCTTTGACTATTTGGTAAATAAAATAAAGATTAAATACAATATAAATTTAAGTTTTAAATTTAAAAAAGGGAAATTAAATGATAATGATGTCCAATGTGTAATGCATAAATTCATTATTAAGTATCCACAATAATATATTTTCAAGAATAAATATAAGCAAAGTTAAAATGCATTTTAATATTTGCACATTATTTGTTACATCTGAAATGATCTTTTTTTTAATGCACCATGCTTTGTTCAGCAATGAACAGTTAAGTATTATATCTGTGATAACACTTATTCATGATGTCATACATGCATTATAAGGCGTATCACAAGGCATTGTTTTTTTAATAATAATTACATACAAAAGCTTCAAGAAAGTGTTAATTTTTATTTCGGTTTTAATAATTAAACTAAATTTAAATATATTTAAATGCAACTAAATAAAACTATTTTAAAAATAAAAAATAAAAATACCTGTAACTTATAATGGGTTTCCTATTTAGTTTGAAACTAGTTTACAATAACAACACTGATTCAGACAACTAATAATTAATCAGAAATATTTATGACCGTAGTAAATCCTTTACACACTCTCACAGTAGTAATTCCATTTACAGACAGCAAGAGAGATTTTTTGCCTTGGCTCTGACCTGAATCTCCTTTCTACCCAGAATCCTTAGGGCCATGGTGTATGTGTGTGAGTCAGACAATGTGAAGAGACCTCTGATTCATGAGTAGGCAAACACTTACGCACACATGCCTTGTGCTCTCATAAGTGTACTTATGACACACACACAGACACACACATCTTCAGGATACAGACTGACACACTGAGGACACTTTTGATGTGGGGGAGATGATGGATGCGTCGAGGGCAGCTTCATTTCTCTTGCTCTCCCGTGAGTCACAAACACTTACATGCACAAACTTTTTTTTTTTTTAATGTGGAGTTTCTTCTGCTCCGCCTACTTCTCCTAATAAGGCATCGAGAGGGCTGAACTTCCGGCTGTATCCAAATAAGTGCGTAAGATATCTTTCTGAGCTGTGTTGGTGGTCTCAAAAACTTGACTTGGATGATAGAAAGCTTTCTGAACGTTTGAATCAATTTCTTCATAAAACAGTTCATTAAAGACACCATGCAGTTTTATACGGAAAAAAATTAGTAAATGCTGCACAAATTTTATGTAGAATTTCTAATGACAGATTTTTAAAGATTAAATATTTAGATATTAGTTCATGAGCCAGAAGAACCTTCAGTATATGTCAGCTCAAGACAAAACACACACAGAGCTAGATTTTGCAATGCTATAATGAGATATTGGTTAGTCATGTTGGATTAATCGAGCTCCTATCAAGCAGCAGGTATTTTAAGAAAACATCTGGCTAGTTCACCCATGTTGCATGCCTCCAAGTCCATTTTTTTAAAACTTGCCATTGCCCCAAAAGTTGACTATTGTGGCTATATAAAAAACGAAACTGTAAACTACATGATGTGATAACTTCACCTCTCACCGAACACAATGTGAGAGTCCACAACATTCACAGATAGACTACATGTGTCCTCCAAATGCTGCCAAAAACACATCAAAGAAATTTACAAATAATCCACCCACGACCACCCTGAAATTATAGAGGAAATATTTATTTAGACAACCAAATGCATGCCAGAAACACCAATTTTACATAACTGACAGCTCCCTTCTCCTCCCTTGTTGCACCAGCCAGCTCCAAATCAACTCCATCTGGGTCAGGGAGTGGACGGGAGCGCCATCTGGTGGAGATACCTCTGTATTGCATTGAAATGACAATTTTGCCAAACAGTGGTGGGGGGAAACCTGAAAAGACTATAGACCTATAATACATAAAAAGGGACAGGGTATGTCTAGATGCAAATGGCAAAAATATTCACATCTCGTACATCTTGCATGGCACAGAAATGACCTCTCGCACGACACACTGACAATAAAAAATAAAGATGCACAAAGGCAGAATTCACATGCAGTGTGTTCCCCACGGCATCTAATCTGTCCTAACCCACACATTTTTTTAGGGAGATTCACAGCTAATCGTTGGAGATGATTTAATATTTCGCGTTAGTTTTGCACGATGAAGTTAAAACAAGACATAAAGGTTAGCTTAAGACACAGAAAAAAAAGAAAGAACGACTGAAATGAAGTAAAACTGAAAACAGATCAATCACTCGACAAGAATCTGAGGCTAAAAACAAATAATTGGTCCGCCTATGTGAATCATGGCCCATCAGCCATAACTGAATAGAAAAAAATGATATCAAAAATAAATGCAACCCTTTGAACAATAAACAATAACCAGCAATAAATAATCAAGTGGTGTTCTGCTGTATATATATGTACATATACTAGGGTCACTCAGCATTCAGCCTAACATAGACTGATTTAGCAATGACGCGAACGTATGAAATATGAGTAATAATAATTTAGAAGTACACTACAGACATCATGGAAATATCTAAAAACATCTTTCAAAAGACGTCCTTTCATTTTTACGCAAACGATCACCTAGGCGGCTGTAATCCGCAGATAGTGGCTTGGAAGAGCTTGTTCATTCAACTCATGCACGTTGTATTTGAAAACTACGTTTTGGCAGAAATGGTCACCACAGTTATTGGCCGCGTGTTTTTAGTCAGTCAGGCCCACTTGATTATCTGAAACATAATTAACACGAACATCAAAACGCTTCTGAGGATCAGAGGTTAGACAAGCTGTTACTAAGGCATGCCTTAATTTCACCTTTGACCAGTTGTGTCCATAATGACTTAGTGTTCTATGTACAGTACAATGCTTGCTTATATATTACAGTCTTTACAAATCAAAGCACCTGGCTTCCAGTTTTCCAGCTGCCCAAATCACTCCACCATGTCTTTTTTTTCTTCTAGTTTTTTTTTTTTTTTTTTCGTGTTTTGTCATTTTGACAAAAGAGTTCATCTTCTTTTTCCATTGGCACTATCCCATGCGAAGGACATCTGGCAAACGACCGCCGGTGGAAACATCACGTGTATGACGTGCGATCTGTAACACTAGGAGTGTAAAGGGTCTTTGCTGTCACACCACAACAACAAAGTCAATGTGCTTCTCCCTGGTGAACAAGTGACATGAGCAGGATTCACCGTTTTTGAGTTCTGTGCTATCGATTTACGCACGCTTGTCTGTTGCATGAGTGACTGATGCAGATGTTTACAAGTGTCTGTTGAGTGTGTGTGTGTGAGTGTATCTCACACGCTGCGCGGTGGTCTTTGCTGTTCGTGGGTCCTGCGATTGCGCCCCCTCTTGTTCTCCTGAAGCTGTTTCCACTTGGCTGTGTTCGGAGGTCCTTTCTGTGCAGTCTGGGTACCTCTTTTTCCCTGGTTGGGCTGAGCTTTTTGGTTCTCGGGAGTACTTTGGACCTTCTGCGTGCTTTGAGTGTCCGGTTTAACGCTTTGGCTCTCCGTGCTGACTGTGCTTCCCGGGATTTGACTTCTTTGCAAACCTGTAGACTTCGGGAGAATCTGAACCGTTGGGTTGTTCGGCACTCTGGGTGCATTTTGCGCCCTCTGCGTTGGGTTCTGAGCTGTCAGCTTGTCTGTTTTCGTCCCGACAGCAGCTGCTGGGTTGACTTTGGGTGGTTTCTTTCCCTTTGGCTTCTTCTCTCGCTTCCAAACGCGCTCGCAGAACTCGTCCACGCTGTTGAGGTCTGGGTGCTCCAGCAGGCTCATGAAATCCCGGTACCAGAGTTTGTGTTTGGGGGAGGGATCTTTATCATTGGCGCCCGCTCGGAGCAGCAGCTCGCCCACGCGCTGAGATGGGATGACCTGGAGATGAATACGCCGCAGGGGCTGGATGAAGCCGTGTTCGACGGCGTGGCAGTGGTACACTCCAGAATCGGCCTGGGTTAGACTTCGGATCAGCAGACCCTGGCTGGTGAGACTCAGCCTTTCATCAATCACAATCTGACATGGAGAAAAACAGATTGAGTTTATTAACACTTTTTCATAGGTTTCGACCTCAAAGACGGTCCCGGACTAGAACTTAACTGCTGAGGTTACATCAGGGGTGCAAGGAAAGCTACAGCACAGTTGGGGGATTTTCTTACACGGCAGGAAGGCTGAAATCTGACCGTTATTACATTAACATAATGACCGTCTGGGGTGAGGTGTTACTTTAGCACTATTTTTTGCGTGATCATATCTGAAAGAGAAACACAGCTGGTGTATGTGATGGTGGGTGGTAAGGGGGTCAGTATGTTATATCCTGTTCAATAACATACCTTAATATACTAGTAATAACATTCCTCTTCTTTTTATTTGGTAAAACAGCTACATTTTACTTAGTGCTGAAATCTATTATTTGTTTATCACTATTAAAATATGTAACTATAACTAATATCTTAGTGTATCTATAAATATAGTTTTTTAAATCTTGTGTGTACACAAACCTATTTATTTTCATTTATAAACCTTTATGCAAGTATTTTAAAGAAAGCATTTATTTGATAAGGATTTTGTTTAATGTAAAAACGTTCAATTTTAATCGTTTTTTAATAGTTAAATAAAGGTATTCATATCTATCAAAAAGACAAAGTACTGTTCCCCAAATACCAAACAAACAAAAAAACGCATTTCTTCAATACTGATATAACCAATAGCATAAGTTTGGGATACCAAACCAATGGCAGACTCAGTTGCGATTCATGTGTGCTTATGACACAGAAATAACATTTGTGATGTGAAAACGATGTTATTTCTGCACTCAACGACTGCTACTTTGGACAGATTAGACTGAATAATAGTAATCTTTAAATGAATTCAAAACAGTGTTAGACTGTTCTAGCTGATCTAATGTGTGAAGAATCTGGAAACTGTCCACGGCAGGAGAACTGAGAAAAAACGGTTCAAATACATTAAGCCGTTTATACTCTTTACAGCATGGATTTTGATCACAAATACAGCATATCATTTACATGTAAGTGCATGCTGTGCTGCCTATTTGATTCTAAGTTTGAGTGTGTGTGTGTGTGTGTACCTCGTGTTTTCGCTCATCATTGGGTCTCTGTAGCTGCCAGTAGATTAGAGCTCTCTGAGACTTCGGGCTGCATTCCAGAAACATGCTGCTGTTCTCTACGCCATACACACTTCTCTCCTCCACACTGCTGTATCCTTCCAGATCATCTAACACACACACACACACACACACACAAGGAGGTAATGTTCAGTACTGAAATAGAACAGTGTATCAGTGGCGCCTACACAAACGAAAGATCATAATGCATCAGTCCTTCTCAAGCACGCTGAGTTATTTGTAATGTTATTGATTGTCTCTATTAACATTTAATTGCAGGACGTTGCTTTTGAGGTGCTTTTAAATAGATCACAATCGCATAATATTCAAAACAATACACCACAGAAGAACTTTAATGAATGGTCATTGCTGTATTATGGAAAATCGTATTTATAATGCATATTTTATTCTTGAAATGAGGTGACTTGCAACAACTGTGCATGTCCTCAGGCAACTAATTCATCATGTCTTAATATCCTTACCATTGTGGTGTAGATCGGAGCACTGCGAAAGAGGATCCCCATTTCTGATGTCCTGACGCCTTGTTCTCCTGTTAAATAAAAAAAAAGATTACGTTATGTAGATCTTTGCATTTTCTTAAACACAAAAAATCGGCCCCTGTATTTACAACACTACTTATCTCAGGCCACTAGAGGGCACTGTTGTTTTAATCAAATAACTACATCGTACCAGACTTGAGGATTATAGACATTTTATATGGTAAAATACTTTAGTTTTATACCATGATTAAACAATGTGTGTAAACAATGTGCCTCTTTCAACTTTGCCCAGCACAGCAACACTGACTCCTTTATTGGGGAGAAACTATTTGTCCACATAAAGCCAGAAAGGGAAATAATTCCATGTGGTTCTGCTAAACTGCACATCACACATTTAGGTGCATGTAGGAAATAATGTGCTTTAATGTGCTGGTGCCCTAGTTTTAATTCAGAGGCGTGACTCATGGAGAGATCTTTTCCAAATTCCAAACCTCACAACCTTCAAATATCTTGTAATAACAGCTCTGCACGTTGTTCTCAGCTTTCAGTCTCCATCAGAAGAGTTTTGTTCCACTTTAAGAGAGCAGCTTCACCTCTTAAGTGCTAACATTGGCCAGGCACTCTTATCCATTCACAACTGCGCTGAAAGACTGAGAAGATTTCCTGTGCTCGACTGAGAACATTCAGGATCTGGTGTGAGGAACGAGGCTTAGCTGCAGTAGATCTTAGGGAACGATAAGTGAAATACGAAAACGTGCTGAGATTCTCGTGTTCAAAACAGCCACTTTGTCATTTTTCATGACCTGTCATTTTCTTTTCCTGTTCTTTTCTTGTATTTCGGTGCATAGCTCTCTGTGTCTTCTCATTTCTATAACATGTTGTGCTAAGGCGTGCACACACACACACACACATTCCTCGACTCTGGCTGTCTCGGCACGTGCGGGAGGTGCGGTAAGGACGTCTGTTTTGCATTTTAGGCACACTGAAAATATTTGGAGTGGTGTGGACCATCCTAGTGTGTGGACCATAAGGGTGTGTCGAGACCGAAGCCGTGGCCCTCTTCTTCCTCTGTGAAGGCGTAGCAGGTAAAACATGCTGAGTGTGTGTGTGCGCGCGCGTTAACAGTGGGTACGTGGCATATTGTGAGCATGTGTTTATAGCGTGTTTAAAAGCAGCCTGAAATAGGTGTGTGTTGAGATGCAGAAATTGTAGTGCACTTAACACCTGAACAGTAAATATGGCGACATAATTTGTGTTAATATGTCATTGACTTAAAGAGTAGTTTTGACCCAAATAGTTTTTTGTCCAAACAATGAAAGTGAATGTGGTCCAGATTAACTCCACTGGACAAAAATATTTAATGTATTGATTCTGTATGATAGGCATACAGGTTTGGAACAGCATGAAAGTGACTTTTATTTTTGGGTGAGTTGTCCCTTTAGGATTATGTCATTTGTTCCAGATTCCAAAATAAAGCTACCAAAATGATCCTCATCAAATATGCAAATATACCTCTTAGCAGTTGGAAAATATCGAGAGCACTCTGTCCCGTCCCAGGCACAATACGGATCTCTTGCCAGGCAACACTCGGCACAGGCCTTCCCGTAGACCTCACAGCGGTGCAGGGGCATCTGGGAAATCCCTAAATCTGACCCGAGGTACAGCTGTTGCTGTTGACAGATGAACATGTAAGTCTATTAGGACATGGTTTGCTCTCTGCTAATGGCCGGTGAAGAGTAATATCAAGCAGACATACTTGTTTAGTGGAGAGCTCCATGGCGGTAATAGGTGTTGGCTCCTAGAAGGGAAAACAGAACAAGTTTAATCTCATTTTAAGATCCGAGGATATTTTTTTGATGACATGCTGTGGCTGTGCGGACAGATTTATGGGGGAGCAATTAAATGTACTAAGGTGAAAATTATAGTTGGAGGATTTCGATTCCAATAGCAAGCAGAAACGCACAGCTCTCTGGGTAATGAACAGTTGGCTCATACCCTGAACACCGTCATCTCTTCCAGCACCACTTCCTCCAGATCATGCCAGCTTTCCCTGGGAATGGTCACCACCTTCAGCACAGTTCCTAAATCTGATTCACGTTCAAAATTAGAATTTTTAATATTTGTTATTTGTACAACATTTCTTTGTAATTGTAACAAGTTTTTTCGTCTTGTGCTATATGTATATATATATATATAGAAAGAGAGAGAGAGAGAGAGAATATGATTTGAAACAAAATGTAGATGATTTTTTTGTGAAACTCAAAAAACATGTTCTAAGATTAAGAGGTTTTTAAACCATTTTTGGCTCCCAAATATTCTTATTTTAGTGTGAATGACATAAAAAAACAAAAAAACAAGACACATTTTAAACTGTCATCATTAAACCACGGATGACAGTAAAGAACCTGTGGGGAAACTTCCAAGGGGGCCTAAAGATAACTTAAAATAAGACAAAAACAATAAAACAGCTAAAACCTTTAAAAATCAAGATATTGACCCAAAAACAAATGATTTTCATCGAGGTACTAGAATTCAGAAAACCTGGATATATGTAGACATTTTAAAACTGTGATTTGTAGAACTAGTAAAGTTAGTAAAACATCCACATCCTCAGCCTGTAAATCACTAGCAACTGGAAAACTCATAGAGCCTTCTAATTTTGTTGTAAAAAAAACTGCTGCCTTGAAGTGTAAAAGTGGAGTGATTTCTTCAACCCTGGTTGGTTGTACTAACCTGTGCCGATGAACATGACATCGTACTGGCCATCCTCAGCTTCCACACGATCCACCACCAGCTGAGTGAACTGGTACTCCACGTTCGTGCGCACCACGATGGGCTTCCCACCCATGGGCTGCACAGGGTTATACATGGCTGGGTGCAGGCGTGCAAATGTGATTACATCATCAGGAAGGTCTTTGGTGGAGTCAAAGCCTCCAAACGTTTTGCTGGGACACTATGGTGGGTAAAGAATGAAAGATTAAGGGTTAAAAAAAGCTAAGTGATGTACAGGTTCAAGATTTAATGTTGAACTCTGTTTTTAGTTATTTTTGTATGCATTCAAAGTAATGCAGCAATGTAGTGTTGCAATTTTGATTTTTAGACAAATTTAGTTTTAAATGTGCAAGCAAATGGTTAGGGTGATAAAGAACAGTATATCACCTGCTGAAAAAATAATGCAATTAAGTATTTTAACAAAAGTGCACATATATGAAGCTGTAGTTTGTCAGTTTTGTGATAACGCCAGATATATTGGCCAGTACTCACTGTGCCAGGACGGGGGTATGGCACTCTGCCCTGGAAGGGAACCCACTGGTAGTTTGGCCCGTCCCTGTGGGCATATGGACCTAGAAATACCCTTCGGATGTCTGCCATACTATACATGCATATAGCCGATCCACGGAAGATATTACTGAGGAAAGAAGAAGGGAGAACGGAGGTTAAGTCATCGACAGAAGAAAATATTTTGACATTTTGTGTACATTTTTACAGTAGTGTATATCGCAAATGTAAATGATCAATTTCAGAGCATTTAAACTGCTTTAATTTAACAAGAAAAAATTGGACAGGACAAATGTGTGGATGTTTTTGAAACAAGACTTGACAAAATAGATCGAAAAGTCTATGAAAATAAATGAAAAATAAGAGGGCTTGGCAACATTTTGATGAAAGATCATGAAGACAAATTAAAAATACGCACAAATGTATCACACACAATAAAATCAGAAACGAGTCTGAAGAAAGTTAATGATTTCATATGATCTATAAAATTAGCATTTGTATTGCAGGGTATATGTGTGTACGCAAGCACTTATTCCCCCTAAACACATCAGCATTTGTAAAATGTTAATTAGCGAGAAAATCAATTAACCACAGGGCACATGAATAAACTAATTCGCCATCACTCACTCAGGGTCCCAGACATAAAAATGCACACACACATACATGTGCTTACACACTCTAACACACAGATAAAGCGCGAGAAAAAATACTGATCCATCACCTCAGCGTTCAGGCCTCATTAAGTGGCAATATTAAAAGCAAGTCCCTAGAATGCACTTCTATTCATCTCAGAAACGGGACACTTAGAAAACCAATTAAAGCAGTCTAATTCTTTAAAGCCCGTAATTGAATTTTCGAGTGTTGTGTTCCCTGCATACATTAGGAAATCAGTGAGGTGGGAACACCCGAACAGGATGTGCAGGTTTGGACGACCGCTGCTTTCGTCCCTCTCTCGCTTTTTGACAGTGATTAATCGTGATATGTTTGTCCTCTTCCTCATCTTGTGTTTACATGCATGCACACCTCCGTACACACACAGTGTGCTCATCTATCATCTTAAAAGTCTTTTCTTCTTTTGAAAATCGTTTATCTGCTTTTGTTACTGCCTTCACCCCTCCCCAACCCTCTGCTCCTCGCCAGCAGGCCCGGAGAAGAGGGTGTCGTGTTGGGGAGGGAGATTCAGGTTACCACCTTAATCATATTTTCTCTGAGCTGTGCTCAGCCGAAGCTGAATGGGGAAACAGGTAAGAGAGGGCAGAGACCAGGATAAGGAGGAAATTCCCATCCAGAGTGCAGCGATGTGAAGCGTCTGTCTGAGTCTAACCAGATTACTGCACTGCAAAGCTTCCAAACGGCCAAACATATCACACATCACAAAATCACTGCCATCTCATAAAAGAGAAGAGAAAGAAGGAAGAAAGGACAGGAAAAAGATGGAAAAGGTGGGGGGAAAGAGGGGAGAAATAAAAATGAAAAAGAAAAAAGGAAGGGAAAAAAAGAATCTGGGAAAGGAAAGGAATAGTACAGAAATGCAGACATTAAGGAAGGAACAAAGGAAGTAAGAAAAAAGGAAACAAAATTAAATTAAATTGAATAAAGCAAAAAGAAATTAAGGAAAGGAAAGGAAAGGAAAGGAACAATATGGAGAAAACTATAAGGAAATAGCAAAGGGAAGGAAGTATGAAAGAAAGGGAAAAGGCAGAAAAGGAATAGATAAATAAAGGAAATGAAAGGAAAAGAAAGGAATAGTACAGAAAAGGAAAGGAAAGGAAAGGAAAAGGAAAAGTGGGTAGTATGTAATAATAGTATGTAATAAGGTAGAAAACAAAGGAAGAAAAGACAGAAGAAGTAGATGAGAGGAAAGGAAAAGAAAGGAAAGATGAAATTAAGGATGGAAACAAAGGAAGTAAGAAGAAAGGAAAGGAAAGGAAAGGAAAGGAAAGGAAAGGAAAGGAAAGGAACGGAAAGGAAAGGAAAGGAAAGGAAAGTATGGGAAAACTATGA
>JAUMHP010000044.1:5702878-5716370 GCA_032361065.1 Enteromius trimaculatus | reverse complement strand
AAGAAAGGAAAGGAAAGGAAAGGAAAGGAAAGGAAAGGAAAGGAAAGGAAAGGAAAGGAAAGGAAAGGAAAGGAAAGTATGGGAAAACTATGAGGAAGGAAACAGGAAAAAGCAAAGGGAAAAAGGAAGGAAGGAAGGAAGGAAGGATGGAAAAAAGGGAAAAGTCAGAGAAGGAAGAGAAGAATAAAGGAAAAGAATAGTACAGAAAAAACAGGAATTAAGGAAGTAAACAAAGGAAGTAATAGGAAAGGAAAGGAAAGGAAAGGAAAGGAAAGAAAAAACTGAGGAAGGAAACAGGAAAAAGCAAAGGGAAAAAAGGAAGGATGAAAGAAAGTGAAAAGGCAGAGAAGGAATAGAAAAATAAGGAAATGAAAGGAAAGTCCTCTGCAACTTGTTTTAAAATGTTTAATATGCTTAATTGTGTATTTTAAGTATGTCTGTTATACCTGGATGTAGTAAACACAGCGTAGATCACCGGATTCTTTGGGTCTTTCGCACTCATCAGAAACACATCCTCTGGAAGTGAAATAAAGAAACATTTGGAGTTACTAAAAGTGGATAAACACACATTAAACTCTATTGACAGCATCTGGAATGTTGCAATTGAAGTTTATGGGCCAACTGTTGCAAGTTTGCCCCATACACGTCCATGATTTTTACAGCTTGAGGGATGAGAAATTGTTTCCAGTGGAGACAGCATAGCATGGATTATTTCAAGCATTTCCCACAAAATTTCTTTAAATATGCATTTTTGTCTTTACATTATAAACAACCATGTTCACATAATTATGTTCAGGCTAAACATTCATAGACATTTCTTACGCAGTTCATCAAAATATGTGTCTATTCCATTGAGGCCGGGGACAGAGCAAGTCAGCTTGGCTTTCAAGAAGGTTGTCCATTTGTTCACAAGACTCCTATGTCCACCCATGTCATTCTGGAGAAAATGCAAGCAGATCAATCACATCTTTTTTAAAAAAAAAAACAACACATTTTTTATAATACTGACATTATTACATGTGCATGATTTATGTTTCTGTATGTGATGATACCTTACACAGTTGTCCTATCCTGGAGATAGTAGCTTTGCCTGTATGTTCACCATCCATGGCGTTCTCTTTAAAGAACAGGAAGATCTTGTCATCTTCAGGATTATCGCTCTCCGGGATCAGGTGTATTCCTAGAAACCTGGGGTCTAAAATACACACAATGCATCAGAGATTCAATTTCCAAAAGAATGAAAGAAGATACAGAAGAAATTGAGCTGTTTAAAATCAGCATTTCAGTTTAAACCCACAGAAATGATTGCACACGTCATTGAAATCCTTTTAGCTGTTCCAAAATGAGCCGAGACCTCAGTATCGCCAGTTACAGGGGGATCACTCTTACCCAGCCGTGACCGCTCTCTCTTGCAGAAATGAAATGTAACCCGTCCCCCACCCATGTGGGCGGCACACGCTTAAAGCGACATGCAGTGCTGCATTACGGCCCAACAGACCCAACAGGATGTGAAGCTTAAATAGCGGAACGAACATTTACCAAAGAGTGACTCCGTCCATGCACTGAGAGTGTGTATGTGTCCGTAGAGACGCCAGTGAAACAGTGCCGCCCATGTCAGTCAATAAACCGACTGTTTCCCAAAGATATTAAACTTCTTCCAGCCAAACTTTTGAATGTTTGCTCTGTAAAGGCTGATCCTCTTTGAAGTGCGGGGAGAATAACCATCAACAGCCATCGGCTTCATTGTCTGAAGACAGCGAGAGGCCCGTGTTTCAATTGATAAGGCTTGATAGAATATCCATGTGACTAATCCTCCAAACGACACTGGCTCTTTTGTGCGAGAGAGACAGCTTTCAGAGCGGCTGAAATAGAACTAACGTCCGATGTATCCGTGGTAACAGACGGCGAGGATTAAGGTGAGATGAGCGTTTTCAAAAGCACCTTTCCTCACGAATATAGGAGGGCATTGATGGCATGGACATTGACCCTGTGTGAGGACTGAAACGAGAGCCAGTCACAGGAACAGCTGAGACAGGATTAACTTCATGGGAAAACACTGACTGACTCTCCTATCTTGATATTGACCTTTTGTGTTCCATATGTCTGCAAAAATGCAGGCGGAATGTTCGAGGAAACACTCAACACCCCGGCCGAGCTAATCTTTCCTGCAGACGTCCACAAAGAGGCTCTTTCTCTCTCTCGCACACAGATATGGACACATACACATTCATGTGAAGGGACATAAACTTGTGCACACAAAAGAAAACCCATAAATTTACATTTATTTCCCACATTAGTGCTAGAATGAAAATCATAAAGGGTCTATAAAAACACATGGACAGTCACATATTCAAGCATATGTATAGGGTCTTTCTAAACTTCTTAGAAATACAGAATGAGAGTCTGAGAAAATATTTCAACTAGCAGTGGCTAGCATTCTGAAGTAGAAGCAGAATTAACTGCTTTGTCTCTCCAAACCAATCACTTAATTTGTTAAAGAACAAACCCACGTTTTTTTGAACAAATTGATTGAATGAATGACTCAGTGACTCACTTATAAAGACAAATACTTAATTCGTTCTTTAATGAATCAGCATTATTAACAAACTGAATGAATGATTAAGTGATCCTTACATAAAGACAGTCACTTAATGAATAAATCAACATTTTGACAAATCAGTTAAATGATTCAGCAAATGACTCATAAAGACTTGATTAGTTCCTGAACTGATCCGAATTTCTTAATCAAGCTATTTGACTAAATTATTTAATCACCTGCTCTCAAAGACAGTCGCTCTTTCCTAAATAAATCAGGACTGTTAAAAAAAAGGTTTCTGAATGATTTAAAGTCACTTAATTCATATCATGGTGTGCATTTCTATCTCAATGCAATCTCAACAAATAGTTTATATATTCAATAACCAGCCCTAAGTTATTCAGAATACAGCATCTTTACCATTCAGCCATCTAGAATCATGCTGCTCAGTTCTGATTGGATGATGTGACCCAAGTGTTCGGAAAATGGCAAAGTCTCGTCCCATGAAGTCTGCTGATGTTCCAGAATACAGTTCTCCATCTGAGAAAGAAATAAGAGCATGACAGCTTCAATCAGTTAACACTGATTCTAAATCTTTAAAACCAAAACAACACCATCTCTGACTAGCTCACCAATCAGGAGGGATGAGGACTGCATCTTTGGATCATAGGGACTTTTCCCACGCCCGTTCTCAAAGTAGCTGGCATCCAGTCTGAAGATGTTGTCCTGCAGAAAGGGATAATGAATAAACCAACCACAGCAAGGCTTGAATAGTAAACAGATGAGGTAGTGGAGAGGTGAATGTCAAAAAGAGGCATTGCGTCTCTCAATATTAAAAAAGTAGTCAAAAAGATGCTGTTCAAAAACAAAAAACATTCATAAAAAGTACTTTAGACTTGGATGGCAGCAAAAAAACACCACTGAATTATCTTCTATTATGTTTAGCGCGCTCAGGCCATGAGTAATTTGCGTAGATCAAATCTAGAAATTCACTGACATTTTTCCACCATGTAAAGGCCATCTCATTTCCCACAGTTAAGGCACTTCTAAATAACACACTCGCTGCTTTGTGACGCTCTCATTTTCTACTTCACTGGGCCGAAATTGTTAACAGGGTATACGTTAGCAGCAGATAGCCACCATTCATTTCATTTCTTTAAACGTTTTGCTGAATGTGCCTAGGAGATATTGTATGTATGCGCATGAGCGCACGAGTATGCTTTGGTTGCATTGCTTTCCTGAGAACGAAGAGAATTAATTTGGTCAATCATTAATACAGAGTGTGTTGTGTACCTCTGCTCGCTTGCCTATCTCCAGGTAAGAACAGACAGGATGGAAAGCTCCGGTGCCACATATGTAAATATGCGTCTGGTTATACGGCTGCAGCACACGCACAAAGTTTGAGCATTCTTTCTGAAAAAGACAACATAAACATATATTTTAACCCAGATAATATAAAACATGCCTATTAAAAAACCACTGCATAATATACAACATTAGTCCCAATTTCTCACTTTCAGACTCCTCTAATGCAGTTATATTACATTTATAATTCAAAATAAAATACTGCACATTCATTTCGACACAAACTGACCTGTAATAAATAAGTAAATGAGACACTTATATTCTATGCAAGCCTAATATTTAAGCTTTTAGTGTCATTAAAGGTCCTGGTGGTTGAGTGATGATGATCCCACCTGTTTTATCCATCTCAATATCCTGTCAGCCAACTCTCATTAGCACTAAAAGTGTGTGTGTGTCTGGTTTTGATCAAATGTAAATGTATAGCACATGTCTTAAGGCCATCTGAACGAGTTGGCGAAAGCCGTTGAGTGAATTGTTTAATGTGAATGAACGCTCTTTAACTCCCTTTCATTTGCAAGATATGCGAGGACCAGGTTCAACAATAATAAACCGACACGTGATAAACACACCGCACGAACAAACACACACCTATGCGCACGTACACACACCTTTCCACAGCTATTGAGAAAATAAAGCAGGTCCATCTGTGTAAACACTGATGGTCTCGACCCGATGTGTGCTGTCTGAATGCGAGTCGTCATTTAAGAGCACAGGAAAGGGTGTTGCCATCTCTGTGTGTGTTTTCACCACAAAAAGACAGCACATGCATATGTGTGTGTGTGCGAAGAAAGCTAAATGGAAGAATAGATAAATGCAGGCCTGTTTCCCTTGATTACATCCAGCTCAGTTTGAACAAGCTATTCAAAGCAGATAATAAATGCTTGTATAAGGCTAAGATTTTCTGGCAACATGTTCAGTTTTCTTACAAATCCAGTGACCTCAATCACCTGCAACCGCTATACAGCAGCCAATCAGATTGTAGCTTCACACATATGTGTGACCCATCTTGGTCAACCCACACAAAGGCACTTTAGTGTGTCAATGTAATGGCTTTTCCAAGCTAAAGGAAACGTGTGTATTCCTAATATAATCATTCCACGTGCGCTATAAAATTCATCCCTTCCTGCACCAGGCAGAACGTTTTAAGTTTCACATGGCCGGTATTGTTTTTAAGGCCCTCGCCTTAAGTGTATCAGTGTTCATGTGAAAGAGAGGTGGCTGAACCGACGGAGTTTACTATGTATACAAACCTCAAGTTGTAATAACTGGGTGGTGTACTGTAATTACAGTGTAACTACTGTGTAATTAGACACATATAACCCTGCTGTTTTATCTTCAAGGTCCATAAAGCAGCAGCCAAAGCTGCGATGCTAAAAAGTGAGCGTACCTTCATGAGAGGGAGAGATATACGATACCCTTTCAGATAAGATAAGCAAAGAGTGCTGGGGATTACGGTTTAGACACATCTGTAATTACGTGCAATACTAACAACACAGCAGTGACTAATTTCATTCACACATGAGTGAGGTCATGAAAAGATAATAAGTATAGGGCTTGTCGATGTCAAAACTAATGCACAGTTTTGAAAAAGTTCAGCTCCTGTAGATTAGCCTCGATTAATCTGGAATATGTAAAATACTTTACATTAGCAGAGTTTTACATGATTAGTTAACAGAAATTTAAATATTGAGAACTTCACTGCAACATCAGTGCAAGCTATTTTAAACTTCTTGATAACAGAACAGATGATTTCAAAACAGTAATGTTTTACTGTGTTATTAGATGATGAAAATAGCTTCAATAGAGTGATTTGTGTTCTCTTTGTCTGGGACCTTTTCGCCTTTTAATTAATCTTCTTTCAGCCAGTGTCATGGGTTAAACTCATACATAACAAAAAATGATAACTTCAGTGGCTTATACTAATTTGAATAAGAATACTTCACATTAATTCAAGTGCTGTCAAATTGATTATTAATTGCAAGCAAATAAACCCTGCATATACATATATATATTTTTCTTATATGTTTAAATAAAAAAAAAAAATCTAAATATTTATGTATAAATTAAAATGAATAAGTATACACAGCACAAACATATAGTATATGCACAAGCTTTTATTTTGGATGCAACTAATCATGATTAATCGATTTGAAAGCATTAATTTATTCATAATTCATAATATGGTTTATTGGAGATGACTCAACCCCACTGAGTAGATTTAAATGGCAAACACAAAACAAGTCACTTAAAGTGACAAAAAGTAAAAGCAAATCAGTGAATTAGCAACAGAACAAACAACAAATCTAGACAATTTATCAAATAAATAAATACTCCACAAATAATGCTGAGGAAGTGAAAATATATATGGAACTATAATGACTGAATAGTGCCAACATGAGGACATCACACGCTTTCAGTTGGTTCATAAACATGTATAAGACATTAGCACAGCTAATATTTGTGATTCTGCGTAATGATGTAAAACAATATACAGTTATCAACTACAGCAACTAGCAGCCAGGAGTATACTAACCCACGCTCATTAAGTGAAGTGAATCTCACTAGTTCTTTACAAATCATGTATTCATCGTAAATATACACAGTGCTGAGACTTGAATGAACAGTTAGGAACGCTGCTGAGATGTTTAACCCTCATCTCACATGAATTACCCAGAGTTTCGAGGTAGCGAGGCAGTTGTACCAGCTGTCGTTCTTGGCCTCGGCTGGCCAAGCCAAATGTGAGAATGAAGAGATTTATGCTTGCGGAGAGGGAAATGCGCTGGTAATACCCTAATCAAGCATTCACGCTCGTTCACTAGCAGCTTTCAACAACTCTGTCTCCAGAACAAACATTTTCACAGCACGCAAACGCCATTACTCTGAGCTGGTGAATTTGTGTGTATGTAACGCCAGATAAACCCTTCGCAGCCCATGCCAAAAGCAATGGTTCTTTCAGGATGCATGTAGTAAACATGTGATTCATGCACCTCATTGCAATATCAGGTGACTTTATTTAAGGGTGTATGTCTCAGAAGTAGGTCTGGTGAGTTATCTGTAATAATCCTGCTCCCCTTCTGCCCCCCATCTCAGCGGGAACCCAGCCGTGAAATTACCATCAGATACAACACACACACGTACAGAGCGAGCAAGGGCCGGGTTGATAAATAAACCATTTCTGTTTTACAGAAGGGCCAAGGGTTGCTGGATCCAAACACAGAATATAAACTCTCGAGAGGAACAGAAGAGCGTGCGCACCAGCAAAACTCCTTCGCTAAAGGCAACCGTGATCAATCAAGCCAAAGTGCACACGCAACACCCGGCCTGAGTAATGCAGGTCACACACACACACAAAGGTTCTTTAATGAACGCTTTTCTTATCATGAATCATTTTTCATGTCCACAGTGCTTTAGAAAATACAAGAACCACGTTAATAGTGATTAAAAAAGCTCTTGATACTTTTTCAGATCAGTGTATTGATTATAGCTACACTAAAAATAATTAAAAATAAAAATCTATGGAAGCCCACCTCCACTACTGAAAAATAAAACAGGTGATTTCATGTTTTCATCCCACAAAACTTTTTCTGTTGTACTTTCTGTTGCGATTTTAAGTCTTAATTAGTCAACAGTGAAATAGAAACTCACAACTGCATTATAAAAAAAAAGTCACAAATGTGAGATATATATTGTGTGCAATTCTTAAAATGAGTAACAACTGCAAGAAGTACAAAAAAAAAAAAACAGAATTGTGAAACAAGTGAAAATTACTTTTACTAAATGATAAAAATTTTTATTCATAAATTCTAGCATATTTTTGTAAATAAAAATAGTTTAAAGTTTCTCAAAAAACCTTTCAGCTATTTTGTCTGCTGATTTTGGTTTGATTAAGGGGAATATTTTATTTTCAATATTCATACTGTAAATATTGTTCAGCTGAAAATTGTCTTTTACCAAAGCTATGATAAATTGAGTTTAATAAATAGTAAACTGGGTGCAGGGAGCAAACTGGCCCGAACCCTGTATGCTCCCCCAGAGGAAAGATGAACGAATGGCAGAGTAGGGGTGGGATGGGATGCTAAGGTCGAGATAACAAGAGAAGGGGGCTTGTACTAATTATAGGAAGGATCTCTCGCTCTGATAGGATGATTTGAAGGACAAGGAGCCAGCTGTGATTAATTACCTGTGCGTGCTCCTCCCGAAATTTGTTTGCAAACATCATTTTTTTTAAACAGTGAAAAATTCCTTATTGTCACCACTGATCAGCTGCTGAATAAAAGTATTCATCTCTTTCTTTCAAAAAAACTCAAAAACTAAAAATATGTAAATTAAAGTATTTCTGAGTCAAGCACCCTAAATATACCCAGAAAATCAATGTAGCATGATGCTTTTATGATTTCAAAGGACGTTTGCTTGTAGCCCCACACTTACCCCAAGGTCTTTTCCAGCCCACTTGCATTCATCTCGTTTGGAAGGTGTGGCGGGCCACGCAATCTATAAAACAAGGAAGGAGAGAAGGTGTGAGAATGTGTGCGGAGCGAACACAATGAACTGCAAATGACTGACTAAGGCGCTCTGCATGAAACCTGGCTGTAAAATAATCAACGACTGCTGCCTGCCATCCTTCTGCCACCTCCATCTGTGACGACGATGAAGACTACCATTCCTCTTATCCAGGGAGCACGAGATACATACACACATACAAATACAGGCCTACAAAGTGTTTTTTTTTATTCTGTGTTATGTTCCTCTAAGATCTGCTAAGGTATTCTGTCTGTGAAAGTAATTTGGTTAATTGCGCTATTCTTATCTTTAAACGATGGCATTGCTGAAGTTTTCTGTGTGTGTTCAATGAAAGCCAGCTTTAACCCTTATTCAGTATAAAGCAAATGGTCTCCAGGACAAAGAAGGAATAAAAGCACGAAAAAGAAAGAGGAAATCAAAGTAATGGAATCCAGAGAGAGAAAGAAAGAGCGATTGAGAGACATAGAAAGAGAAGCATTACGCTGCAGATATGATCAGGGAATGAAAAACAGAGGGAGGCAGGCTGAGATCAAATGGGCAGATGGAAAGAAGGAGAAAGTGATTGCAGATCTGGGTTGTGCAGCTAATAAGAGCGAGATGGACGTCTCCGATGACCCTGGGTTTCTCTGACACACTCCATAAAATCCCTCACCGATCATTCTTGTTATATGCAGACACAGCAGAGGGAAACACATTTTAAAAATGCTAAAGTGTGACATGTCTCCAAGGTAAGCAGGATATTGAGCTTGAAAAATAGTAGGACACCGTTTGATTCGATCATGAAAAATGAAATTTCCATATCAAGCTGAATGCAAAAAATGATCTAAAATCTATTTAGCTCATGATTAACACGCCGTGCAGCCAACTTATGAAAACATTTTTTCTCAAAATAAGACCAGGAACATACATTCATGCTGATGTTAAGGCATGTTAGTGTGGCGTTTCACCTGTTTGACGTCTCTGTTGATGTTGACCAGGTCAAAAGAGAAGACGTGATCCTCCGCTCCAACCAGTAATCTTCCTCTCTCCTCATCCATCAGGAACGTGTCGTAACCTGAACTGTTTGCCAACCCAATGAAAGTCACTAGATTACTGGATTCCAGCATTTCTGAAGGACAGAACAAGAAAAAGAAGGCTTACGTAAGCTTAGAATGAAAAACTGCCTACTGTATGTACTGTATTAAACAGTACATACTGTAGGCAGAAGCTTGTGTCAGGTAAGAAGAAAGCCCAACCGGTAGGTCCCACAATGCACATAAATGCTATTTATACATACATACATACAAACGGGTAGGCATCAAAATGTATTATTTATTAATTAATTTATTTATTTATTATTACTAATGAAATATTAACATTTATTAAAATTATAAAACATCAAAATAAATTTTAGGTTGTTTCATTTATTGTTCACCCATTCATTCATTCAGTTAAATTTTACAATTTTTAAATACATGTAAATAATTTAAAATAGTTAATTATTTAATTATTATTTTATTATTATAATTCTAAAAAATATTTTAGAATTTTTACATTTAAAAAAACTAATTCAATACTATATCTAAAATAACATTTTAAAATATAAACTTAATATAAATACATATTTGCTTTATATAATAATTACAATGAATGTAAAACAATTTAGAATTTTTTACATTTATTTCAATGTTTCTAGACACTAGACCTATTTTGAAAGAATTTTTTTGCACTTTCTGCATCTTTAAAAAACAACACTAATCAGGTGTTTAGTTACAATTTCTTTAAAAGCACCTTGGTGGTTAGTGGACCACAACTGTATCTTTTCAACCATAGCATGAAAATTGCTGAGGAAAACATAGTACGATCGAATCACAAGTGTATGACCAGCTGACCCACGTAATCATTGATATGAGCTTAACACGTGGCTGAATAACCAAATGTGAGTGTGTGTTGGGTTTGATCACGTTGGTATATGCAGCTTATTTAATAGTTCTCCTTGCACTTCGGCACTTACATCAACATTGCACAGTCTATATAAAGCCAGAGGGAACTGATTTAGCGTTTGTGTGTATAAAACCAGTGCAACATCATAATACAAGAATCTAATGTAGTTTGCCGAGTACATCTTTCAACACCAGCACTAAAAGCCTCCTTTAAATTCGGGTGTGTCAAACTTATTTGCACAATAATTCTGAGTAAATCACTTGCAATACACCCTTAAAGCGACCACACGCAGTTTGTTACACAAGACTAAATTAGTACCGCTTTATTTGGAATCCTAGTAACTCGGGTCAAAAGGAATAGCTAATCAAGCAAAGACTGCTGTTGTTATGGCAGATACAGCCAAAGAAACTATCTGTTCAACCAGACACTGTGAAAATAGACTGACCCGAGGCACAAAATCTGCCAAATTTGTCACTCTCCCAGTGAGCAAGGAAACAAGGTTGGTTAAAAGTAAGAGAAGGCTGAGGGGAAAGAAAAGTGAAGAGGAGATGAAGTGAGAACGATGAGGAAGAGGCGAAAGAGAGAAATGGCTTTGGAAAAGAGCTTGCAGGAGCCACCGGCCAGAACATCTGCTCATGGGAGAGGGTGAGGTCAACATCCCTGCAACGTTTCTGCAACACGCACACGAATCATAATCAACAGTGACATGCAAAGACTGCAGCTCCTCTCCAGAGCCCAGATCAATCCGCTCCTATAGTAGCCATCTGCGTTTCTCGCCGCTAAGAGTCTGGACATCTGTGTGGTTGCTGGAGAGGGAGAGCGCGAGCAAGGCAAAGCGTTAAGGAGAAACAGACCATCCTTCCTTTGCCTGTGTCAATAACGCTGCATATCAAATGTAGAACAGCGTTCCCGCAGGACCCAATGCAGAACGGGCAGGGTTCAGTCAGTCCGTTCCTGCTCAGTTCCCTCTCTGCATCTAACACCAGAGTTTCATTAAGCGATCACAAGCAATATCCAGATATAAACGGATGCCAGGCCTGTCTGACAGACTCCGGCTGAGTCAGAATACTGAGTAAGCTCTCTTTTATGTAAGAAGAAACAAGCAGAGGTCTTTTTGTCACATTGAACGGGTTTATTTAAACAAGATCGCATGGGGAAAAGATCTGTATCAGCACTTCTATATAGATTAATTTTACTGGTTCACTTGCACTACTGTTTAAAAGTAGTTGTTTTTTTTGGAAGAAAAAAAATTAAGATGATAAAAAACTCTCTATATTTAGTTATAATATAAATGTAGTTTAAAATTAGTTGTTTTTTTTTTGGAAGAAAAGAAATAAAGATGCTAAAAAATTATACTATTAAAATAAATTATACTATTAAAATAGATGGTCTTTGTTTGAACTTTCTATTCTTTATAGAAACCTGAAAAAAAAAAAATTAATCAAGTAAACGAAGCCTTGGTGAGCAAACAAGACTTCTAGAGAAAACATTAAATATTTTACTAACCCCAAACTTATAAAAGGTTGCCAGACAAATAACTGGAGATGATGCAAACAAAGAAATTGACTCTCTGGGTTCAAAAATGTATAATTAACTTTGCTAAACTGCATGCAAAAATATTTGACAGCAGAATATCATAATTGACAAATCAGAATCATGCATCCCGGAGAACTGTTTAATTAATGACAAGCAAACTTTGGTAATATACAAAGCGCTGCATGTTCAGAAATATATCTATTTAAAGAACCCAGAACCCATTTGACTGACATGAAGAACCATATAATCAACTCAAGTACTGTAGAATTGAAGAATCTAAAGGACTTTCTGGCTATATAATAAGAAATATTATTAGTCAAATGTAGATTATATTCAGGAAATAAAAGAAAACCACACTGATTCCTTCTTGCCAGACTTCAGGGGAGTCCTGATAGAACATAAGAGGACATCCTGAAAAGAGACTTTTTTCTATCATCCCTCTTTTGTTTTTTCACTCCCCTGGCTCTATTATTCTCACTCATCTAGTCCTTGCATCACTTCATGTGCCAAATATTCTTATTCTTAGCCTCTTTTTTCTTTGCCAGTGTTTGTATTACTGCCATTAGGTGAACTTCTCCAAAGCCTCACTCTCCTGCCATTCTGGCTCAAGATCTGACGGCCGCGTCTGGCAGTTTCACTATTCCCCTGCTCAAAGTGAGTGACTGGTGCTTGAACTCTGAAGACCAGCCACTTTTTTTTTTGCTTAAAATGCTGCCTTGGCAAGACCATCACAAAAGGTAGCCGTCATATGGTCCGTGATCACACAAACACACACACTTTATCCGGAGATACATCAACCTGGATAGGAGTTTAGAGTAAATGGAGTGTGAGATTTAAAAAAGGAAGCTTAACAAATGTCTCCCGCTCTTTCTCAGTCTCTCTCTGTCCTGCAGACTGAGACGTGTGCTGTCAACTCTTCATATATCATAGAAAAGTCTCTCATACACTTGATTTATAAACTGCAACGTTTTCATCCATACACCTTTGCTTCCAATAGTTGGTGCCTGAAAATTAAAAACCAATACTACACAAAACTAAAAAATTTAAACTATAAAAAAACACTAAAAATACAACTAGCTTACATAATAAAATGCAAAAACATGATAACAAAATACAGTATATTAAAAAAAAAAAAACACCTTTTTTTAACCATAACTGAGATGAATTGGCATGTACTATATATATATATATATATATATATATTTATTTTTTTTTTTCTCCTTTTTATTATTATTGTTAAAAGTGGAGTTTTCTGTTTTTGCAAACAAACTCTCTATATTTAGTTATAATATAAATGAAATAAATGTAAATATATATTTTTTAAATATATACTGTATGTGTCTGTATGTATATATATACATACTTGTATACACACACACTTGTATACACACAAATAAAAAATGATTTTGTATGTAATTAATCATATCGTTTAACAAATACAATGCAAAAAAAGCCTTACTTGGTATTTTTGTCTTGGTTCTAGTAAGAATTTCTACAAATTTCTAAATCAAGACACTTTTACTATAAGCAAAACAACGTCTAGGTTACTAACGTAACCCACGTTCCCTGAAGGAGGGAACGGAGACGTTACATATGGGATCTCGCATGAGA
>JAUMHP010000044.1:5691966-5702778 GCA_032361065.1 Enteromius trimaculatus | reverse complement strand
AGACTCGAAGACGAACGGTCTCTCATGCGAGATCCCATATGTAACGTCGAAGTGATTCGACTGAAAGGGTAACTAAAGATATTTACTCTTGTTTCCTGGTGAAAAAAAAAATTAAATGCATTTTGCTTAAAACAAGTAAATTGATTTGTAAGTAAAATACTCTTGTTTTAAGAATATATATATATATATAGTACATATACATTTATTCAGTATTGAGTAGTTAAAATAAAATCTACGGCAAAAATCTAAAAATTAAATATAAAAACGTACAACTATATATGCAGAACATTTTTAATACAAATTACAAAAATATACAAATACAAAATGACCTGTCTATAAACAATCTCTCTAATAAATTGGTTGACCAATTAAGTGACACGTCTACAATAATTGATTAAAGGACAAAAATGCAATACGTCAAACATAACCAAACATGAATAGGATGCAAAAATGAGTGCAGAACTAATAATACACAGACTAAAGAACAAAAAGCAGTTTTGTATTTTGGTGAGAGTGTACAGTTATGTATCTCAGCATCTGTGTGTGTGTTTGAGAGATGGGAAAATGTGTGTGCATGCTGCTGCCACTGTGCTTTAGCTCTGCCTCGGGCTACCAGCCGCCCCAGGAGAGCGAGGGAAGTGAGGAAAGAAGGAATAAAATGTGAAAGAGTGCTGCAGATGGTTTTGGGCGCTACCTGTTTATTTAAGCCAGAACAATGGCGCGCTTCAAAACACACGTCGTCGATCGTGACACGGTTTTGGCAAAAGTTCTCCTCCTCTCTGTTCTTTCAATGGGCTAAGTGTGTGGTTCGGTCTTGTCGGTTTTGTGCTTGAGAGGACTTCGATTTTAGAAACAGAGATTTGCTTAACACGCTGTTTCGCATATTGCTTCAAGCTCTGGGATATGAATAAGCCTGTAGCTTCGCTTCATTTTAACTTGCTCTCGCATGCAACCGGCCGCAGGTTTAGCTAAGTTTCCCCAGCAACCTTGCTGGAGTTTGGTCTGTTAGATTGACAGCTGAGTGCGGAACGACATTTAATTCCACGGACACCAACAGGAAACATAATCACTGTGTCAAATTTCTTTATGCACATTTGTTTTAATAAAAGACGCCTCAGTATGAACTGATTTATGTTACGGCCAACTGGCTCAAACTTCCATTCACAAAGCCAAACGGTGAGGGAAAAAACCATGTCTGCTTTTTTGCAAAGACGCATGTGGCGGTTATAAAGATAAATTTGTTTAGCTTAAAGGAATGATTTAACCAAAAACGAACAGTGTGTCATTAATAACTCAACATCGTTTACTGTAGGGAATGTACTGAGTTTTTTCTAGCAACTCTTTTCCATGTAAATGAGGAATGGGAATGTCTCGACAATGACAAAAAAAGCACCATAAAAATTTCTTAAAAGTACACAAAAAAGTACTTCTGCTCAAAATGCTGAAGGTCAATGAGTCTTTATTCACTAATAAATATTGATGTGTTCATGAAAGTTCATGCGAAAGTACCGATACCTAATTTCTCTTCCGTCACATTCTTTCCAATTCACTCATTTTACACCCATTTATTCATTCATTCACTGATTTAATGATCCATTCACAGTGTTTAACAGCCCACTGGAGGAAAAGATTATTACATTATTGTATTAAGTTTTGTACTGTACTTCATATAATACAGTACACAGACTTGGAGTAAAGTATAGGTTCCATATGAAAACCTTTATTACACTTTTATGGTGTATTTTTGCTATATGTGAATCTCAAATCATTTAATTTTTAATAAGTACCCCAATTACAGATTTTTGAAAATGAGCTTTCATGCAGTGTGTAACAGCTCTAAACATCCTGCAATGTTTTAAATCTGAAAGTGCACCATATATAAAGTTACTGTCTCTTAAATAAAAGAGTCGACCCTGAAACAAGTCATTTTTTACACTTTTTAAAACATTAGCATATTGCCCGCCCACTTAAAATGAAAGGGCGCCACAGTAAAATAGCCGTTTCCCCGGTAATGGCTGTAAACAAAGCAGCACTGCACTCAACAACTCTGCTTTTATTACGAAATGGAAATAAAATTGACCATTCGGACCAATTATTGCAGATGGAGGTGTTAGGAGAAATTAATCATTAAGTAAATCATTTGGGAGTCACTGAGCAAATAAGGTAAACATAAATGCATATTATAAAGCATTTTGTGACTTCGCATGCAGGTCAACCTATGAACAATCAACAATCAAAATATGCACCTTTCATAACCCTTAATAGGAGCACTTTAATTTTAACTGAATTGCAAACTATTCTGCTTTTATCTTTCACAACAGAAAACAAAATCATACAGGACTGGAGCAACAAAAAGCTAAGAAAATAATCACAAGATTTTTTTTATTTTTTTTTTAAATAGAGTGGTTTTAATTTATAAAAATAAACTCTTTTAAAATACAAGAGGCCTAATTAAACTGAATGATTTCTGAGCTTAAAACATAAGCGTCTGTGCCAAAAATGTAAATGTCATGTTGTCAGTGGTTGCATTTATGCACTTTCTTCTGTTGCACTCTAAGCCTGAAAGTCTGTCTGTGCATGCCACTAAAAAGCAGCGCTCTCGCTGATGTCCTTTGTTGCAGAATGCAACACAATATTTGTGCGTGACCGCATGAGATTCCTGCGTTGCCCTGATCCACAGAGAGATGGGAGAGTATGTGGAACCGTTTAATTACCCCTGAATCTGCTCGCGACATGACGGGTGAACCGCAGAGTCTGTTTAAAACTGGCCCCCGGCCACAGACCGTGCAGAGAAAGCACAATCCGCTCTCCACAGCTCCAGATGACACACAAAACACAGCACATGTACAGAGAGAGAGAGACTGACAGCCAGAGATAATGTGACATTAAAACAAATAGCCAAGAGAGGAAGTTTACAAGAGTGAAAGTGCTGAAAGAGAGCTGCTTATGCATTAGTGCAGATCTTTTATTCACTTCCAGTTGTCTTGTAAGTAATGTTTTTTGACGAAAAATAAAACCTACTCCTTTAAATGGTTCCCTCTGATGCCTGTCTCAACTACATTGCCTTGAACTGACAGAAATATGGCCTTCACAAGCATGCTTTAAACAAATGATTCTTATGAACCGGTTCTTTTTATATTGAATTGAAGTCATTAAGTTCAGCTGAATCAGTTTTTCTTGGTCAGTGAATCGTTCAGAGAGTACTGACAAATCGTTTCTGTGACAGCATGAAGCAAAAATAAAATGAAAATGACACTTTAAGCTCATAAGTAAATACGGACTGATTATGAAATTTGTTAACTTAGCCCTGACAAGCAAACAAGCACACACACCCAAACTAATATACATATCCACCTAAGTCGTTGGAAATCCGACTCGTCTGGAAACGCTTGTCTAAGGACATAATTGAAATTCAATAACAGGTGCACCACTTCTCAACACACTGCACTCAGTATCTAGTCAGTAACTGAATACACAACATGTGACACACAGGTGTAAACACACACTTCGTCTGAATAATAAAACACTCTGCTTATTAATAACTACGTTTCATCAAGGGGAAGCTACACTAAATGCGCAAATCTCTGAGCCAAGTGGTTTCTAAGGGTCATTAATGTCTAATAGGGCCAAAAGAAGACTGAACACAACAGGATGTTATACGTAAAAAGGTCAATAAGGACGAAGCCCTTCCACAGCCACAGAGTAAATAATTCATGCGGCAGAAAGACTTCAGGTGACCTTCAAGTTCCTAACAGCACTCCAGACAGAAGAAGGGAGCAAAATAGAGTGAGAGAGAGTGAATGAGAGGAAGGACGTGAAACACAAAATAAACACACACAGAAGCTTTCGCAGTAACAAGCTGCTTTTCCAACAAAACACTAGTCCGGGGAAATTCTGATGTTTTTAGTGAATCAGTCCATTCAGATGTTTCAGTAAAAGTAAATAAATAATTCCCACAATAGCATTCTAATACTTACAGCTGTCATTTAAAGCAAAAGAATCAAAAGTTAATTCCAACTGTTGATTATGGAGCCCCGTTCATGACATGCAGAAACAAAAATGATGTTGTGGCCACAAATGAAGAAATAATTCCCACAACTTATTAATCAGTGACCACTTTTCATTAACTTGTACCCTCTTTTTAGTTAACAGTCACATGACTACTAATAAACTCCCTTGTTTAGTTGTATTGTGGTGACTCATTTAAAAAAACTAAATTGAACTAAAATGCGGAATAATGAAAATATTATATCATATTGTATTTAGTGCGGTCAAACAATTCCTCCAAAATAAAAGTTTTTGTTTACATAATATGCATGTGTGTTATGTGTATATTATTTATGTATATATAAAATCAGACATATACAGTATGCATAAATTCATTTAAATGTACATATTTTTATTCATATAATTTATATTATATATAAATATTTATTACATAAAAAATCTTCTTTTAAAAATATACATGGATGTGTGTGTCTAATTATACATAAAAAATATACACAGTATACACACATATATCATTGTCAACAACATTTTTTATTTTGGATGTGATTGAAATCATTTGGCAGCACTAATTATTTTATTTTATTTTATTTCTTTCTATCTTATTATTAATAATAATAATAAAACTACCAATAATAATAGTTTAATTGCAACAACTATCTATAGTAGCTTGTAAATTGACCAAACAATATTTAAAAGTAGCTTCATTGTGAAAATCAGACAGAGATGGGGAACGAGACTGAGACAAAGAAAAAGAGAAAGATCTACTTCTGGTGAAGAGGGTGAAAACAGACAGGCAAGAGACGGATGCAGATGAGGCCGTGAGAGAAAGAGAAACCAGCATCATTCCCAGCCTCTCCATATAATCATTCCCATCCACCCCAAATCCTGGCCCGGCGCCAGCTTGCACTTCACCCGGCAGCCAGTGAACAGCCCGCTATTATAGGATGCCTCCAGTCTGCGTCCAGTGCGGTCGGGTGCGGAGTGTCTATTTCGGAAGATTTAGGCTGAATTCCGACGACCCGCAGTCTCTCGTCGTCCCAGTGTCGCCCATCCCAATCAATCCCAGGAGGCCTTGGGGCAGGGTAATGAAATGGGAAGCCTGGTAATTACGCTGTAGTGAGTAATTATCAGGTTGTTTCACAAGCACTTTAAAGTCCCCGATGCACCATTTTACCAGCGTGTGACGGCGGGACGGCCTTTTTCACAAAGGGACACCCCCTCTCAAAGGTGTGTGTCCCCACTTTGCCACCTGCAGGGGGCAGTGTCTTCATATGCACCGACCACCTCCACCCTAATCTGGCATCATGGTATTTATGTGGGGTTTTGGGCACACATGGACCCTGTAACCCGCCGCTAATCCTACAGTGTGAATTCACAACCTCGTAACCACAAGTTTGAGATCCGAAAGGCAATCTGACAAGCATGTGAAGGCCTATCCCACACCGTACTGACAGATGAACGGGCCGCTGATAGCTCTGACAAGAGCAATTTTCACAGACGGTAGTTTAAAGCGTACGAGGGGAGTAAAGAGAAGACATAGCGCTGGTATAATTACAGGGAGGGGAAACCAAGAGGAAAATCTATCACTCGGCCATCGTTTAACAACTAAGATGGATCTCTCCGTCTGTGATCGTCCGACTGGCCTCCCTTGAGGCGGCACGACTGAATTGCAAACTCTATGTGCAACTCATGATGAATCTGTGTGTGTGTGAGAAAGAGATAGCCGTCCCCCTTCTCGGCGCTCGTTGTGAGTGTGCGTCTCTGGAGAGCATGTCTGCGCGTTTATTTGGCTTAATTACTATGCTGCATTCACAGGGGGAGTGAGAATGAATGACACTTCACTTAACGACTATCCTCTCCTGGCCAACTACTGTCTGCCCACCGCCTTCATTAAAACAGCCGCTCTCTTCCCCTCCCGCTCCCTCTTTGCCACTCTTCCTCCATCCTTTCCTCTCTTCCTCTCTCTCGTTTTAACACTCAGACACTGTGTGGGTGTGAACAGCGATCTGTCATACTGCAGAGCATCAAAAGAGCCATCAAGCACCTGTGGACTATGGCTCTCCATTACATACACACACACACACAAACAGCTCTATCACCATGGCCAGGTGTCTAATTATCTAAGCCTGCCTCCATTCTCACACATCGTGCTGGCCAAAAACACATCAGACACATTTTCTGTCTCACACACACATATAATGTCTCACTCACAATTATCCAATAGGAAAACAAGTTATTGTACAGTACAAGTTACTGTATGTGGGGACTAATAAGGATTTTACTGATACTGATCTTTAAATTAAAAAGAAGTTAATTTTCGATATTATATATAAATATACGATTTCATGACAGAAAAAAAATTGGAATAAAAATAATTATTTCTAGCAATATTTGCTCAAAATGAACTCGGTTATTAAAAAGGGAAACTTTTTCATTTACAAGGCTGTCAGTAGATATTGGAGGTAGAAAGCTGACTTCTAAACGTTATGTTGCTGTTTGCATGCTATAACCCTGCTGAAAAAAAACTTAATCTTGAGCTGGCTTAAACTGGTCGTGTGCTGCTCCTAACAACTAGGTCCTGCTTAAAACCAGCTCATAACCAGCTTATAACCACCTCAGAACCAGCTTAAACCAGCTTATAACCAGCTCAGAACCATCTTAAACCAGCTCATAACCAGCTTAAACCAGCTTATAACCAGCTCAAACCAGCTCATAACCAGCTTAAACCAGCTTATAACCAGCTCATAACCAGCTTAAACCAGCTTATAACCAGCTCAGAACCAGCTTAAACCAGCTCAGAACGAGCTCAGAACCAGCTTAAACCAGCTCATAACCAGCTCATGCCCAATTAAGGACTCAAGGACCAGTTCAAACCAGCTCCCATTCTTTAAAACATACCTAAGCAGCATATGCTTTTTTTGTATTTGTGTGTGCTTTTTGCACTATTAATAAAGTGTATCTGGTGATCCAATTAATCTTAATATATCCAAAACAATAGATTGTTTTCTAACTAGGCATGTAGTAATAAAGGAACAAGTAATGAAATATTTTGGTTCGGATTTAACAACAAGTGACAGGAGGACATTTGACATTTTATCAAATAATTAGTTATGCATTTCTCTGGCATCACACTGGAAAGCTGCCCTGCTCTAGAGATCCCATTTGTCCAAAATCCTATTCCACACAAGTGTTACACAAACAACAATTATCCTTTGTCTGGCGGCGGTTGTGTTACGTCACACAGCATTTTCGAAATCGTTGGAAATGTCTGGTTTGATCTCAGTTTAAGAGGATTCACAATTCAGTAAAAGAAAAAGTTCTCGGGGAAAACATCTTGATATTTTGACAACCCAAAACTAATTTTTTGCATAGCAGTACAGTGTGTGTGCTTTTATCATACAACATCTGTCAATCAAACTAAATCCAAATCCATTACGACATACCAAAAAACTCAGAAAAACATCCATAAAGTGCACAGGTGGCATAAGTTTGGAAAGCATTGTGATGACGCAATGTAAGACAATGCTTTAAACCATCCAAGCACAACAGCATTAACTCAAAGAAGCGTGTGATTAATCACAGGTGGACCTGCATCTTTTGTATATTAAAGTCTCCAGCCTGTCCTCCTAAAGTTAAGCAGCAGATGCCGATGCTCGGAGCAACAATTGGTTTCTTAAATCCTCTCCATTCTCTGGTTCTCTCTTTCCTAACAACACATTCTCAGACAAAAATAAATTGTCTTTTTCACTCCTCCTTCATTCTCTGTCTCTATAAAAGAAATGAGAGGGCGTTAAACGGACCCTGGTGGGGTAAACCCATGCCACACACAGACCTTACAATCAACACACCAGAAGCGCAGATTCCCTGACAGAACAGGAGGCTATATTTACCAAACGAGGGAGAGAGAGATCACCGCCACACATATATGTGTACACTTTTGGTCATGTTCCTGAACAAAGAACCACAGCAAGCCCACTAAGCTTACATTAAAAAAGGGAAACGGCCCAAAATATGGCAAAAATGCTGCCGCTTATTTCCGTGAGAGATGAAAGCCCTGGGTTACAAAGAGGCTGCTATAGTCTGGATCTCTCCGCTGTCTCCTTTAAAATAGCACAGCCCGGAGAATAACATGTTTGCTGTTACCACCATTCACGCATAGCGGCCAGCATCGCCAAAGCCGTACAGTATGAGAGAATAATGCTTCAAAATATACAAGATGTGCAAGTATGAGTATGCATACTAGTTAGAATGTGTATGCCGATTTATCGTGACAAAGCTAGTAAACTCAAAAGTATTTCGTCATCAGTACAAGTTGAAATGACAGCAGTTTTAGCACTAAAATTGTCCTACGTATTCTTTCCTTTTATCTAAAAAGGCAAAATTCTTGGTTAAATGATGAGGCACTTAGAATGGAAGTAAAAGGGAAACACTGGTAAATGTTACAACACTCACTGTTTCAATAGTATAGCCACAAAGCATAAACCATATACATACGCTAACATGATTTTAGTGCAGAAAAAACACTTTCTAAGCTTTTTCTAATTTCGACAACTTTGTTGCCATGACAATAGAACACCATAAACCCTAAATGACTGTAAAAATAGCTTTGCAGCACACGTTTGAACAGAGGAATCTATGTTAGTGCTCTTATCAAATTAGATGCTTCACGTTTCACTAAAAGATTTTCACTTTAAAAATCTGCCCCATTCACTTTCTTAGTGCTTCAATGTAACACATTGTCAAAATTATATTTGTGCTAATCAGCATACTGTCAGTTGAGCTTAACATGCATTGAACCAGGAATATTCCCTAAAAGGATTTCTGTAAAATCAATTTGGAGGCATGAGAAATTAGACTTCTGGCTGCAAATGCATAGTCATTACCCACGGTACGTCATTTAGAGTTCACAAGATCTATGACAGGGTACCAGTACAGAGTTTAGAGCTACAGGACGGTGCAACTGGAGCAAAAATATATGGAAGAGCCAATACATGAACACATGGAAACAATCTCTCAGGGCTAAATCATAAGCACAAGAGAGGGACTGTCAAAGTAGACAGAGATGAAACTTCATGTGAAAGTGGAGGAATCCAAATATGTATAAATGGCAGAAAAAGTCCAATTCGAGAATGTAAATAGTGTGTAAGACAGGTCATTTAAAAATGTATGCGTTGGTGATGGGACTGGTTGCAAAACTTACCCTTGTAGGAGAGCTTGAGTCTGGGCACGTTCTCTTTGGTGTGCTGGGGTGCAACTCTTCCAGGTAACGCCACCCCACACAATAGCAGAAAAATCCCAACTAGGTAATCCATGGTGCTGGAGCGCTGGCCTCCAGCCCAGGGGGGCTTGCAGCCCACAGTGCCCAGAGCAAAGTGCTTCCCTCTGGGATAGCCGAGATCTTCGGAGTCCCTCCTTACTTCAAAAGATCCAGCGCCTGGAGCTTCTCCCCAAGGAGGCAATCCGAAATCAGATCCCAAGCGAAGCAGGAGACGGGGGTTCACATGGCTCCATGTAGGGGGGGCGTTTCACCGGTCATGGGGGTAAAGGTGTACTCCTCAGGGATGCGTTCTCGGACCCTGGTGGGGAGGACCGGTGAGTGGGATTGTATGTTTGTGGGAGAGGTAGAGTTTCAGTAAGGGATCCGGCAGACCCTCTCGCTCTCTCCGCTCCGGCTTCGCGCACACGCTCTCACACACACTCTCACAGACTGCTGCTGCTTGTGTCCACGGCTCAGCCTGAATGAGAAGGAAAGAGAGAGAGCAGTACACCATCCACCGGAGCGCAGGAGGGGAGGGGTGGAGAGGGAGGGAGAGCAGCTGAAGGGGGAGGACGAGCTGAAAGGAGAGGTATGCGAAAGACTCTTCTGCAAAGGTTTGGCTGCTCTGTGTCCTTCTTTTCTGCATTGCTTATAGGCTGCACCTACAGTGCATTGTCTTTCCACCTGCTCTCTCCTTTTTGGCTTTCTGGCAGACGATCATATTTTATTAAATTCTAAGCCCCTAGAATATTTTTTTTCTGTCTGTGCATTAGCCTGGATTTAAGTGTTTGATTAATAATAAAATAGTGATAATGAAAATTATATAAAAGAGTTTGTTAATATAGCATACTTACGTACTAAAACAACATTAAAAATAACAACTGATTATGTTACAACTACTTGATGTTTAATTATTTAAAAAAAACTTAATAATATAAAGTATAAAGTAATAATCCCTTATAATTTACATTTTAAATTAACCATAAAATTATTTAAGAAATAATAATTTCATTATTAAAAATAAATATCTACATTCAAGAACTATACTATAATAAAATAAAAATATCTATCTATCTATCTATCTATCTATCTATCTATCTATGAAAATAATAAATTAACCAACAAATTATTTAAGAAATAATTATTCAATTATTTAAGAAATAAGTGAACAAGTAAAAAAAAATACAAAATAAACAAAAAGAATTATCTTTTTTATGTAATAATACTAAACTGTAAAACAAGTTCTCTGCTTCTTTATAGTATTTCTCTTTTTGTCACTGTGAAAAATGTCCATAAACAACAAAGCCTTTGTATTAAAATATGCAGCGAGCAAAAGAAGTTTACTAGTAATTCTTAAAACATAAATGAAAAAAGTAACACATCGAGGTAGACTATCCTGCCTTCTTACTTCTGCCTCCTCACTCACTCTCAGCTTCTGATAGACAGAGGTGTTAATGTGTGATTTTTCACCCCTGAGTGCTAAAGACAAAATTGCCTCAGAAACACCAGCTGAGCGTGTGAAGGTATTTCACAACCTCGCAAATGAG
>JAUMHP010000044.1:5664981-5689410 GCA_032361065.1 Enteromius trimaculatus | reverse complement strand
ATAGATAGATAGATAGATAGATAGATAGATAGATAGATAGATAGATAGATAGATAGATAGATAGATAGATAAAAAAAGGATAACATAAAAACTGTAAATACCACTCAATAATTTTGTTTTTCACAATATAAAGATAATACATTATTAATATAATAAGGTAACATGCAAAAAAGAACTCCTCCTTGGATCACTCAGGGTTTTACATGACACAGAATTTGCATGGTAATGACAGCTATAAAGTGGAAACACCACAGCAGACAGCGCCAGAAACAAGCGGCTCTCTCTCAAGAGAGCATGCAAGTAACCCGAGGGCTTCATCACACTTCAGAAAGAGAGACCGAGCTCAGAGCATAATCACTTTACCAGAGATTCCTGCTGGAACAGCAAAGCCCCTTGCTGTAATAGAGAGGTGTTACAGCAGCAGAGGAGACAGGAGGTGATGAGAGAGACCGAACGCTGATGAGGTTGTGGGCTAAGGTAAAGATACCTTCATACGTGTCAATTTTACTCTTTAGAATGGCTTGGAACTTTTGAACTTTTCTATAATAGATGCAAAAACGCAAATGGAACATTTTGTGTGAGCGTTTCATTCCATCATTGTGACCTTCAGGCAGAAGCTGCACTGAATTTGCCCATTTTCCTCTCAGGGTGTGTTTGGCTCATTTAGTACCTCCTGTCCACTTCCATTTCAGAAAAGGGGTGTTTCCTCTTTCATCGGAGGTGCAGAGGTCAGAGGCCAGCCTTCATTTCAGACAAGAGGTCAGTCCTTGCCAAGTAGGCAACGGAAGTTTCATAATCCACCGTCCCACCCTCCACTTGCCCCCACCTTGTCACCCTCTCCCTCATAAAAGCTTTTGATATTAAATCTTTCTGACAAAATTTATAAACAGAATGTAAGCAAGCAGTGATGTATGGGTAAAATGACACTCTCATAAAAACATCAACGAAAGAGCGTCAGGGTTGAGAAACTAGAGTGAATATTTTTTATCAGTAATTTCTTCCCGTCTATCAGCGTGGAGGAAGCATCCCGCAGCGGCTTTGCCACAGATGCATCCGTTCCAGCGGTGCATCAGCGGGGTCTTTGGATTTCAGGAGTGATTTACAGAGCAGAACAGAGGAAGAAAGAGAAGGGAAAAAAAACTTTCATCTAATTCATAAAGTCTGACAGTGCCTGGGCTTGTCTTACAGGTGATGTAATGTGAGTGGCAGGCAGCAGGATGAGGTTGAGATATATCGCCGTGTAGTTTGGCGTGGGAGAATCTCAAGTTAAAATAAGTGCGAATGGAAAGGCTCTGCGCACCTGGATCTCATTCACTGTGGACTTTTGGGGGCTGTCAGTTAACCAAGTAAAATACTGATACCAAAAAAGAGAAAAGAATATGTTAAATCCACAAAAAGTACCTTAAAATGCTATGAAGTTGGTAATAGCATTGTATAAACACCTCAATATTAAATGCTTTTGATATACAGTATACCTCTGATTATGAACATTTAGTTTTGTTAGTGAATGCAACAACTGTAATCTATTTCTCCAACAAATGACTCTTATAAAGCATTTTTAGCAGCATACAGTATATATTCCCGAACAAGTTACTCTGGTTCGTTTTAGTGAATCATTAACGCACCACAAAGCCAGTGTAGTCTGATTCCTGAACAAATTATTCGTAGCGTATCAAAACCTATAGTACAAAAAGTGTAGTTTGATTCTCAAACAACTGACTCTTACAAATCAGTTCTTTTTAACAAATGTATCAAAAACATACTGCATAACCAGTGTAGTCTGATTCTCAAACAAGTTACTTTTAGTGAATCAAACACAAGGCAGCCTGATTCCTGAATCAAAACCATACTGTCCAAACAGGGTAGTCCGATTCCACAACAAATCTCTTAGCAACTGATTCCTTTACTGAATCAAAAACACAAAAAAACAACTAATGTAGTCTGATACTTGAACTAATTATTCTTATGACTTATACACTTATACACTTACTTTTTAAGTGAATCAAAAAGAAAACTGTTGTTTTAATGCATAGTTTTTGTCTCTGGTTATAATTGGTCTGACAAATACTTCACTGAACCAATAATCAGAGCAGTTAGTGAATCAACATCTGAGTCACTTACTGAACACATACAGTATAGTACCACCACAACACATGGGAACGTTTTGTTACTTTTTTTGTTGGAGAAAAGATTACATTACAGCCTGATTACTTGCTTTAATAGACTTCTGTCTAAAAAGCAGCAACTTTAACTGTTGCTGAAGTATTCAAGTCAGAACAAACAACACTAGTTTCCGGATAGATACTGAATCGGCTTTGAATTGATGTGCAGGTCTCCGCTCCGGATCACAGGAGTTCATTGTCCAATGGAGTGTTTCTAAAAAGCGCTAGTGATGTGGAAAGGCCTAGTCGAGTTTGTGAGGAAGCTGAACTAATCCAGGAGGCAAAAGGTCTTTTTAAATCTCATGTATATGTAAATGTTGTGTGGCGTCAGTGAATGGCCCGGTCCGCAGAGCTTAACTCCAGATCGGCTGAGACAACAGAAAAGCGCTCATTATTCCATCTGTGTAACCCAATCAGAAGGCTTAAGCTGGCAGAAAATCCCCCCCTGCAGCCCCCAGTCAAGGTGAATTGGGGTTAAGAAGGACAGAGAAAGAGCATTAGCTTTTTGCACGGCTGCTGAAATTAAAATGTAACCAAATCAAATGGAGAGTTTCAGCTACAGGGGTCAATTACTTTATTGGGACCAATACACAAGGCTTGCTTGGAAATTTTAAGTAGGCTTCACTAAGTCTACCAGTGAGCAAAAATTCACCTTCTTCAAAGAAAAGTAGGTGACAGAAGCCATATACTGTACTTGACATGCAAAGGCTGTCCATAATCAAAACAAAAATGTAAAAATTAACCAAAGACATACAAATTACTTCTGTGGGTGTTCACAAACTCACAAAGTTAGGCCAATGTGTTGCATCTCATTACTATTTACAAAGCCTTTCTGTTGCATTTTAACGCTACTGTAGCAAGCTTAAAAAGTAAAAAAAATAAATAAAATAAAAAACTCAATACTGCAGAATTCTGTTCATTTAAACTGTAAGCTGTAATGTGTGTTCATGTATGTTTAATTATTATTATTCATTTATTCATTTTTTTTTTTTTTTGGTACAGCAGATATGAGTTTTAAAATGTATTTTATATATATATAGACACACTACTCACCAATTTTAAAATAAAATAATTTACAATTGTTTTAAAATTAGAATATGTTCAATCATAATGTCACTAGAAAGAAAATAAATAAATATTTATGTATATTATAATTTATTTTGAGCATATGAATAACTAAATTTGAACAAAATAATAATTTAATTTAAAAAATACAATGGATAAAATAAATCACCTTTAATTAGGCTATTAATTAAATATAATAATAATAAAAAAAAAAAAAATAAAAAAATATATATATATATATATATATATATATAGTCCCAGTCAAAGTCCCATTCATTTAATAAGTGAAGATGAAAAAAATTACTGAGCACATCTTTCTTCTGGACAGACACCAAACTGTTAAATCAAGCCTTCAAACCTCATCTCCAAAATATTGCCAGACACTGTTGCTCATTATCCAACTTAGTTTGTGCCAAAGGTAAATCACATTGTGGAATTCAGAGCCAGCCCTAAAATTAACAATTTTGAAAAAAAATAAAAAACTTGCACTGCAGGCTTATATAAATCTGACCTGTTTGTCATGTATCTCTGCTCTTGTTGTCAGGCATAGAGGTCTTCAGCTTGGGAAAACTTGGGTCATAGTGACATTGAAGTCCAGCCTGCATCTCTATTAAACATTTACACGCTTGTGAAACGAATAAAAACTAACCACGGGCACTCACGTTACAGCCAAGCTGAGGACTCATATTTAATATGGAGCTGAAGTGCTGCCAAAAAATATCAGGGTAAAAGAGACAGAGAGAGAAAGAACAGCAACTGTAATCCTCTTTCGAATGAAACCTGACGATCTGCGGTTAAATCCATTTATACGGGGTGTTTTCGTGTAGCGCTTAATTCGATTTGCTTTATTATGCACCGGTTTGGTGTTTAAGAAAAATATAATGAGTCAGTCTGTGCCTCGGTAACCTTATGTGACTGTCTATGAACTTGAAACGCTTACATCACACATTAACATGACAGTGCCACCGGGGAAAAAAAGGCCTTTATGACAGAAACACGCGGGTGGATGATTGCACAAATAACCGGATGCTCTTCAACATAGCTGCTTCTCTCGGACACTGAATGTTTCCTGTGAAAGCATTGATAATGCAGTGCGCCGTTGTGATGAGTCACCGGGTGTTTGCCGCTAGTGACGAGACCCAGCTGTGGGCACGAGCCGCTGCGTTCATAAAGCGAGAAACATGTTTTTTCAAGACAATGACGCACAACATGACTTCAGGGACAGTCTCAGATGTTGAAAGTCTCCCTTGCCTCTCACCTGATGTGATTTTTTAAGTATCCATAAAATAAATGGCAATGGAGTGCAGTGGGGGTGTTTTGGACCCTACTGACTTTCATGGTATGTACAAACATTCCTCAAAATATCTCTGAGAGCATGTCCTCCAACAAAAAACGACTCTATAGGTTGTTTGTGCAAGGGACCTATTTTTACGTTTTAAAGTTACGAAATAACGTACGACTGTCATACCAATCAAAATGCGTGTTTATTTAAATGCAATACAGTATGTGGACTTTTTACAAATGATCTCACTGTAATTCATACATATTTTAATAGATGTAATTCATACGAATGACAACACCTAACCCACTCCTAAATCTACCCCTTACAAAAAATAATAATTATTTATAGTGAATATACATTTTGGGTAAAACGTGCATTCTCTGGGATTGAACACATGATTACATATCATCATACAGTATATAAAGCAATGCGCTACCAACTGAGCTACACAAAACCCGAATTACGACGCAGATAAAACAGTACAAATCATTTATACGAAAATGTTGTTTTGTCGATAGAGGCGCAATTGTAGCTTACGCTCTGATGGGTCGTATTTCTGGGATTTGGAGGATTGGTTGGAGGATGAAGCAGGGCTGGGTTGACAACATTGATTTCTCGATTCTGAGCTGATATCGATTTTATTTATTTTCATAGATTTATCTCACTTAATAAGCTGCTTTGTGTTTTATGAATTTTGATATATTCTAAAGTTTTCAAATATCGTTAAAAGGGGATCCCCAGAATTCAAGCAGCATTCAAACCGATCATCTCTTCATCTGTACTACTAGTTATTCCACAAAATAAACACGAATGAATGTTAAAAAAAATCATAAATCTTAACTTACTGAAATATATATCACATCTCATGTAATTGCTCAGTCAGTGTTGAAACTGAGTATGCATTCTATTAAATATTCATTATATTTTTACTTAACCTGTTCTTCCATATTTAATGTATTTTTGAATAAATCCAGGGTTCCTGTCAGTTAAAAAAGTTGTTATAATCATAAGGAAAAAGAAGACATGTACTATATCTGATATTTAAATACATATACATCAAACTGAATCAATGCATGAAATTTGTGCCAATTCCAAGCCCTAAAATGAAATCATACAGGTTTGGAATTACATGAGGGTGAGTAAATCATAACAGAATTTTTGTGTGAGGCACTGCTTCAAAACGTTCTTTAAGGATGACAGTCCGTGATAGTTTTCACCTGTGTTGGAACAGACTAATGGACACATTTCCATGTTACCCAGAGGAAATCTTCATATATAATGCAGGACACGCTTTTGGAGAGCACACATGCTTTTGCTAAATGCTGCCCGCAATTGAGTTACGTACACATTACTGAATAAGGCAAGTCAAGAGCTATTCAGGAAATAATGGAGGGCAAGACGAATTGTTCAGTTGCCATTTAGGATAATGAAGGGATGTTTCTGCATGCAAATGAAACACTGGCACACGCTCGTCCACACCACCCCTGTCCTGCTCACATTCATCAACCTCCTGCGGTGAAACTATCAAGCTTTCAAAAAAAAAAAACAAGCTTCACTTATGGGGTCGTTCAACCTCATCGTACATCGAACACAACTGACAGGCGCAAGAGATACAATGCAGATCTCCTAAATAATAAAAAACTAGAAACTTTCAGTTAATTCTGTGTGGCCGATTACTTCCAAAGACAGGCTCTTTTTATGAGACAGCCAGAGAAAGAAAACGTATTCCAGCAGCATTTCTGATTTCGAAAATCTTTCCGAAAAATAAATAGTGTTTCTCCAGCCAGTAAATCTGTAACTTGCGAGACTTGATTTGAAATTAAGTAGAAACAGCATTGGGAGAGTGAGGAAAACACACGTGAATGTGTAAATATCAGGGTTAGGCAAAAGTGAATCAAAGAAGAGTGATTTTCAATTGGAAACTGAATTGGAATGACAGGAAGTAGAATGTACTGAATCAGAAGAAGAAATTAAATGAAGCTGATGCATACTGGGAAATGACATGTTCTTTCACCCAGACCCACAAAAGCTATTGTAGATAACAATAATTAAATAGTAAGAATTCAGATGCAAAAGCTGCTACAGTAAGTGCCATCTGTAATTTTCATCTGAAAATATTTTTATTTTTATCAGGCTCCAATGTTTAGATTCAATATTCTTACTCTAATGGCAACATTTAGGGCCTTCTCTATGCAAAATAAAAAAGGGAAATAACTGAAAAAATATAGAAGTCTGATAAAAATGCTGATTTTAGAAGAAAATTAATTAATCTTCCTACTGTATGTATCCATCTCTCCATCCATTTAACCAACCACTCATAAATTTAAGCAGAACACTCTTTGTTAAAACAGTCATACTTCATTAAATGTAAAAATAATTTAAATTGCACTTGAATTCAAAATCGAATGGCAATTTAGCAGCCTATTTGCAACTTCAATTCAAATTCCATGATTAAACTGGAATTCGAAAGGCATTCTTATTTCTGTCACACAAGAAAACCATCCATGCAACCGAAGAAAAAAAATCCATGTTGTTAATCTGATGTTTTTTTTCTGTGTAATATGACAAACATTCACTACACTCTGACGAGATGAGATGATCTGCTCTCTAACCAACATTTTATATTGTAATTTATTATCACAATTGAAACACTCAATTATCTTTTATTGTCAAATAATAAGCACATTTAGGGCATTTCCCCACAGAAGAAGGGGTCAAGTGATTAGAATGAAGACAGTGTTGATTTACACAGTGGGAATTCTTCAGTTAACCGAGATTTGTAATTGAAATGAGATGTTTTCTATCCTTGGAATGCATTTTACTGGGTCTGCAGGCTTTGTACATAAATAAGCCTTCTTTCAGTCCTCATTCCAATATGACATGCCATCCATCAGAGACGTCTAGTGTGCATTCTGTGGTTGCTTTAGGGAAACGCTAATGGCTATTCAACTGTTGGCATTGGCGCTCATGACAATAACTTTTGGCACATGCAATAAAGACTTGGCTGGGAAAGATGCCAAGGCATCTCATTGAGATATTAATGTACATGCTGATATGACAAGTACACTACTGTCAAGATGGACAGTTAATAAAATACACAGATATAAATGATCATAATCATAGAATCATGGCCTGAAATCTGCCTTAATCTCATGAACGCTTCTGTGTTGAAGATGGTTCGCATTATTATCAGGTATGCACTGTTTAACGGAACAGTTATGGGCTGGCCAAGGCTTTTCTGGATGTATCCGCAGCAGAAATTCCCTGGCAGAAGATCAGTCTCATTCATTCCTTTCCGGACAATATCATCCTCTCGCTCCCATCAGCGAGACACATCAGAGAACTGACGTGCTCCACTTTGAAAACAAACCCTTGTCCTGCTGGTGGGAACAGAGCTAAAGGATCAGCTAATGACCGTGAATTATACCTCATCTGATCCACATACACACTGACTATATTCATGCGGGGCATGAGGTCAATGATAACAGCTGTGTGTGAACATAGTAGCTACTACCAGGGCTGTGTGATATGATATGACATTCCATAGGTGTGATGGTTTTTATACTAAACTGCGCTATTGCCTCACACCAACCCTAACCCGACCACTTACAGGAAACGTCCTGCTACCTCAGATTTTAAAGACACTCCACTCAGTGTCAAGCGTTTTGAAAAGTGGGGACATGGGGTAATGTCTTGACAAGTCAACTTCTCCTTACATACGCATGTCATACCCATTTCATTATGAATATTTATGTAATATACACAGACACACATGTGTATACAGTATACTGTATATATACAGTTTTTAGTATCAATAGCTATTTTAGCATCAACATATATTTTAAACATTTTGTTACATTTTATTTTTATATTTTTGCTATCCTTTTAATTTGTAGGTTTTCGCAATTTTATTGTGTTTTTAATCATTTTTATTTGTTTACATGCCTGTATAGTTTTAGTTTATTTGGTTTTATGTATTAGCACTAAATGAAAATGAGAAATGCTGCCTTGACAACTAGCTGATTTTATTAAGAGGAAATAAAACTCCCGTTTATTTTGAAGTAAACGTTATGAACCATTTCTTACAGTTTCTGTATTAGTCAACAATAATAATCCTAGACTTAGCTACCATCAGAAAAGATGATACTGCTGGATAAATCGTGGCTTTTAGCAAGAAGTTTCACTTTGATGCGACTCCTGTGCTGATTGTAAAGTTAGACATGGGGGCTGATGGTGGAAAACCACATCAATAACCTTTGAGGTTAGAACCATGACTCCAACATTCACTGTACCTGGAGGAACGCATACCTCAAGCCTCCTGTCCACTTAGTCTAAATATCACACCACCCTCTTTCAAAGAGCGCACTGCATTCATCAAGTCATCTCAGACGCTAACAATACCTCATCCGGGCCAGCTTTTCATCCATTACCTGTCATTGTACTCAGCAAGGTTCACAATGTGCCATAAAACACACCTTTCCTCTCGACAGAATGAGCAGAGATTGAGCAGGGCCCTCGGGCAACGAAACCAAACAAGCATCTGGAGCGACATCTGTCAGTATAAAAGCTCTGTATGCGTGTCTTTATGAGTTCTCACTCTGCCTCTGATGTTTTTGTGTGGTTATCTGCTGGCCCAGTGGTGTTTTTGGCGAGATTCTCCCCTGACTCACTGTCATTTCAGTAGCTTTTGAATGAGCCTGGTTCCTCTGTCATACCCAGATCAGAGGATCCCTGTTAGCATTGTCGGTTTTGGCCGAGGAGACACTTTAGAGTTATGGGAACCTGGCATTTGGAGCTTGTCATCTGATTCCCAGCTATTGTGGTTACGTCATCTAGAGCTTAAAATTTTATGTAAACCCTTTATAATGATATTAAATCACACGTATGAAGCCTCAGGGTAACAAGACAGCATTTTAAGAGTATACGTTAACAAATAAATGTAAGTATGACGCAACATTTTCCCCTCATACTTAAAAAGCCTGATGTGTTTCTCAGGTTACAACTTGAAAAGTCAGATTTGGAAAAACGCAGACAGACCTTTGCGTTTGTTGGCTTGCAAATGTAATCCCTTAAATAGGGTTTAGCCGCCCAAAGAAACGTTTTTTGTAAACGTTGCATGTGCTGAAGACAGGTTTTCCCTTTTCGGCTAATTCCTTTATGATTATCGCGGCTTTGCGACATACACGCCAGATTTACTCTAAAACAACATTTGTCAGGGAAATATGTTGTCCAGACAGTAGTGCAACGAGCAGACTTGCCCTCCATGTATACATTTCTGTCAGCGTGCGATCTCAAATAAAGGCAATCGAGTCCAAAAATACATTTATAGCTCATGCGATGCTCTTTCAGAAAGTGCATGCACACCTGTATCTCTAATTCAGTGTTTAGGGAGACCACCCTAAGTCAATATCTCTTCCTGACAACCTGACATACATGAGATTATGGGACATGACTCATTTGAAGGAGAATATGTACTGTATCAACAAACTTGTGGTTAAAGAGATTGAGTTGATGCATGTAGCAACACATTTCATTAATAACAATCAGAGAGTTTTTTTGCATGCTTGATGAGTCACAGAAGCAAATAAACTTACACACGCAATAATCCGCGATATTCAGACTCCGGCCACATGTTGGGGTGAGTTGGGGGGGGGGTCTTGTTGGGAGGTTGCTCAGAGGGTGGGAGATTAACTCAAGCTGCACAGGCAAAACACTCCAGGGCCCTCTAGAAAAGACCAGCTTCAGGCTCCTGACCTGGCGGCTAATCCAGTCCCAGCTGGACCCAATCCGTCTGGGTTTGTGTCGTTGCGTCGCTGCAGTCCTGCAGCGCTAAGCCTGAAATAAGAAGCTTGGACCGGTCTGACAACCTGTCAAGCTGAGGACTTAATTAACCATCTAAAGTCAACCTGGCTAATAGGCAAGAAAAGATCCACTCAAGTGCTGCCACAAAAGAAGAGAGGGTCAATTCCTACTCGTCTTGCTTTTATTATGAATGGCTGGCACTCTGCTAAACTGTCTTGGATGTTGGGGTTGGGGGTTTTCCTGTTATAAAACAACATATGAAATTGTAACTAGGTTAATCTATTTATCTAGTAATTTAGAAAAAAAAAATTGTAAGTGATTACAACTACAATTTACACAATGAAAAAAACAGGATGCCTAAAAGACAAAAAAAAAAACCTCCCAAAAAGAAAATAATAAATAAATAAATAATTTAATCAAATATGGCATATATTAATAATTAATATAGATATTATTATATCTTATTGTATGCAAGTCTAAAGTCTGTAGAACTGTTACATATATCTGCAGACTTTAGAATTACATACAATACAAAAATAATACATTTCAAAGTTTTAAAGAATTTTATATTCAATATTTCAAAGAAAGAGGTATATAAAAAACCGGATGACAAAATTACATTTACAAAAACTATACAAATAATATTTCTAATGTAAAACATGCTGTTTAATGCATTTTTTCTTCCTTTCTTTAAAGTGGAGCATTTCTTAAAATAATTTTGATTTTAAGTATTTTTCTTTTTAAATGTCTGAAACATGGCAACATCAGTTGAAACCAGTATAAAAACATAACATAAAAACAAAGCTGTTTTTAAATATACTTTGTTTAAACATGAACCATGTTCATTTAATAGTGATACGGCGATAAAAGAAAACTAATTTGATTTCCAGCCATAAAATATGTAGTATTTTAAATAAACATATTTTTTTATCAAAGATATTAGGAAATTTAATGGCAAAGTACTGCATAGATGACCGAACAGCATTTTTCGTTTTTACCTTTAATCTGCAAAAAGAGTCAAAAAGCACTCTTATCTGCCATTTCCAAATTCGCACAAAGACTCTGCCCTATCACACATCCCCCAACAGGAAGAACAAGAGACACTTCAGAGTTAAAGGAGACGGTGATCAACTACGCATAACTTGTTTGTTTGCACAAGGTGAAGCTGTGTCAAAACTCAGAAGAGTCGCTAGGCGCGGCGCTAGCTCGCTAACTTCTCTGAGTTAAAACAGAGGCTCACTTGACCTTCCTCTCTCCCTCCTCTCCATCACTGCTGAGTGTTTAAGCACACCATCTCCTTTCTGCCATAATGTGTTTAGAAATGTCACTCACACCCCCTCCCTTTCAATCACTGTAATGTGTTTGACTGTGCTAACCCTCTTCCCTCTGGCCATAATGTGTGTAAAACTGTCATACACTCAAGCAACACTCTATCAAGGTAATGTGTTTGATTATTCCAGTCCCGAGCCTACTTTACAAAATGTGGCTGATCTGGGTTTTCCTGACCGTGTCAGAGACGGATCCGCCATATCTGAAGCACCAAGACATGTTCGTGTTCAAATGAACGCCAAACCGCACTGGATTGAGCATTTGAAATCAGTGTACTATGTAATCCGAGTCAGTGTAATGTGTAATCCGTCTCTGTGACCTCCAGCTGAATGACTGTCTGAGAGCTTCCAGGTGTATCATCAGATTTTCCACTTCTCTGCTCGCTTAAATCTCATTCTTTCTTTCCTGGCACCTTCCGCTTTTTCAGGCTAAGCCACTTGATGCTTTTTCCCCCCATCAACTCTCACTCCCCCCCACTTGAGTCCTTTTTTCTTCGTCTACAATACACATTGCATTGCCTCTTGAACTTTTTGTTATTCTGTCCCTTTTGCCCACATTCTTCCCCTCTAAATCTTCTCATTTTCCGTCAACAAACTGTCTCTTTCCTGCTGACTCTCTCTCTGTGCGCTACTGTTCTGAGAGCCAGAGGTTGCCTAAGAAAAGTAGACTGCGCCACGGCAGTAATAGCAGTGTTCCAGTGCGGTAGAGCTAATGATGTGTAGCTGTTAACCTCCGAGGTGCGGACCCTGGCTGTGGAGAGATCACCCACGGAGAGGTAGCCCCGACTCAAAAAAAGCTCCACATCTTAAAGCCCTTTTGTGCTACTTACACTGTATCCAACTTATTAATATGCTTATTTGAATCTCAAAAATCTGAGGAATTACACACTTAGTGGCAATTTCTTTTTCCCTCTAATGATTTTTGCACAGCAGACTAAACATGACGTTTTCCTGAGATCCTGATGTTATCTCAGCTGAGGCTTCGCCTGCTATATGAACATAAAAGACGGCTTTAAAGGCATAATTCAGACAAAATGAAAATTCAGTCGTCACTGCAAACCCTGATTTCTTACATTAAACCTGTATGACTGCTCTGGAACAAAAAAAAAGGATATTTAAAGTATTTCCAAACTGCTCTTTCCAATTCAATGAAGGTGAATGATGACCAAAGCTGTCAAGCTGTATTTTCAGGGAAATATATAAAAAAAATTCAGCCTGTCCCTTTAATGGCTTCAGATTATTTTGTTATTTTTTATGATTTTATATTGCACCTCCACCCACTTTCACTGCATGAAAAAAGAGCAGCATGAATATGCTTTGAAATGTCCCAAGGAAGAAAAAGTCAGGTCAGGATCACCAAAATGTGTTATTTTAGTATTATTTCTATACTATTTCATATTTTTAAATAGCTTTTATTTTTTTATTTATACATTTTAATAGCAATAATGTATTATATTTTGTTTTATCTTTATATTTATATAGTTATACTGTACATTTTAATATATATATCCTCTTTTATTATAAGCAAATTTTCTTTTATATTTTTCATCAAATATTTAGATCTCATTTTATTTTGATGACTGATATTGTTTTAAATAGTTTATAGTTGTTTATTTAATAATAACAACAGTGGGGATCACATGAGGCTAATAATGAACTAATCCTTTAAGTTCACAGTAATTCCGAGCAGCACGTCTAAATCCCTTGGCACCTATTTCCTTATTAACCAATAATGCTGCTCCGTTTAGCATCAAATTAAATTCTTAAGCAGTCAGTAGGGAGTAATTTAATCAATTAACCTTCTTCCATTGGAAATGACTTTAGGAATGTGGTCTGGCCTGAAGTCCAGTGCAACCCACCTTGGTAACAAACCAAAGGCTCTGAGTGTTGCACACATGAAGCATGCAAGTTCTTGAGTGTGTGAGTGGTTGAAACCCTTGTGCTAATAAATCCCAAATCAGACTGCACACACATAAACACTCTATTGTGCTTTGAAGTTTCTCTGCAGCCTTGCAGACGCCGAGTCATACATCACGCTCAAACATACAGAGGGGTCCTGGGGGCCACGGCTCCAGCTTGTCCCTACACCCTCAACAACTCATCACCCGTTCGGCCTAACACAGCCTGTGTGTCCCTCAAAAATCATCTTTCCCAAGTGCTCAAGTCCAAGGTTAACAATGGCTGTCTGTGTGAATGAAGTCTACAGGATGATCAATTGACCTTCCCATACATCATACAGCTGATAAAGCAGATGCCAAGCCACCATAGAAAAATAGGCGCCCTTTGTATAGTCAAGTACTAACTAACTAGGTATTATTCCATAGTGACAAATGCCAAGACACACAGCATCCAAGGCCACAATGAAAATGTTTTTCATCCAATAAATGTATTCTAAAATATCATGCACAGATGCATGTAATTGCTTTGTAATTAGAGACTGCAAAAAAACTTTAATATATGCTTAAATAGTGCTTAAAATATTAAAGATGCAAGGAAATTGTGACAAAACCAGCATTTTTTAATTAACTAGAGCAAGTGTTTTAATGAAGACTTTTTTTCATTGACCCATCTACACACTTGCAGAGTCTATTTAACACCTATAAAGGAATACGTTTCTCTAGTTTGCTGCACACCAACCCATGTCTAAGCGGTCTAGGTGTGTGCGCTCCCAGCAGCCAATTACTCCCCATTTCAGCCAAAAAAGAGCAGCCATATTGAAAGTACATTTCCCCTCAAGCCCTTCAGCAGTGTTTGAGCAGGGGTCACCAGTTTAACACAAAGTCCCTTAATGGACGCGAGCAAGAGAGCGAAGGTCAAAGTGTCATGTTTGCTGTGCCTGGGGCATATCACAACACACAGGGCCAATGGCAGAAAGGGTTGAAAGAGCCAACGTTTGGACAAGCCGAAGCTTATCTACATATAAGAGGGACAGATTGTGATGGAGGAAGGGAGAGAAGAGACAAAGACGAAAAAAGAATACAGGTACGTTTCTGAAAGCGAGGCAGGAAGAGAGGGGAGGATGAAAACAAACAGGAGCTTCATGCGGACAGGTTGCTGCTTATCAGTGCATGTGATGGAGAAGATAATAGAGCGATGACAGTCGTGACTGGTATCCAGTTCAATCAATCACAGCACGCTGTCAGTCACAACACTGATGCTTTATTGACAGAGTCAGGCTGTCCGATAACATTAACCCCGCTTTCACATGCCAGACTAACCTACAACACAAACTAATGTGTGCTGATGACAACAGATGCCTTTGAAATGGATCAATAATGGCACAGGTTTGCTGAGAAAGGTCAGGGTCAGAGCTTAAATTCAAGGGCCCGATGAGTAGTCAACCTGGTCTCATAAAAATATGTACCTCTGTGCACTTTTTGTGCAACAGGTTTTTGCGTGCCTTACTGCACGTTTCGCCTCAGTTTCAAAGAGAAATGTCTAATGAGTGGTGCTAAAACACAGATTCAATACGTGAACCCTGGCACACTTTTATTACGTTGGCAAATGGTTAGAATTGAAATATCCCCGAACTATCTATTCTATCATGTTAAAAATATGCCCTACACCAATTCAACCCTAAACCTACCTTAAAGCGTTACCAAATGCAAAACCTGATATAGTTGGTGCAACTGTGCCATTTCAACTTCCTTTTACGCAGATTTGAAGTTCCTTGCCTCTCAAGTACACCTCGATACTACATGAGCTACCAAACAAACCTAACATCTATTAAAACACGTAGATATGAAGCTGGATATTTGACATGCTAACGTTCAAAAGCATCAGTTTTCAAATATCCCAGAATATGAATATTGTTTTAAAGTCTTAAAGTAATTGTGTGCAAATTCCGCTTTATTAATCGAAACTCGATTTTTGTGTGAAAAGGAATAAAAGGTGTCAGTTTTACTGCCTAGTGTTCATTTCTTTTGGAAACTGCAGTGATATGCACTTCTTGGTACGCATTTCCAGTCTCGCAACAAATTGTCATTAGACTATACAACAAAAAAAGACCCAAGTGGCTTTCTTGTAGCTTTGATTAAAATACTATGAAGTAGTATTTACATGCCATTATAATGACTTTGTTTTAGTGCTGACTGTGAAGAATATCTCTCTGTGCATTCGACCTTTGCATGACTGAACTTTAATGCTTCACAGGTTCCATTAAAACCCAGGATCACGCGTCGATAAGAACCAGCCCGACATTGACCTAAACCCTGAAGCCTGTATTAGCCGACATGTCAATGTCATTGATGAGCCATTCGTTCCGGTTCAAATTGATACGGGACAAAACTGCATGTGCAGCTCATTACCCATAATGCTGCAGTGGCCAACACTATAGCTATCCAATTTCCCCAATAGCTTTTTTTCCTTCCATCATTGTCTTGGCATTTCATTTGTGCTCTTTCTCAATGTCTGCAATTCTGACTGAAACATGCACTGATAAAAAAGTGTGCTGAAACAAATACTACAGAAAAAACACGTGCAATGTATTTTAATCAAGTAATGTTAATCAATTTTAATCGAGTAATGTTTTTTCATGTTCAAGTACAAATACATATTGTACTGTACACATACACACAAAGACTATAATATAATAAATAATATATAATATAAATGTAATAATATAAGTAAAACTAAGATTTATTTATATTAAATATTATTTTAGGACACTAAAAATAGCACATAAATAAATAATTGAATTACATACAGGCTGAAATAATATACTATGAAATGCTTATAATATATATATATATATATATATATATATAAATATTAAACTTGCTCATACTGTGCCATTTCCAGATAAAAAAAGCAATAAAAGAGGACTGTTTTGTTCTATCCAGCCCCAGCTGTGATTATCGTTTAGTGACAGGATGAGCACCTGTCTTTTTTTTCCATATAATTAAGATTTATTCTTAAATTTTATTTTCCATTTTGCAGCATTCAGATGGCTAGTCCACATCTCTTTCTTTTTTAGTGCAGCATCTACACTGTTTCTACTATCTATTTTGGCCATAATTTCCCTGCTGTTTTTGCTTCTCTCTCTCTCTCCCCATGTCTTCACACTCCTCTGGCAAAGTTACACACACACACCGCTCCCTGGACCGGGCTCACGGGAGAAGCTGAAAACAGACAGGACCAATTTTCTGCTAATTGGAGCTCAGGAAATTGCTCCTCGTTTTAATTTACTGCCACACAGCCAGATAGACATGTGATCCTCCGCCATCCTCCGCCGGTTCTCACTGCAGGTGTGTGTGTGTGAGAGAAAACCAGACGGAGATGGAAAGATACACTATCCATTGGACCTACTCTTACAGTCCACAGGTGCAGAGGTCACACCTCTGGACATTAATTTGACTTAAATACAACATGAACTCTCTCAGAGGTCAGACGCATCGGGAGAAACACACAAGCCCTTTGACTTCCACTGCGGTCTGACTTTAAAGCTGTCACGGTAATTCAATTGATTTCATATTTTTTTTGAAAGCCCACGAGGGATGCGGTCAGTTGATTTATGATGACTGTCATAATATTTCTATAGCCACAAGACACTTTTTAAGCCTGAAAACAGCCGTGCATAATATTCAGATCAGTGTTATTCAAGTATAGTTTATATACTATTACAGCATTTAGTAATATTTTTAATGAGCTTTTATTTTTATCTTTAGTTTTCATTTTATTTTGTGACTTTATTATGTTATATATGTTATGTATAATTATTTTATCAAAAAGAAATTGAATCAAATAAATTTAAGTTGAAGTGATAAAATTAATAAAAGTAATTAAAACTAAAACTAATAATTAATACAGTTAGTTATTTTATTTATATGCTATGGGGGGCCAAATTACCCCAAATTAAATTATTAAACAAATGATGAAATATATAAATAAATATTTAATGCACAATTAAATAATTAAATACATAAATAAATGCAGGAATAATGCAGAAATGTATAAAAATTATTTATTCATTCATTCATTCATTCATTATTTAGATAATATTATAGTGTTATATTAGATTTCTTAATTTTTCTTTTATTTATTTCTGCTAAACAAAAAAAATATGAATAAATTAAAATAAATAGAAGAAATCTTTTTTTATTTTATTATGTATTTAATTATTTATTTATATATTTCAACATTTATTTAATTAATTAATTTTGAGTAATTTGGCCCTCCATGTTATTTTAATTTTATGTTTAGTATTTCTTTTTAATTACTGAAACTTAAATAAATTAAATAAAAATGAAATGTTAAAAATAAAAAAAAAATCTAATTTTCAATGCAATTTAGCCTCATTTCAATGATCAAAAAACAACTATCAAGTGAGATCTATGAAGACAATCCTCATTGTAACTCATAACAGGAGAATGTCAGATACCCCGTGTCAAAGGCCATCAAGCGCTGACCTAAGCAAATGAGATAAAATCTGGAAAAAAAACAATGAAATCATAACATTTATGAGGAGATTACATTATTACTCATGACCCAGACGCTCTTTAGGGAAATGTACCACTTCCTGATTGTATCTCTCACCTAATAGTCAGGAAATGAATGACTTTAGCATTACAGTATATCGTTTTTAAATAAAACTATTAAAAAAAATAGAAGCTATTCCTGCTTGTTTCTGCTTTGTCTAGATCAACTCCACCCCACCTGCCCCCCATAAAACTATTTCCTGTTCGCTCTGCGTGTCTGGATCGCTCTCCCTGAATTCATTCTGTCTCTAGTTGTTTCTCCGTTGGCCCTTATTTGTTGTTTCAGAGCAGCAGGGTGAGATCCCGCTGCAGAGACGTCAAGAATGTTTATTTGGGATATGCGAGGCTCGCCACATCTTTGACAGTTTATGTGCTTATGGAGACAATAACATGGCTTTTTGATGGATTCAGCGGTTCGGTACAGCTCCGTTTTAATGGCAGTGAATGGAACTTTTGAATGAGCACGAGCGCTTGGACCGAATCCAAGCCTTGGATGACAAGAATCCAGCATATTGAGTTTATTTACTGTGGGACTGGAGTAAAAACAAGACCACGACTCCTAATGAGAGGGAAATAACTCTGAGACTGCAGATTTTGGCGTCAAAAAAGTGCCTCGCAAACATGATTTTGGCGAGTGTCTCTGACCTTGCCTGACATTTACCGTTGGTCATTCGTATCCGAGGCTCGTGCTGACCCCGGTCGATACAGAGAGACATGTTTTAACACAGAGCCGCTTACTAATCAATAGTGCGACATTGCCAAACAGAGACGTCTATCAGATGTGTATCACTCAATGAGACGGAGTGCAATCGATGGATGCTTTGCGAAAAGCTCATCCATCCCAAGCCGACGTGTTTTCCAACATCTGACACCGTCATTTATCTGTGTGTGAAAGCACGGGTGGGATTGCACATCGTGTTGCACATACAGGCCGTTTTAATGAGACTTGTGACCTTTTCTTCATGGAGCTGTGGGCCTGTGTTCACTGAACTTGAATAAATCCTCTCTTCCTGTCAAATCAGCTAACGCCATTTCAATCCATCGATCTCTGCCATATACACATGCACAAACACGCTTGAAGAGCACGTGCATTAATATTTATACACTGACGGCATTTTGAAGTCAACAATCCTGTTGATCATTCATATTCATATGCAACATTACTATATTGGTCATATACAGTAGCATGGGTCATTAGGCTAAGACCGGTTTTCTTGTACACCTCATGGATACAGTACATTTCACCATATTCTGAAAGTGATCAGAAAAAATTATGACTTCTGCCAAGTTAAGACAATAAAACACGTTAAATATATCCCATGAGCGGCCAGAGTCACAGGATGTTTGCAGATCTTAAATCGCAAACTAAAAAGATTCAGAATCCCTTTATAATTTTATCTGTAAATGTCAACCAAAATCGCAGTTGGCTTTTTTGAAGAAAATTAATACTTTCAATCAGACAGAATGCATTGAATTGACCAAAAGTCAGTTTTAAAATGTTTATAAGATTTCCGTTTCAAATAAATGTTGTTTTTTCTAGTCAAAGAATCTTTATTAATAAATGAGTGACTGACGTGAGAAGTGCCAAATTTAACACGGCTTCCACGAAAGTAAACATTTCCACATTGATAATAATAAGAAATGTTCCTTCAGAAGCGAATCAGCATATCAGAATGCTTTTTAAAGGTTCAAGTGACACTAGACTGGAGTAAAGATACAAAAAAATTGAACATATTATTTAATAACAAAAAAAGAAAATGTAATCTGAAAAACTACCATATTAAATTACACTGCTGACAAATTTTATTTTATTTTAATCACAAAATATGACTGTTTTAAGAGCTGTCAAACAATGTCAATCAATTGCATCCAAAGTTTTTGTTTACATAATAAATGTGTGTCTGTACTGTTTATATTTATTATGTATATATAAATACACATGCATGTAAAAATGTAAGAAAAACATGTTTTATATTAAATATATGTATATAATATCAATTATATGATTATAAATGTATGTATACACATAAACATTATATATATATATATATACACTTATAGAAAATATACCCAACACACACACACACACATATTTATATATATATATATATATAAATATATTTTGTAAGCAAAACCATTTATTTCGGATGCAGCTAGCTCTAGCAGCATGCCACAGGCAAACACAACTCACACCATTTTCTGAAAAATCTAGCTTCCTTTATCAGCACCGTCTAAACATCTCCACTCATAGCATCTCTAGTTTCTTTTTCTTCAGTACAACACTCATTTGTGCTGCTCCACTGACTTCTCAAGGGACAAAATGTCAGTATATGCAAACTCGATGTGTGTATAAGAGGCTGTGATTTCAGCACCCCAAGCACCTCTAGAGCCGGCACCAGCTCATTAAGAAAAGTCATCTTGTGTCGACAACAATGCTTGACTGGCTCTCAACTCTTACATGGCCTTGTCTCTCCTCTTCTTCATTGGTCTCGGTCCTTTCTCCACCTTTTATGAGTGATTATGATCGGTTGAGACTTTTGAACACCTCTACAAGGCTTGGGGGCCGTTTGGTTTGAGAGACTTTCTCTGGTGAATAATTCGCCCTACACCCTTCTGCCTTTCTGTCTCCCTATCATATGCTGCAGTAGGTCTATTAAAACAGGAGCCTCTGACAGTAAAAGTGAGTGGTCCGTTGTGACTGATACAACCATCCATCATAACATTCGGTATGTGTCTCCTGAGGGTCTTTCTCCACTTCTGGCCGTCCCCTTAATGAACTGCTGCCATCACTCACTCACACACCTGCAGTCAGGCCAGCATGTGTGGGCTTATACTCAATAAAACTGTATTCTGTCCTGGCTGTGGTTTCCAAATAATTACAGAGCAAGGGGAAGCAATAGGAAAAACAACAAATGTTTAACTTTATTTCACATGCTCGCTACGACATACTGCATTATCAACGCCCATCTGTAGTATGCCGTCTTTTCAAACGGCATGAGTAATTTAAAATATAGGATAATTCGAATTTAACCCATAACGTTTCTGCAATTATTTTTTGTCATTAATAATTTAACTAATAAATTAAATGTTTTAATTAATGCAGATTTTACAAGGATTTATCAAATTATAAAACGTACCCCTTTCAGTTTACTTTTTTTTTTTTTTTTTTTTTTTAATCACAATTCAGTATAGTTACTTGGAATTCAATCCCAAGTTTTTCAATTCTGTACAATTTAATTTTGTACTTTGACTTTGCACCATTGAAACTATCCAGGGCTGAACATGTAATCATACTCCGCAGCTCAGAATGCACAGATAAATGTGGTGCACGATATGAGGCAGAGGAAACCGCACACACAAACATACAGAGACACGGCTAATGCAGCAAATAGGCTGATGCAGCAATGCACCGGCTGATTATAGAACGCTGCAGCAAAACAGAAACACACAAGAAAGCAGAGTTGCAGCAACAGCAATTAAAACCAGAGAAGCAGCTGATAGCTCTGTTACGAGGGTCAGAGAGTTCATCGCTTAGCGCTCCACTTCCTCTCTGCCTTTAAAACAAGGAATGTATATGACACCTACAGACACCACATGGGTGGTGGAGGGAAAAATGAGGTGCTACGAGACTTATACAGTATGTGAGTACAGTTTTAATAATGAAATATCATAGTATCAAAGTCCGTCATTTTTAAATGACTGTGGTAAAGATAGAGATGGTGCAGTGGGGGGTCGATGTGGCTTTGGATTTGTGAAAGTTATGTATGTGCTTTACTTAAATAAACCACTGGTCCTCTTTCAAAGTGTCTGGGAGACACATATGCTTACAAACACATATTTTCCACAAAAACCATGTTTCAACTCTAGGCCCTCATTTCAATCTTTATCCTTCATTTCATAAAAAAAGCACACAAACAATTTTTTTTGTCACGTTTTGTTCTATCGTATATGAATTTTGAAATGAATCATGCCAAAAGCAGCATCTATTACTTTTTTTAGTGGTAATGCTTGAAATCGGTGTTCGTTTCATGTTTATGAGAGTTCATGAAAGAAGTACAGTATGTATGATTCATTAACAAATCATAGTTTTGAGTCAGACCTTCTTAATAAATCAGTTCACAAAAATGTTAAATGATTCATTCATGACTCATTTGGTTCTTGAGTCCAACTTACTGACTCAATGATCCAGTCATATTGGTTAACAAATCTCAGATAATCAGTAAAAATGACTTTAAAATGTCTGTTTTCCACATAAATATATCTTATGATTTGTACTGCAGCGGTTATAAAGCTTTTACACATTTTTTAAAGCATAGTTATATTAGTTATATTTAAACCTAAAAATGACAAGTCTAGCATCACTTAGCTTCATGCCTCTCCAAATTTGAATGAATTTCTATTTGATGTCTATACATACTGAATATATGTTTTCTTCTGTATAACGAAAGTCTAAGGAAATGTAGTTTGATTCCCAACTTTTGATCCCTTCAAGTTCCTCATTTACTCTCATTGCATGACAAGTACAATTATTAAAAAAAGATCTACTTTTGTCTTCCATCGAAGAAAGTCATACAAGTTTGCAATGACATGAAGGTGATTAAATAATGTCAGAAGTTTCATTTTGTGAACCTATCCTTCAACCCTTCAAGTTCCTTTACATCTTACAGGTGACATTTACAGGTGACCCTTCAAACGGGTAAAGCCCATCGCCCCTTAAATAGCCCTGGGGATCCTCGTGGTTGGGCGACCTCTGACACCTGACCTCAGAAGCTGCTGACTTATTACTCAACGCCTTGTGCAATTCTGGAATGTTCCAAGCCAATGGCAGGAAAGCTGGAGGGTGTGCAACCACCTCGATTCACTAATTGATCTCTGAGCGCGAGAGTGCCGAAATGAGTGTGTGATCAGGGACGAACGGGCTTGACAAGAGGAAAAACAGAGAGAAAGAATATCTTTCCATACCAGAGATATTGAGAAATGGGGTCAGAGCCCTTTGGCCCCTTGGGTTGAAATAGCACCCGGGAGCTTATTGACTGTAAACACAGAGAGATGAGTGAGCTACTTGTGGAAAGCACTTCCATCTTCATGCAAAATCCAGCAGTTGGTTTTTTTTTTTTAACCCTCAATGCATTTCTGAACCATTGAATAACACTTAAACGGACTTACAGTACAGTTAGAATGAAACTGAATATTGTGTGCTGTGAGGCATTTATTGGCTTTTAAAGGATGAAATGTCAACCAATCACATGCATTCCTGGTCCCTAAGCGATCCAATGGGGTTCTCTGATGCATATAGTTTGTGGAAAAAAATCATCTATCACTTTTTATGCTACTAATGCAACTTTAAGACAACAACTTTCAGTATGATTGATGATCATGGACAACAAGCTTGTGAATTTTAAAAGCATATTAACTTGGCATTCCTCAACTCAGTGTCACACAGAGGCCTGGAGAGGACGTATCGCTCATAAACACCAATCAAACAATGTCAAACACGATTTGAGTTATTGTTCGGCCAGATGAGTGGATATCTCTGGAAGCACATTATGTTAAAGCAAACATTTAATCAATGGCAGTACAGTAGGACGGGCTGACGTTTTTATAAAAGGCCATTGTGAGCTGCTGAGGAGGTAGAACATAATAGAAGGTTTAGAAATTTGAACCAGATGTGTGTGGAGAGAGAAAGAGCGTTAAATTGGCTGGACAGAGACTGGATGGTTTTTTAAGGGGCATGTGGTTTTTTAAAACAAGTTTGGTCGGTGCAATTAAGAAATAAATAAAGAGAGTGTAACACGGGATGCATAAACATGTTTTGTGGATTTGCTGGCCATTTTGTGTCCTTTTATGAGATGAAAGAGTGAAGTAAAGAAGAGAGAAAGAATGAGAAAGAAGAGTGGGTTGAGGTGAGAATGAAAAAGACTTTACGATGGATAATTAAAGTTGCTTAAGAAAGATGCAAGATCTCTTTAATATCTAAATTTTTGATAGTAGACAGCAATGAAATCCACTGAATATCAAGAAGGGGAGTCTGTTAAAGTCTTCTGCTTCTCAGATTTCTCATGTTCTTCTTCTGAAAACACCCTAATAATCTCACATGTTTTCCTTATGAGAAATAAAAATAAAGTACAGATCTAGAAAATTAATGTAGTATGGCTCAGATGCTTTTGTGTTGTAAGAATTGTATGTAATAATAATAATAATAATTATTATTATTTTACATGTTGTATTTTCTATCAATGTATTTAATTTAATTTAATTTAATTTAATTTAATTTAATTTAATTTAATTTAATTTAATTTAATTTAATTTAATTT
>JAUMHP010000044.1:5638173-5653213 GCA_032361065.1 Enteromius trimaculatus | reverse complement strand
TATATATATAAATAATTCAATAAAATCTTTCTAATAATTTTTTTTAATTATTTTTACATAAAAATTGTAATTTGTGGAAATAAAATATTATACCTAATATTAACTATGAAGAACTATTTATGAAATATAAAAAGTAATTATGAGCTGTGATTTTTTTACTTTGTTAACGGACAAAAGAATACATTATATGCTCTGAAATTGCTTAAATAATTATCAGTATATAGCGAAAGGGTATGTGAATAGACTAAACTATTAATCATTGCATTCTCATCCACTTTAATGAAGTTTCTGAAAAATGATGCTGTAAATTTAGACTTGAATACCATAAGCGCACCCGCTAGTGACTGGGGAACTATAACCTCCGACTATGCATATAACTGTCCACTCACTCCCACAGAGGTTGATTTGTGCTTGTATTGAATTCTATACAGGTATTTAAAATGATTAAACGGCTAAAAAAGAATGTTTACTTTTGTAGCAATACGCATTCCTTTTCCGCTCATTCTCAGGGGTCTGCCATCCAGGTTTATGTATGTTAGCAAAAATGTAAAATGCCACCATAAACTACACATTTTTTTACACTCTCTGGGACGTTCAGTGAATGGCGCTGTTCATATTTTTATGATCTACAGAAGTTTCATTTCCAACAATTGATTATGCCTGCTAGTCACAGTCCGGTGGTTTTGGGCTCACTTTTTACTCATTAACGCTGCCAAGAGCTCCACTGCCAAGCGGCGCCCGGCTTGGCGCATGCCAAGCTTCTCACCTTCCTCTCATTCTCCGCCACACATTCGGTCCCTTTCTCCTCACCTCGCCATTCCAGTCCGCTTTACTACTCTTGTTAACTGCTGGAGCGCGTTTAGAAAGCTGCCCCAAACTTAATGAGATGTGACTAGCTATACGGTGTGGCTTGAAAATGAAACGTGCTGCTGCCGGCCTAAGCAATCTCAAACCAGAGCATGAATCGCTATAAATATGTCACATTCAAGAGTGCTGGAGAAATCTGACAGTAAGCAGCTCAAAGGGTTGTTCGAACCAAAAACCCTACGGCATATTGAAATAAGAAAACTTTCCCTTTTTTGAAAATGCAGAGCTTTTCCTGGCAGGATTTTTAAGTCCCCCCCCCCCATTGACGGAGCCCAATGGCATCCATATGTGGCGCTGCACTTGCTCAGATTGGAGGGAAAATGGATTGGCATGCGGCACGCTCTGGAAGGCTCTGAGTAAACATGACCCCATGGTGACCCCCACTGCTCATAGCCCCTGCAGGTCTCAAACAGGTCCATTAAGCCTGTTCAGATACCCTGGGGCTGACCTGCTCCATTTCAAACTCAATCACCAACAGCCCAATCATGACGCACCAGCTCACGCAGCATTCAGGGAACTGCAAAACACCTAAAAGCCTTCACAATCAGATCATAACGAGACAGGAAAACTGAAATGTAGAAAAAAATAACATACTGTAGAAGCATCCACAAAAACAGTTTTTGCTACCTCATACATATTGCTGACAATCGCCATTTGTTTTCCTTGAACGCAGTTCCTTCACACTCCGCTTAAGGATCCTGGCAGTCACACTCAGTTAGCAAAAACACACGGCCTTGGGAAAATCTTCCATTTCTTGTACGCTTGCGGTTTGCACTGTCATTTACAAAGAAAACTGATATGCGCACATAAACACACCGAGCCACTATTGTGCAGCTCGCCTCGTACCAAGAAACACAGTGTCATTGCCCCAGAAGAAACTGTGTTAAGTACAGCTTTAAGGACAAATGATTAATTAGAAACGCGTTGGCCAAAAGAAAAGACTCGTTTGTTATCCATTGACAGGTCAATGATCCGATTCCGAAGCCTTTGATTCTGGATTCAAAGGAAAACAAGACAAATGCATAAATCAACACTGTCGTCAAAGCCAAAAGGTTAAGAACGTGTGAATATAAGCTGCTTTTATCAGCCTTCTCTCCAACATTTACAACTTCAGTGCATAGTCAAATAAAACTGGCACCAAGCTGCTTTCTTTCTTAGCGCCGTAGCTCTGCGTGTAACATTGCGGTTATTCGTTTCTAAACAGCATTAGGGTCTCAATGCCAGCCGCTGAAGTGTAATTACTTCACGCTGCAATTATCTATTCAAGCCTCAGATTCTTCTCAAGAACATATTCAATCCAGCCGTGTAAGAGCTCTTAGCTTATTCACTTACCTGGACAAAGTACTTGTCTCGGTTCGATCACATTTGCAGGGAGGCCATCAAACTTTGCAGTATCTCTGTTGTCAAAGAAAACAGGAAACGCGGTGTCAGCCCATATTGAAAAAATGACAAGTAACAAAAGACTCATAATAAACATCGCAAGTTAAATTAAAGATAAATTACAGCCGTGATTTGCAAGCATGTTCCTGTTTTTCAAGGCACGCAATTACTGCGAGCATAATTACTACCATAAAGCTGACGTCTTTTAGTTTTCCTATGCTCATGCATTCAATTGCATTGCAGCAATTAGCTGTGATTACCTGGGAGAGCTTTTTAATTAACACGTGATAGCATGCCAAGCTAAAAATGACAAATTGAACGAACCACTCTGAGTTACTTTCCATTGTGCACGTTTATTTACATATTTTAGACCACAGAATGTTGACTAGCCTCTTAGCCCAGCATTTAGCAATGCAAACAATAGCTAATGAACCGAGAAAGCTTTTGTCTCATTCACTCTTCAACTTAACAGACTTAGCAAAAGTGAATGAGCGACTCTGAATGGCTTTCTGTTTATTTACATATTTTATACCACATGTTTGCTACACTTGTGTGAGAAAGTGGGCTTAATTGTGTGAAATGTGCCCTTGCACGTGTAGTGTACTTCAAATATTCAAATCTTTAAAAACTGTACTTGCAGATAGAATATTAATGAAAAAAAGGCTACTTTCTTGAATATGTGTCTTAAATTAAAAAACACTTAAAATACTGTTATTTAAAATGGCAAATTTGAAGTTCTACTTTGAAGTGTTTTTTGTGCTTAATTGTGTTGAATGTGTAGTTGTAGTGTACCTCAAATCTTAAAAGTACAACTTTACACAGTACTTGCAGATATAACATTAATGAAAAAAGGTTAAGTTTAAGTACACTTATGAACAAAGTCAAAAGTCTAAATCAAAATGTTTACTTTAAAGTATATTTTAATTCTTTGTTTCAAAGTCTACTCAAACTTTAAAGAAGTGCTTCTAATTGCATTAAAATACACTATTTCGGCAGTACACTTTTTTATATAGCATACTGTAATTAAAAGTACATACAGTATATGTCTTACTTAAGTGGGTGAATAAAAGCACTTAAGTTAAAACACAACACATTTTAATTTAATTGTAAATAGCATACACATTACATTTCATGCTTAAAGTATTAATTCCAACATAAGTACTCTTTTTAAATGTTTGCTGAAGCATACTCTTTTTTTATACAAGGGTTGTCTTTTAGCCTAGCATTTAGCAAAGCAAACAATAGCTAATGAACCGGGAAATCTTTTGTCTCATCTCATTCAACCCGTACTGACTTAGCAGAAGCCACAATCCCATAATGGGAACTTCAGTGGAAGTGTTTACCTTTCCCATGGTTCAACACTAGCCGCGATTGCTTAACCATGCGGCGGTGAAAATCAACGGAGGGACATCTTCTATCCCTACATACCAGGTTTCACTAGCGTGGAAGTTATTCTGAGGCTGCCGCAAGATTGTTTGGAGGCTCGTCAAGAACTCCAAATTAAAAACCACAAACATTTCGGAGCACTTAACCCGAAAACATTCTCCTCAATCAAGCTGAAGACTTGAGGGAACGGACACATCGTTCTCACAGGTACTGAAAGAGCCCAAGGGACCTCAAAGGGGCCCCCCAATCTTCAAAACATTGTGGAGTTCGATGATGTATTGTTTGGAGCTCCTCCCAAAAGGCATTTCATTCACTGTAAACAGCCTCTTAAAAGAGTGCCGCTGTCCCACGGGTCGCCAAAAGTCCTGTCCCGAGACTGCATAATTACGCTAGTGTGTGATAAAGGAAAATGGCCCTATTTTAAGATCCATCTCGTCCAGGCAAGCCACCAGAGTCTTAGCAGTTACCCTTAAATAGTTCAATAATATCTGTGAAACCATAAATAGATCGTGTCAGCTCTCATAAACACGCAAGAGAGTTATTTTAAATCACCACACCAGGCTTTAATATGAGTTCTGATGGTTTTCGGTAGAGACTAGGAGTCTTGGAACAAACAGCGTTGGAGTATCAGACACAACCCAAGCCAAGGGATCATTTCTTAGAGGCTTTAATCATCTGGCTCCTGCTTTGCAATGGGGGGGGGCCAACAATTAAAAGTTTAGTGGGATAATATAAATATGTGTTGCTCTCAGCCTTGTTTACTTCCCATTTCGCACCAAATGAATGGCTTTACAGTATATTGGCGTTATAAATTATGCAAGCTTAAGCTTCATAATAGGTAATCCTATATGAATTTCTGTGATAGGCCTGGACAGATAATGACAGGATAAACAAATGTAGTCCAGATGGGAGATCTAATTCTGTTCATCCCTATTGTGTCACAGCTATTCAGTAAAAAGCTTGATCAACCAAACGTTATTTACTGCATTGTTTCGCCAACACTTCAAGCTCAACTGTGACAGGCCTTAGATCTCGCATATTGTGTGTTATTTATGGTTGTCTCACACATAAAAATATGTAGCTTTAAATTACGATCACAGCCACAGCTAAGGCCAGCGCAAAAACCCGCAGGAGTTGCTGTTACATAACTAGACAAAGTGCAACCAGGTACCTTATTTGAATGCATATCGAGAGGCCCAGCGTACTGGGAAATGCTTCCCCATCTTAAAACAATATTCTGTTCAGTAGCTCAATCTTGTAGTATAATGTTTATTATCATAGAAATCTCTCATTTTCTTTAAAAAGCACAAACCATTATGGTGAGGAATTTACAAAGAAAGTTATTTATTTTAATTTTTTTGTGCTGTGTTGAAAATTATTTTACCTGATGATCCTGGTCAAAAATAACCAGGCTGTTTCTGTGTGAAAAAAGGCATTATTTGTGGATAGTTTTGACAACGTTCCCTCGAAAACTAAAGAGGCCTATGATCAATAATAATTGAAAGAAGTTGAAGATGGAATACAATTTGGGAATAATACAGCCTATTTTAAACCAGGAACAAGTCTGTAATTTAATCAAACTAAAAAATTATTTTTAATAAATAAAAAACAACCTGGCAAAGTTGAGCATATATATAGCCGGTAAGTTTTAATCCAATGCAATAACATTAACAAGTATTTTTGGGGGAAAAGAAAATCCTCTCTAGGGCAAAATGGCTGGAAAACGGAACAGAACATGAGGATTGAAGCAGAAAAGTGAAGCATATAATTAAAAAAAAAACACATTAATTAATTACCCCGTCAAAAATGTAAATTATTTTGGCTGAAAGCTGTTTAGTTCATTTTTTACAGGCATTTTAGGGATTTAGGGTGTATGGCCCTGCATTTTTATTGCAATAAAGTCATAAAATTGTATATAACTTAGAACACAATGCGTCAGTAAGTGAATTTTGTCACACTAAAATCAATTTAACACATACATTGTTTAGGTTTTATCATGGCTCCACTATTCAGTTTATGTCTAAATATCACTAATTGATTTCTTTAGGACTGCAGGACTTCTGGAATGAGAGGTCGCATATGAGAGCTATTACCCAGCATGCTTTGCTATCTCCCCCATATGGAAGTAACACTAACATAACTCCGCCGAAGCCCAGCTGACTGTTTATTGTTACAGGCTTAGGCCTAATCAATGTTTTAGAAACTGGACCCAGGCTAAGCTCTGATGGACGGACAATGACAACCACCTGAAAGCTGAGAGAGTGAAGGGAAGGAGAGCCAGCAAATCAGACCGCAGAGTTTTGAGGGGGAAGGATCTCTGTTATGGCATCCCACAGAGTACAAAGGCATTTTAAAAAGGGAGTTCTTTGACTCTCTGGCCTTTTATTCAACCTACAAGTCTGACGTTAGTTTATGGACATTGATTTAGTCTGCCTCCATAGTTCTGTTTCGCCATAATGGCCAAATAATGACTCGGATGTGTTGGCAGACTCTTCTCAGACTCATGTGAATGGATCAGATTTAAAGATCTGGCAGATGTTCTGACTAAGTTCTTGTCGTCATTCTCGGCTCGACCCACTCCAATTGTTTTCTGTGGCCCGTGCATGAAACAACCAATAAAATACACAGCAGACGGATGGTAGTCCAGGAAAACGCTTATGCCATTAAAATGACTGGCAATCTGAGATGCCATGCTGACATGCAGGGAATAGCGTTGTCATGGAAAATACTTTCGTCATGATGACAGATTTGAAATTGGGCTTTCTAGCTCCTGTATGTCTGTAAACAGCATTATGGCTGGGAACGCTTACAATTTCCCATCATAAAATGGAAAGTATCCATTAGTACGGTTCTGTAGTATGCAATCACCAGATATCAAGCCATCATGACAGGTTACAGGAGTAATGTACTTATGATTATGAAGTACTAGAAAATCATTACAGCCACCTAAAAAGCCATGCCTGGAAACTCTCGTGATGTAGACATGTCAGATAGCGGAGGGGAAAAAATCTTCTAAATTCAAGATTCAAAGTACATTTGGGATGGCGCCGACAAATTGATTGACAATGGTATGCCCACCTGTTAGGAAAGACTCAGCAGGTGTTCATATCTCCATGACAACCGTACCATCAATTTACTTTAACTGTCAGTTTTTCACAAAAATACAGAACCAGTAAACTCCTGGTCTGCTGAACTCACAAACAAACAAGACTTGGAAAATTAAGAGGCAAAACAATTAGTTATCCATTAACTAAAACAAATAATTAAATTCATACGTAAAAAATACAATAAAATATATAAGAAATGTATTAATTAATTAATTATTATATATCAACATGAATTTACAATGATATATAGGATATGGTTTTTTTTCTTCTAAAATGAGCACTTTTACAGTGCTCCTATAGTACATTTATGTTGGTATTTCATTTTAATTGCATAGAAAATAACTTATATAAACTTTATATGTCTTACTTAGAGGCTATATTTATTACATTGGAACAATTTACCTTATAATATATTTTTTTCAATTAAAAGCAAACTATATAATATTATATTATAGGTAAAACAGAGCCTGATGATCTTGTTGGTACTTTGCTACTTTCTTCCAGCTGGAAACTCAGTTTTGTGTAAATTACCTCGTGAGAAAGTAACTTCATATATTGCTTTGCAAGTGATGAAGTTGAGTAGATCTGGACTGGTCCAGAAAGCCCACACGAGGTGAACCATGAACAAAACATCATGTGCCTTTGAGCAAAACACTTAACCTTAGGTTGTTCCAGAGGGACTGTCCCTGTAATAAGTTGCTGTGGATACACGGGTCAGCTAATTAGTACTTTGACGACTTACAAAGCACTGGTATGCCAAGAAAATGAAACATAGTCTGCACTAGTATATCAAAAATGTAATGAAATAAAAGTAGAGTCATTAAAGGGCCTGGAAACAAAGGGGACACACCACTGAACGGTCACAAATGGTTGAGCGATCACAGACCAGGTCATCAAATGTTCTTTCCAGCAGCACTTTTATGCGGGTCATCCGTCTAACTAATCCCAGACACATCAACACAGGACTTAAAAGAACCAAGATCCATTCGATACACACATACGCAAGCAGAAAGTAGTAGCCCCCACTGGAAAGCAAGACCTGGACGGCACTAATTTGTCATCTGGTCAATGCGTTAGGACTTTCTTCCACCAAATCCGGCCATTACTCCTTTAATAGCAGCAGAGAACGCAGAGGCAAGCTTAAGCAATCTGTCTTGGGTTGACACTCACTTTCAAACTTCACACTTTTAACAGGGGCAACTCAACACCTTTCAGCTCAATGAGCAGCACAAAGGAGCCAATTAGGTCCTGGGCTTCAGTGACCAGGGATCCCGAGCTCAACTCAATACGCTGACTGCTCAACTGAGGGGATAAAGCTCTCTTTTTTTAACTCGAGCAGTTGGCAAGCTTTTTTCACATACTTGTCGCATTTTCAAAAACAACAACAATGACGTAATCTAATTAAAGCAAGTTAGACTAGGCCACATCATAGCGTATCTTCTGATGAAGCGTTTTTATAAAGTTGTTTATAGTATGTTGGCTCTAATTGGACAGGGTGATGAGATATACTGGCCTCGTTCGTCTCCGAGATGCATCCTTGGGATGGATTCCAGAGAACAAAATATCACGGGGCTGTAGCAGTGGATCCAAAGCAACCAAACAACTTAGATTATTGACTCGACTGATGTAAGTTACACAGAGAGAGGAATATCAAGTAGAGTTTCTATATTTAGCATATTAGTTGTCAGTTTGCAATTAGTATAGGTTGGGAATGAAAAACTGGTTCTTATTTTCAGTTCAGTACTTGAGTCAAAAATGCTACCAAATATTTCCTCATTAAAAAAAAAAAAAAACAGTGTAGTCTGATTCTCAAACAAATTACTCTAATTCCTTTCAAGTGATGCCAACGTGAGAGATTCTATTGAGTAGGTTCTTTTTAGAGATTCAAAAACACACCATCAGTGTTGACCAATTCTGAATCAGATGAATCTGTTGAGCTGCTTATAGCACAAAACCATACAAGTGAATCAAAGTGTCACACAGCATCAGTGTAATCTGATTCTCAAGCTAATTCTAATGAGTCCCGTTTTTCGGAGTGAAATTAAACAAGTACACTATTGCCAGCACTAGACTAAGGCCCGTTTACACTAGTGCATTTTTGTTTTAAGACGCATAACATTTGCTACGGTTACGCTTACACTACTCCATTTTCCATTTCCAGTTTTCCATTCTCAGTTGGAAACTTTAGAAAAGAGTGGCTGCCCACATTCTCTCTACGTATCCTTGGTGACAGTGTAAAGAATAACATCATGCTCACTAGTGTACCCAATAATATGTATACTGTAGGTAGATGCCTCATTCCACCACTCCAAGCATGTAGATGCAATATACTGTAAATAATAGATATCTATACGTATCTATGGTTGTACCTGCATGAGGGGTCATGTGACATGCAGTTTTGGTTGTGTAGTGCAGACATGGAATGTTTCTGAAACGCAGTGAAAATGCCTGTTTAGACGAGGATAGTTTTCCTTTTAGTGTAAATGGGCCCTAATTATGGATTAAATCTGTTGACGTGGTTCTCTTTAGTGGATCAAAGCTATCAGTTTATTCTTTTTAAGCAATGCAGGCCCTGTTCACACTTGTGCGTTTTCGTTTTAAAACATCATTTTAGAATGTAAATAATCCGCGTTTATACTGAAATTTAAACTGTGTTTCAAAACTCTGTCACTACAATTGAAAATGCATGTCACATGATCAATCATTCAGGTGCCGACATAGATACTGCATGCATTATTTAGACTGGGTATGCATCTAAGTGCTTGGAGCAGTCGAATCTATGGGGATCCACCTTTACATATCTATAGGTACAATACAACAATGAGCATAATGATATTGTTTACACGGTCATCAAGGAAACACAACGAGAATGTGAGCAGTCACACCATGGTTTGTACATGTCTTTTTTTGCTCCATTTACACTGAAATGCAACCTCTGAGTTTTCCAACTAAATCGGCATCTGCAGCATTTCAAAAATCTGTTTTCGTGGATCAAAAATGCGTAATGAGTAGTGTAAACGACTTGTGTTTTGAAATGAAAACAAGTGTAAGTGTAACCCTGAATCTGGATCAATTCTACTGAAGTGGCTCTTTTAACGATTCAAAAACATACAAGTTGATTCTTTTTAAATGAATCAAACTGACAATCAGTGCTATATGATTCTCAAAAGAAAGAATTCAAAAGAATTCAAAAACAACACACAACATAAGTCTTTTTTTTAAAAGTGAATCACATATACAGCATGATCAGTTTAGTCCGATTTCCAAGTGAATAACTCTGCCAGTAAACAAATTTTGAATAAAAAAAACCCCCACTAAGAAACATCGATTCGCAAGATGAATCAACCAAAACGGTTTCATTTTTACAATCTCTACACCTAAACTAACCCCAGTATTATCCACCAAATGACACATAAAAAAAAGTAGAACAAGCATAATTCTGTTGGTGAGTTTGTAAGCTTAATTTAGACAACCTAATTTGTCCTTTAACAAGCTACAGTGCAGAGAACCTAGCCTGCTCTATAGACTGTCCTTAGCTTGTCCTTAACTCATATGACCTGCCATTCTAACACAATAAAAGCTAAATGAGGCCGTTGGGCCAGGAGTCCACATGACATGACAGCAAGAGGGCACAGCTCTCAGTGTTCATCGTAACGATTCCATCCTCTGGAAAAAAAAAACAGGCATCACGTCACAAAGAATAACATCACTACCTTAATAGCACTCAAAATGACTAATCTACATCTCCGTAAGTGTTTTATCAGCCCGTCTCGATGAAAGCAGGTTTAAGAGAAGAGGAGAAAGAGAGCATCTAGGGGGTGGGGTTGAATCCGGGTGCAGAACGACAGGCCGAATTACAGCCTGTCACAAGAAAAACACGACTGTCTGAAATATGACAGGTATTAATGAATGCTAATGAGAGGGAGAAGGCACAAGGAGAGTTAAAGAAGAGGCATGTAAGCTTTCGATGCGGTTTAAATGAGCAACTCACATACCTCCAGACCAGGTTCCCCAGGGAATTACCAGAAAAGAGATCTAAATATGGAGCCCGGGACTTAGAGAGAGGTTAGAGTTCACAGGGTCAGTCTAAACGCTGACCTCACTCTCTGCTAACGTCTTCATCAGATGTCCGGTTACATTAGACCTTTTGCAAGAGCAGCTAGAGGACGTACTGTCTACAAACACACTAATAACCGCACAAACAGCTTTATAAGAACATGGTTCATCCTGACAGATGGACAGAGGCCATTTTTAGTCACCATTTAAGATGATTTAATAACCTTCTTTCATCTCAGCACTCTTAAAAACCTATTTATACATTTTTGAATCCTAAAAATCAATTCTAGGAAATAACAGAATTGTTTAAAAAAATTTCAAACGTTTTGTTTTAAATCAAATTTTGACCGGAACCCAAAGACAGATAGACAGATAGTGTAATAATTGAATTCTATGTATTAGATCTAAAGTCTAATATATATGTAACTATAATTCAATATAATTTATATAAATGATTAAATAAAATTATAATTTATATAAATTATAAAATAAAATATAACATTTATTTAACTTTAAAACAAGTTTGTTTTCAATAAATAAGTAACAAATACATTTTATGACTGAATGCTAGAATTTTAGAACCACTACTTATAATATTTTGGTGCCTAAATTCACTTGTAGCATTTAAAAAGTCTGATTTCCATTGCTTTTTCTTTGCTTATTAATTTTAATTTATTTAAAGTAACTTGTTTATGCTAATACTGTGATTTCTCAGTTATCAGCCATTACATGAAAACATATCAGCTTCTCTGTATCAGCAGAGTTTTAATGATTGGTGCATTAATATGTTAAAAAGTTGTGTGTAAAGCTAAATTCGAACTCATGACCTCTCACACTTAAGGCAAGAAATATTTTCTCAGAGTCACATCAACTCACGCTCAGGTTGAACTGAGACCCCTAAGACTGAAATCATAGACCGTCCCCTGCTGAGGTGTCATACAGACACCCTATACAGTGTCGCAGCCCTAATGATTTTATATAGCCGGGTGCTGATGTGAGAGTAATGATTTATTAATAGAGTGGGATTTAAGAATAGCTGTCTGATTACTCTAGCAGAGGCGCAGTTTATCTGTGCTGAGATTCTCTCAACTATTCCCGGGTGACGCGTGGAGACGGGCCGTAAATGGGGGTCTCCTTTCAAGCTTGTGCAGATTCTTTCCCTGTTCGTGTGCCTCGACCCTTGGCCTTTGTCTTGCTGATGCGCACATCACAGAACATCACCACGGCGGCACTCGAGGTCACGACCCAGAGAGGAACACGGGAAGAAGACGAGAATCAGCCTGAGCACTGACTTACACACCTGTACTGAGAAGTTCATCTGTCTTTTTCACGCGACCTTACTTTCTGCTTTTCTATTCACTTTCAATAATTTCTATATTCAGAGAGGAACAAAGACACCACTAGTGAAAGAAAAGATTTTTTTAATGTTTAATTTACTAATAAAAATCTATTAAAATTCCTTAAAAATACCTTTAATTTATTTGCAAATGTTCTATTATTGTTTTTGTGGTGTATGCTTTTATTTTCAAATGAATAAATCTGTAGTTTATTTTCTTTTATTTTAATGAAAATTAAAAAGATAAACTATTTATTTAAATTTATTTTTAAATATACATTACATATTACAAATTACTATTTATTTTGCTTAAAATAAAATAAAAAGTGATTAATTTCAATGTTAATTATTTATTTCCATAAAATAAAATACAAAAATTCACTTTTTTTTTTTTTTTTATTAAAAAATAAAACAGTTTTATCTCAATTAAAATAATTTTCTTAAACTAAATTGAAATAAAATAAGTGAACCTCCCATTTTTAGTACAACTTCACAGATCTTCCTGGGTCTTCACCTGTCTTGTGATTTCACTTTCTCCCTCTCTCTTTTCCCTCAGTACTGCCTCAAAGCAAGAGCCCTTTATTACAGGAATCAAGCGTTGCATTAGAGTAGTCTGTAATTAAACATGTCCAGTGGCGGTCATTACCAAATACCAGCTCTAATTGCCCCTTATCTGGGGTTATTACTGCCTAGTAGGAGAAAATGACTCCGTGTCATGTGGAGAGAGGCTGATGTGGCACTGGTGTGTGTGTATATGTGTGTGTGAAGAGGTGGGTAATTGTGTTAAATTTATGTTGAGATGGAACGAGAGTCGGGGGAGGTGAGAAAGGACGGTGATACAGAGGTGACGGCTTAGTAGGTGCATTAATTCTGAAAATACACTCACTTACTGGCATGCATGTTAAGGCTGGAATACACTACACAACTTCTGCCTGAATTAACAGTCTGAACAAGCTGTCGCTAGATGTTGAAAGTTTGCAGACTTTAGTTGAAATATTTTATTGAAAAAAAAAAAACACCCATCATATGAAGGCAACAGACCATCTTCAGACTATGATTTCATATTTTGAGCTGATTTTAAAATAATTTTTTGTCATAAATCTCCTTGCTCCTCCTACTGTACAAAATTATTTGCTTTTTGCATGAGTGTTTGTCATGATTTCAACTACTTTAAAAACTGATAGTGTGTGTGATTTAGATCTACATTTAGTGTATGATGCCCAGTTTTTTTTATGTATTTTTTGTTTTTACAAAAGTTAGTAAGCGTATGATGTCTAGGTTTGAAATTTCAAAAGATTTTAAAAGTTGTGTAGTGTATCTAAGCCTTGATTTTAAAAGAGGAGATTAGTAATTATGTGGATAGTAGTATCATATATATAAATGCATTCATTGAATCATAAAATGTATTTATTAAAGTTATTACACTAAATGATGTATATATATATATATATAATTATAAAATATATTATTAAATGTATAAATTATAAAAATGTATTTTTTATTTATGTTGCATATTATATTAAATATTAAATTTGAATAATAATTATTATTTTTGTCTTCTGCATTTTATTTTTATTTTTACTACTAATGACTAACAATTCAAATGATAAAATATATCTAATACGCTACTAGTAATGAAATCATAAAATGCATTATAAATTCTAAAATGTATTTGTAATAATAAAAACAACAACAATAATAATTTTTCTTGTATATTTTGTAATAATACAAATTTGTATTGCTGTTATTTATTTTAATAATACCAATTTATAGACAGTTATACATTTTTTTTTATTTATTTTTCCCCAATCTGATTTTTTTTTTTGTCTTTTGGCTCTCCTATTTAGGACAGGCCAGACTTGACAAAATAAGTGGGCCAGTGAGAGTAATGGATCCGGGACATAAGCTGTCCCAGGATGGACTCAAACCTGGGTTCCAGTGCTTAATTGATAGCAGCAAAGTGTTAGGTATTTCACTCAATTTTCAGAGGGACTGAGAGAGAAAAACACAAATGAAATCGCGATATGCCTGGGAAGTACCATTTTACCTGACCTCCTCAGGGAAACCCATCCGGATTGGTCTTTATTGTCACTGTGGGCTCTAACAGCACTGCAGGTTTTGAGGCGTTGGCAGCCTGTTTCTGGTCTGCTGAGACACTCTTCTCTGCCTGCAGCATGAAGCAATGTTTTATCCATACATGAGTGCTCGCTCTCTCTATCTCAGCGATTTCTAGTCCTCTGCAGCTCTCAGCACATATCCCCAACCTCGGAGAATGTGTGTGTGTGTACCAAGGATCAGGGGTGTCACTACTGGATCGATGCCTCACTGTGTCTGACAAGACTGTGTCGATTCAGCACACTCTGTGAACAAAGACCAAACAGTACACAAACACACACACATAACTCAAAATTCTTGAAATCCATCACAAGGTCATTGCATTCAGTCAGGGTCCTGAGGGACATGTGTTGAGCGCACCGTTCTGCTCTAACAGCACTGCCTAAATCTGAAAACGAGCACTGAGGATATTGTACAGGAGAGAAACCTACAGTACAAAACCAAACTCTTAACATGTCAAGGATCTACACATTGGCGGTTTTCCTAATTTGCCACTTAAAAAGCAGGACTCAAACTGATTTCAGTTTGGAATTAGTGTGAAGAATAAAAGCATTAATAAGTTACTTTAAATGCTAATAGAAATAAAAAAAACTAAATGTAAAATATAGGTGTTGTGATTAATTATAAATATTACAGTGCATCACTAATACTTAAACATATTTTTATAGTTAAAAAATGAATTACATTATTTGTGTAATGTTATATAGTTTAATTAAACTTAAATAGAATTGAATTAAACAAAAGTTTAGCTCACTTCATGCTTTATGGTATATAGTTAAATATTCCACATTAA
>JAUMHP010000044.1:5626926-5638077 GCA_032361065.1 Enteromius trimaculatus | reverse complement strand
TGTAAATGTATAAATCCCAGTTGTTCATTTATTTTTAAGTTGCGCTCTTAATACTCTTTACTAATTGCAATTAATAACTTACAATTATTTATTTATTTTTGCATTGCTTTCTCACGGTTAGTAATCTGCTAAAGGAACAAAGTGTAAAATTAACAGGAATTATAATCAGAAAACAGCAACACATGATATCTGACCACAGATCATATCTGTCATAAACAGCTCGGATAATGGATTTCCATTGCAGCAGAGTGATTAAATAACAGTCCATGCAGCACATATCTTGTCTATGCACGACTACGATTAAAAAAAGAGCAGAGTACGTGAGGTACACGGATACCATTTACAGTTGCATCTTTGAACATATGTGTGTGTGTGTGCGTGGGTGTGTGTTAATGATTAGACTGTGTTGGCTTTCTGTTCATCTCTGATTGATAACTGGTATCCCTGTCTCCCCACGGGCCCATTAAGAACCTCTTGTCTGTGTTCCTGTCACAGCTCGTGCTTCGAAAGACCGCATCACACTTCCTCCCCGGCAGTGTCGGGATGGGATTAAACGATCGCCTGTCCCCGATGAGCGCAAATGAAACCGGATCAGCTCTCCGGTGTGGTAAAAATCGCTGCACCTCAGCAGAATATTTGGCATTTCTTAAATCAGTATCAGCTTTCGGTTTCAGCATCACTTTTGGCTTCCAGACATAATGTCAATCTGTGATCCATAAATCCTTTTCGCTGAAGCTTTTATAAAAATATTTATGCTACGCAACTGTATGTGATACGCACCAGGAAAGGAAGAGGAGGTGACGAGATGTTCCTTAACCTCTTAAAAGATTTCAAGGTGTCTTACAACTGATCGTTTGTCTGTGACTTTAAAAACCAAAGATTTATTAAGTACAAAAAGATCCTGGAAAAAGGGACACAAGTCGGTGTGAAGAATTCGTAAGTGTAATGTTTCTAAATGGTACCAAGATTAAATTAATACGCCTCTAAATGTTCATTTCACACTAGATCTTTTGGCGAAGAATTGGTTCCGTATGTCGTTTGAGTTCAGTTTATTTGGTTGATGTGAAAACCAGAAAATTGTGTTTGAAAGATGGCTCTACTAAACATAATAACACATGAACTGACCATTTGAGAGGAGTCTAGTGAATTTTGCCCATAAAAAACAGATCCACAAAAGCTGCTGAGCCAGAACCGAATCTCATCTTCGAACCGTATCTAACATTTGATACCATGGACGGCTGACAGAAGTTCAGTCTTCTATCTAAACTCTGTGGAGTTTCTATGGAGTCAGTCATAGTCTCTAATGAAATTATAGCATGTAAAAATGGATCTCTTGACAGTGCCAAAAACAGAAACCTCACTATAGTTACTACAAAACAGAAAAACATTTCACCCCGTCATCACGGCACGGCCAACTCTACCTCGACAAAAAACTATAAACTGATTGTAAATTGATCGCCTTGGTATTCCAAACATCGCTCTGTTTGTTTCAGCCTCCTGAGCAGTGCAACATAGCAACATTGGCACATCCAATGGCATCCCTATCTGTTTGATCGTCCAGTGACAAATGGAGGAAGTTTTCAGTAAAACAGTTGGGAACAGTAACTGTTTGTGCTACAGTGGTGAGGAATTGCATAAATGTTTTGGAACCAATAAAGCGAACACTAAAAGAAATACTTAGGTAAAATTACACCAAAAAGGAGCGCGATAAACGAGTGCAACCACAACTTGTTATTTCGACTCCATGTGTCTCCATTTAGACACGAACACGCGCTCGCATAAACAGCTGCATCAGTAACGACGATGAATAGCATCTCTCAGCGCTGTCTAGGGGCATTGATCATGGACATTAAGCACGGAGGTCTGTGGTCTGGGAGAAAGCTGTTCACATGCTTAAATCTGTGACTAATCCATTCTAATTTGGCTCTCTATCTCCTGATAACCTCCAATACTGGGGTGCTTTGTAGAAACAAATCACCTTTAACACTGTACGCCAATATCCATCTTCCAGAAAACACATCTTATAATTCAATACCGTCTTTAGTAAAGGGCCAGTTCACCCCAAAATAAAAACTCTCATCATTTGCTCACTCTAATGAGTTCCAAATGACTTGTATGACTTTGTTACAATCGGTGGAACTGAAATGATCTATCACTTTTGTGTATATAGCGCTTTTAACAATACATATTGCGTCAAAGCACTGAACAGTTTCAGATAAGAGAATATAGTGTTAAACACAGAGACGCTATTTCTATATGACATGAAAAACTACGATATTTTAAGAAATTGCTCACTGTTTTTTGACTATACATTAAAGGTCAATGGGGTCCAATGCTGTTTAGACACAAATGTTCTTGAGAGTATCATCGCAGAAAGGTAGTAAGGAAAATAAAATAACTTAACTCTTGTTAACGAGTGGCGGAGACTGACACAGAAAATGATAAATTGTTGAATATACTCTTTTTTTTTTCTTTGCACACTTTATAAAGCTTAATAAAAATTCAGTGGTGTGGCTGATTTCACTTAAACAGTGTCCTTACTACTTTTCTGGGCCTTGAATATGCTGCACTAGTTGTGTTGCTGTCTATGCAGTGTCAGAAAGCTCTTGTATTTAATCAAAAATATTTTATTTTTTGTTCTGAAGATGAACAAAGGTCTAACATCCTAACTGCGATGCCGCAACACACGATAAAAGTCTTGTCCACGTCATCTGAGTTTCTGTCTTAACTAGCCGTGACGGCAACACACAAAATTTCAAATTTAGAAATTGACTGTAGTTTCTAAACTTTAGTTTTTATTTCTGTGACGTCGCAGCTGGAACAACAGCATACAAACTATACAACAGTGGATAATCTCAGGTGATTATGTGCTTTATTCAAAGTTAAACATGTCCGATATGAGTTTAAATATCATATTTCGTGACCTTATATCCATACTGAAAGCAACAGACAGTTTACCTCAGATCTTGAAAATAAACTAAAGCAAAGATGACCGTTAAAACTGCGAACACCAACGAGTGTATTCCATAACAGAAATGTTATCAGTCAAATTTAATAATGTTAAAAAGGTTTCATATTTATGAATTAGAGTATAAACATATCAATTTTGTTGCGAGAGCAGTACACTTCCAGAGAGAGCCCGCCCACACATGCTTCTGATTGGCTGTGATATTTGACTGATTCTGTCTAGTGTGGACACCCAAATTGCTCGTCACTGGAATCTTTATGTGTCGCGTGTAGTTAGGGCACAGTGTAACCCTTTAAACTGTCTGCTAACGGCTATCTTGCAAAAATGCATCTTTATAAAAAGTTTAGTTTGCCCATAAATAAAACGTTTGTCATCATTTACTCCCCCTGGTTAGCACCAACATCTCTTAACCTAACTTCTCTTTCTTCTCGATTTCAGTGTTTCTTTGTCCATAGAATAAAATTCAATGGGGTCCAATGTTGTTTTTTGAATGAACTATCCCTTTAAGCAAAAAAGACAGAAAATAAAATAATTGCTTCTTTCCAGGCACATGAGATAGTGGTTAAGTGTCTGGATTTGAAAAGATAAATTACTCAATTAAGTTACGTTAACAGCTGGTTGGTCCTCAAGTTCCACATCAATGGTATCGATCAGAGCCAGTGGCAGAAAATAAAAGTGAAGTGAATTCCAATGCATCGTTGAGCGCTTCTCATCTTCCTCATCAAATACGGATGGCCTGTGTTGTTTCTCATAAATGTCATCTCACCCATTCCAGCCATTAATCTCCATGAGGCCTCACTCAGTGACTTGATTTAGTGGAGTTTGCTGGCTTATGCCCCACCGGACCAGGGTTGGCAGGGTTTAAGGTAGTGTGTTTGCGCCCATTTTTATTTGACTGGACTGCAGCGGCAGCAGCAGGGGTACGAGTGGGAAAACAGGAAAGGGTTTTATGATCGGATCCATAGCTGCCACTGGAATCAAAGACACACAGACAGAGGAAACATAGGCACATGGACACAAAGAGCAGACGCGCAATGCTAGCTGAGAAAGCCCAATCAAGCAAATCCAGTCTCAGAGAGAGCGCGTTCTCGCATGGTAGCACACCAGTGTGATATAAATGGCAACCTACTGGGCCATTTGTGCTCCTACATTTGATATCTAATAAACAAGAACAAATGAGACTGTCCTTCACACTCGAGGAACGAAATCTGACATCAGCGCACAAACAGCCCATTGACAACTGGGCTCAAATGCGGCATAGAGGAACGCTTGGAACTGTGTGAAAAGGTTGATCCGCGGCCGAGATCATATTGGTTACGTCCTAATGGGTTCTTGTAGTATTTTCCATATCTTGAAGCAAACTATGCAAGAATTACTATTGCATAGTTCATTCCTTGAGGTTGTGTTTTAAGTGACAAGGCTGACAACCAATGGCGTCGCTGCGATTGGTTGAAAGCAGCAAAGGGATGAGTGTGACCCTTGGCCACAAGTAATTTCCATTGCGGCAGAGTTTAAGTTTAACTGGTTTACAGGTCTTTATTTCGAGCACACAGCTGAAGTAACAAAGGCAACAGCACTAGCCAGTGGGTTTGTGATGCCATGAAAGAAAGGCAGAAATTATGCCAAGCCTAAAATGCATGCTTAGACCCTAAAAAGGGTTCTCTAGATTGACCCCCCACCTTTGCATTCAAGTTATACGCACAGATCTATTCATAATGATAATTCAATCGACAGCAAGACGAAGCTGTAGGTCTTGCACATCAATAAAGCTCTTAAAATCGCCATCACTTTTAAAGAAGGCAAATACAATGGGCAAATCATTCAGCAGCGCTGTGTCCATAGCAACAGCAGAACCATCTAGCCTTCTAAACGAAACATTGACCCCGTATTTTCATTTTCTGTCACCAGAGGCACTGAATGCTGGAAAATACAGTAAGAAGGCGAATCTCACAAAAACCTGGCAAAAACATGTCCGGGTCATATTTTAGCTTAGATGGAGAAGAAAGAAGAAAAATATGTGTATTTTCAAGGCTATTAAGATTAAGGTAAGGAACTATCTTTACAACAATTAAGCACAGCCATTTCTCAAAATGTAAAAAAATAAAGTACCAAAAGTCTGGGGTCAGAAAGATTTTGAAATGCTTTTGAAAGTATTATGAAGAATTATGCTCAACAAGCCTGTTTATTTGATCGGATATTGTGAAATATTTACAAGAACCAGTTTCTATTTTCATATATTTTAAAATGTATTCCTGTGATGGCTGAATTTTGGATGGAACCCTGAATTTTCAGCAGACATTAATTTTATACTTTAGTGTCACACAGTCCTTCAGAATTCATTCTAATATGCTGATTTACATTTCATTTATCAATGTTGTATTAACATCTTAGTGAAAACCTGAGGAATGTAAAGTACAAAAGAACAGGAATGCAGTTTTTTGGTAACATTATAAAAATCTTTACTGTCATTTCTGCTGAAAAAAGCATTGATTTCTTTTTAAAACACTGCATAACTTTTGCAAAATTTAAAAATATATAATATAATATACAATTTAAATATAAAAAGAAGAATTATGCATATATACAAATCTTAATGAAGTATTTTCATTCATACTGATGCTACATTGTTATTTATAGTAATACAAATCTAATCATTTAAAGAAATGGCCAAAAACCAAAGGCTATAAATGATACAGGATGTGGTGGCCTAAATGTCAAAGAAATGAATGAAAAATAGGCTTTAAATTGTAAAATTCAAAATTCAAAATGTTATTTCTCTTTGCAGTTTTGCACTGAAATGCATCCCGGACATGTTTTGGTGAGACTCACCCAGCACCGCTGGCAAGATGCGGGTGGGAGGAGTGCTGGGGTCTGAAACAAGAGAGCAGAGCAGCTCAGTGGATGTAATCTCTGTGCTGACTTATCAGAAACACATTTGCTGAAGTAAATCGCTAAGCGCCTGCAATCGCATATATATGGGGCAACAGGCCAAAAAGCCCCCCTCAGCCTGTACGAAGCGAGCCTCTCCAGGTCCCCTTTCAACCTGGGACCCCCATCTCATTCTCATTCGATTTTTCTTCACCTGTCCTTCTCCCCGTCTCTCCGTAGCCTCACAGAAAAATAATAAGGCTTCCTCCCGCGTCCCTGAGGGCTGTGCTTGCGAGAGGGGTCAGAGCAGACCCCGCTCGTGCAAAATCCAGCCTCTCTCTCCTTAGCGGGCTGTCAAGAATTTAAAAAATGGAGACAGGCTGAGAGAGGCTGAGGCAATTACTCATTTACAGTCTGTATAGACGTTACTGAAAGCTGCCTTCCCTCGGCTGCAAAAGCAGCAAATGTGTTTCCAATTAAAACTCTTGTGTTTACATATTCCGCATTTTCTATTGTGTAATTGCGAGATTTATTGCAGGCCTGTTGTATTTCCTCTGGGGCGGAAAATATGGTCGTGAGGCGTGAATATGTCACATGATTGGTGCCAAGCACAGAACTCTCTTAAAATTCGATCAGCGAGGCCGCGGAAGCAGGACGGCGCGGTCCGAGTTCGGCCATATGGGATTACTAGTCATACGATATAAATGAGCGGTTTTGGACTGCGCGAGAACAAGTGGGTTAACGCTGAACGTGATCCAGTTATGGACGTCCGTTGAGGTCCACTGCACAAGCACCCCAACACGCTGTACATATGGCCATACGTAACTTACTGAACAACAACACGCCACATGGAAGGCATGCGATCTGGCCTTTGAAACCAACACCAACTCTAAATCTATTTAATGACACAAGAGATATGAATAATTGCAATAATGTCCTTGCGGTTTCCGTCCGCCTCCGTCCCCAGATCCCTCATGATGCATGCTGTTGTCCAAAACGAAGGCACGCTCATGGCTTAGATGTTTCGGAGCGGAACTTGGCAAGCGCCGTTTGGATCCACGCACTTAAAGGCTTGTCGTCATGGTGATTTGTCTTAATGCCCATGCGACCCAGACCCCTGCATCTGTTTTCCCTTCTCTTCCCTCTCTCATAATCGGCTTAATTATTTACCGTTAACCATTCGTCATTCAGAACTGGCTCACTGAAGCAACATATTTAGCAACCTGAAGAATTTAGGGGGTCTTTAACCTCGTACTTGTCCCTACAGAATCAGGGCCGGGTCACTTTACAAGCGCTAAATGAATAGTAACAAGCCATTGTGATCCAAAAATCAACTTGTTAAGATTCAATAAACATTAATAGACTGCATTTACACTGCCCTCAAAATAGAAAAAGAGGCAACTTGCTAAATAATTGCTTTTGGATGATTTTAAACTAACAGTGCCCTCTTCTGGGGATTAGGAGCATCACAATTGGACCACCACTCAAGATCAGCCATTTTGTAGTTTTAACATGTGGCCACAACCACTAAAACTCACACTGACGTTAAGCAGACTTTCCAAGAAGTGGATTATTCCGACCCCTGTACGACCACCACCGCCGTGTCCCATACAGACACTCCCAGCGAACGGTGAAGACGCCAGTTGTAATGTGAGGCATGTGTGTGCGAGAGTCGGGTCTGAGGGTCTAGCAATGCTCGGCACGACTGCGGTGCAGTGGGAAAAGGATCTGTGTGTGTTACGGTATGTGGAGCTGCGAGTCAGCCAGAGTTCCACAGACACACACACACACACACACACACACATACACGTCTGCTGTTCCCATGAGAGAAAGATACGCCAAAACTCCACCACAGCTCTCAGTAAGAGGTGATGGATCAAGTAGGAAGATAGGAAGAGGTTTGCCTCTGTCTGCAGGCCTTTCTGTAGCTACCGCTCACAAAACTGCTAAAATAAGACTGATTAATGGAGACGTGTGTCACTGAGCCATATAGAACCACACAAGCATTATGATGGCCCAATGTATCAATGCACCTTGGACAGAACAGACCAGCTTAAAGGAATTAAGTAATGGGGCCATTTGTTAGAGGACCATTTTGGAAGAAAAGGAGAAATGTAAAGCAATGTTGATTCAAATGTGTTATTGTCATGTGAACAGTTTTTTATGATATTAACGTTTACATTATTGTGTGGCAAAGTGGTCATATTTATACAGAAAAAAACATTTATAAAGACACATTTAACTTACATTGTAAGTGACTCACTGTAAAGGTGCATCACGTCAGTAAACTGTACGGACAAAAAAGTTCAATTGAAGGTCTACAGAAGTCACTTTCAAGCTAAGCAATTTGTGTCAGCAGCTAAATCTGTTGGTGAAATCTATTAATTTCTATTAAATTAGATTTCTGCCTTTTCAAACACCTTAAACCACAAAGAGAGATCAAATCAAAATTAAGTTAGTTAGGAATCAACAATATGCCACAAATGCAGTTGATTAACATTAACTATATTATTTATATCAACAACTCTCAATATAGACTACATGCATAACAATAACAACGCTTATCGACAAAGACAGCATGCAATAAAAAATCTCAAACATCAGGTTTTAGTTTGATGGACTCGGTTTCAACCTGAAAGACCAGTGAAAATACAACCATCCCACCTTTTCTGTGTTTACATACATTGGATTGAACTGAAGAAATTCCTCCTAAACAGGCAGAGAATAGTTATGTAATGCTCTGTGGTGCTGTAAATAACATTTACTCTGTACAGATGCTTTCATCCGAAGCGACTTACCTAAGAATGTAACCTAAGAATGAGATGATGTCATATATCCTCAGGTGCACGGCATCCTGAACCTTTTCATATTTTAATATTAATAAATACAATATTTGTTCCGGCACCAAAAGTGTTACTCTAACAAAAGAGCTCAAGTTTCCTTTGAACTGCGAACTGTGTAGCTCACAGAAAATGTGTTCCAGGTGTTCGTGACGATATCGTTTTTTTGCAGTCTTGTTGTGCGCTGTTTGACATGAGTGATAATACAGTTTGAGATGTGTGAATCAACTCTTTCAAAGATCAGCGAAGCTGAATTTCTTCATGTGCTCTTTGACATATTACCGTTGATTCTTTGTATATCAAGCCACCCGGAAACTTTCCCATCCGCTGCATTTTGAATTCATTTTTCAGTCAGGACACAAACCAGGAGACAAACAACTGTCAACATCGGTCATACTGTGTATATTCTAATGGAAAAATGAAAGAAAAAAAATGCTTTCACAGGTTACTCAAGATCAAGGCTCTCTGTCTCTTTTTTTTAAATAGACATAATATGAAGTGAATTTGTCGCAGATGAGAACTGAAAGAGGGTTAGGAAGGGTTAATAAAAATTAATCAGCTTTGCAAGCTAAAATAATTCATTTGGAACAACTGATCTCTTGAATACTCAAAAAGTCCTTGGCTTTGCTTTTATAAATTAGTCAGATTGAAGTGCAATTCATGCTTTTTTTCTTCTACAACATTAATTTGCAGAGTGTGCCAAGGACATTGACTGAACCGTGATGCTCAGACAGATACAAAATATGACAAGCTCATACAAAATGTCCTAGCAGGTGTTAATATAAAGCACAAGCAACACCCATCATTTCAATGGAAAGCAGGGCCAACAAAGCAAATCATATACAAACAATGCCAAAGCAAGCATTTAGTGCCAGTCTTTTGATTTTTCACATACATAATTCAGCAGTTAGGTAACTTACCACATCAGATAAGATATGCTTTTATCCAGATGAATAAGCTTCTTAACCTGAAACAATAAAAAAAAAAAAAACGACAGTGTATCATATCCCTGCACATCTGTTGCTTTTGTGCAGAATTGAATAATATCTGAGGTGTTTATTAAACGGATTATGATTTATTGTGATCTTTATACTTTACCCTGGCTTAAAAATTAATCCTCCAGCTTTCAGAATTTCATACAGTATGTTTGTAAACACTGTGGTGTTGTATTTTGCGTATTTATTATATTAGTTAACACTCAAACGGAAATGTCGCCACGTAAATTCACTCTGGCTGTCTTCTTGCATATATAGTCAAATGATGGTGTTTATTATAACGACAATTGAACCGTTTCAATATATTTAACAACGGGACGGGTAAACAGCGCGAGAAGGTAGGTCCGATACCTCCTTATACAACGCACATTAATGAGGTCAGCGCTGAGGCGGTTTTTGATTGGCTGTAAGTTGTTAATTAGTTTTCAGGTTTAAATTTTTACGTTTTTTTTTTACATTAAAACAAACTGAAATATGTAAATCTGCTGCTAAAACCCTTTTACACTGTCTTCCTTTTGAGTTATATAAAGTTACTGGACATTTCAAAATGTTCAGTGAGCATGTGTGTGATTGTGTTTTGTAAATAGGTTACATTATGTTTGGTTTGCTGTCTATAATATTTTGATTTTTCTGCATGCTTGGGTTTTGGTTGACTGTTTCTAAGGGTTTGTTCTGAAAGTTATAACAACTTATATAAATAATTGGAGAAGAGATTAATATATGATGGTAAGGCAGCACATCAAACTTAATTGTCTTTCTCTCTCATTTCCTTCCAATGCTGGAAGAGCCAAACAGCTAAATAAACAAAGCATTTGCTGATGGATCCGTATAAATTTGCATCAAAAATATGTTTAGGTCTATGACACATAAAAATTGTGTTATGTAAAAGCCAAAGGTCGCATTGTACAATGTACAATGTATAAACAATTATTTTACAAGTACTACAATCTAACGAGTGTCCAAAGTAGCATTAATGCAGTCAATCACAATGACAAACTTAATTTCATTTAATTCATTTAAAACATTGAAGAATTGACAGATGTAAAACATTCACTCATCTGACTTAAGTTTGATTGAAAGCTGTTCTCCCTGGACGTCTGGAGGCCATCTTTCCAGGCTCCGATCCAAGAAGCAACATCTGGCACTATTCATCTCTTGCTGCGATTGCTTTGGTTTCTGACACATGTCCACATGCTGACAGGAACACACTCTACGGTTTTAGTTTGTGTGACGGGCCTCTGGTCCCGGTCCCGCTGACACTCGCAGCTTTTGTTGTCTAAACGGACGTCTAACCCGGGCTTTGATCATGGCACTGAAACATTCCAGCATGTTTACTGCTGAGAACAATGCTGTTTAAATATTCATGTCTGGTCTGTTTCACTTCCACTGTGGGCAATTCTGTGAGATAGATAGATAGATAGATAGATAGATAGATAGATACTGTAGATAGATAGATAGATAGATAGATAGATAGATAGAT
>JAUMHP010000044.1:5604365-5623096 GCA_032361065.1 Enteromius trimaculatus | reverse complement strand
AGATAGATAGATAGATAGATAGATAGATAGATAGATAGATAGATAGATAGATAGATAGATAGATAGATAGAGAGAGAACAGATAGTTTGACAGACAGACAAACAGATAAATAGATAGATAGAGACCTCACTGGTAAAGTCAGCTGAAATGAAGCAGATAGGTGTGGCATTACTATGTGTGTGTGTGTGTGTGTGTGGAGTGTTATGTATCACCAGCTGTCTTTCATTCACTCTCACTTGTTGGTAATGTTCAACAGGGTAGGACAGGGTGTGGGGGGTGTTGCGCTTGCTCATATGCTTTACTCAGTTATTCATGGTTTTCTGAGGAGATGACATGAGCAGAGGGGGATTTCAGCCACAGTAATCCACTTTATGAGTCTTGGACTGATCAGGTAGATGCCCTGCAGTGTATCTGCATCTATGCATTGCAATTACATTGCTTAAAGCACACCGAGTGGTTTAAAACATGTTGTGCATGTGAGTAAGCTGAAAACATCTGTTGCATAAGTCATCATTACTCAACCCTTATTGAATTTGTCAGTAACTTACTTATAATTGATGACAGAACAGTTAGAAATGCGTGAGGCTGCAATGCCAGCTCAAGATTACGACTTTTAAATAGGCAGAAAAACGCAGGACCATAGCAATAACTCAGTCTTGTTCTTATGCACACAAATCCATATAACAATGACATTTTATGGCATCATCACAAAAAGGAACCAGGAAATTAGCTTCCTCAGATTTGTTTGCAACAAGGGAAAAAGCATTACAGATCAGATTTTTATCTGACAGAGACACAAAACAGAGACAAATTTATGTGGTCAAATGTAAAGACAATCTGGATCTGGATATTATCCGGATATGAAAGTTATTATCCGGATATAAGTGGCTGCACGTCAATGGGTCTTTCCCCAAACTAAAGCACATGAGAATAATGTGGATTTTCAATTTAAAGTTGAAGATGAGTTCTTGTCCTTGAAACAGTTTATAAACGTATTTATTTGTGTTTATCTCCATCTACTGGCTGAAGTATGTCAGTACACGCAGTCAACCAAAATCCACCAACAATTTATTTCAAATAGATAAAAATAAAATACAAATAAAAAACATTCAATAAACACAGCTGTTTCATAAATCACAAAAAGATGCAACAGTCAGATTTTATGAAGTTAATTCTTTATGAAAATACATACACATTCCATCTACAAATACATAACGGTGTTCAAATCAAAGATTACCTCTACTGTATTATATCAACTACTAGGATGATTAAATGCATATGTTAAATCAGAACCCACTGACCTACGTGCAGCTCAGATGAGAGATTTTTGCACAATGTTTTTAAAATATGCATAATTTGTCATGAGCATAAAGCAATTGGGTTACAGACTGTACTCAGTACAACAGAAAACTAGAAAGTTGCATTAAATCTTTTTCTAACAATGTTTTTTTCCCAAATGACATTGAATTTCAATAAGGCTGACGTTGCTGTGGCAACTACATTAAGATTTTGCAGCTGTGACTTGTGTGTTGCAATGCAATGGAATGGTGCTCATTCTTTTCCTTCAATCAACCATTTCATGACATCGCCCTAAGTGGGAGTTCATTGGTTTAATAAAATCTCTTATAAAATAAGCATATTTTTCTGCCAATCCGTCTAGAAATCATTCAGGCTCAAAAGCAGCTTTATCTTTTTTTGTGAATGATAGTATTTAACAGGAAGTGTAACAGTTGACAGAATTTATAATACAATGCCAAAATAGTAATTGCTACACTGTAAACGTGTAAAGAAACTAGTATTTCAGCTTTTCTACTTCAACATGTAATGTTTAATTCACTTATATTTGTCATTATTTGGAAAAATGACTTGCATTTTCTAAGTGATTTTATTTCGAAACAAATAGGATACCATACAGAGAAAATAATGGTATTTGTTCCCAGAATAATAATAACTGAAACATGCCAAACAGTGATCGTTCAATAAGCTTCATACACATTTTTATGAAAATATAATAAAGCATGGTCTTAATGTTGGTCCAGTGTATTTTGTGCCTATATGCAGGTTCCCACACCTGCTTGAGATCTAGCAGCACATTCCGTACATTTAATAGGAGCTATTTAAAGTGAATATGTGGTTAATAAAAAAATATTTTGATATATTATAATTTACTTAAAGTAAAAAATAGTTTGTTATTTTTTTAATTCCTTAAAATCTAAATGACTACAGGGTAATATCCCACATCTTTCTGGACTATTAGGATCATTAAGAGGCAATGACACCAGCAACAGTTTTTTTAAAAATGTGGCAAATAAAAAAATAATAAAGCCCTTATATTAATGCAAATTAATTTGGTCATGCAGTTAAAAATGGGCACAGTAGTAAGGCCGTGTATGTGTAATAAAGGCATGTAACGTTTCTGAGCAGTCAATACGGGTCCAGTTTAATTCGCCTATGCAGGCAACAGGTGAACACCATTCCACAAATCTGAAAAACACACACAGAGATGACTTAAAATGCATCAAAGTAAAATGGAAATGATAAAGATGAGTCTTTAGATTGCATTTGACAAGACAAGACGGCCGTCAGCCGCATTTTCATGTCTGGTGGACATCTGTCTGGTCAAATACAGGAAATGTCATGTGATGCTTGAGATACTGGCAGGCATCAGGCAGCAGAACATTCCATGAAAAGAGCTCCAACAACCAGTCTTGAGGTTTAGCGTTTATAATTTTCAACTGGTTCAAAAGGAATAGTTCATGCAAAAATAAAAATTTGCTGAGAATTACCCTCAGGCCATCTTCCAGATGTAGATGAGTTTGTATCTCCATCAAAACTTGATCAAACATTTAGCATTGCTTGCTGACCAATGGATCCTCTGCAGTGAATGAGTTTAAAGAGCTGATAAACACATCAATACTCAATAATATAAAAATAGTCCACACCTCAAGTCAATCAGTTAAAGTTTTGCACAGCTTTTGCTCATAAACGGTGCTTGATCCGTGCGATTTCTCTCCTGAGTCAGATTTTTTTTTTCACTGAAAAGGCAGTATTATGGATGGAGGACACAAATTTTAGCTGAAAGAAGCAATCTGAAGTTAGGAAAAAACTCAATTATTTATTTGTCCATTACAAACATGCATCTTTTTACTTCACACGACGGCACCCATTCACTGCATAAGATCCATTGTTGAGCAAAATGTCTCCAAAACTGTTTAGAGACAAACTCATCTACATTTTGGGTGGCCTGAGGATGTGCAACTTTTGGGTGAGCTATTCCTTTAAAAACAGATATTTTAAAAGCCTCGTGGCAATTGTTGAAACTCTCTTCAAAAAAGGCTCGCAGGAAGAGGGAAGCGGTGTACAGTTACTATGGAAACCGAGGTGTAAGGCAGGCGGTAGCAGTGCTGTTGTAATTGGGTCAATTAGCATGTGTGGGAGTGTGTGTGTGTGTGCACGTGTTTATATGAAGGCTGTGACATGTAGGCACATTCAGACCAGTGGTAAGAGAGCAGAAACATTCATTCATTTCCGTATTATTAAAATAGCGTTTACGTTTTAAATGTTGCCTTGTTGGTAGGAATATCTCAGGGTGATTTATATACCACCACAAATTTTACAAAACATAATATAAAAATAAAGTGTTTGAACATCTAGCCAAGATTTTCCTTCTCTCTCTCTCTCTCTCTCTGAAAAAAGCTGAAGACAAATCGGAAGCCAGGTCCTAGGAGGGCTCTTGGTGGGCGATCATTTCTACAAAAATGATGGAGCCTCAATCTACCCTCAAACACAGAAATAAACCAGCGCTACAAGTGCAGCTCAACTTCCTCCCCTTAATAATGCTTTACTGTTATGGAAAAAACCATAAACTTTAAATTGGTTAATCTGCAGTTAACTGTAGGGTAAATGAGCATTTGTGGCACATGCCAGTAAGATTCTTTGGTTTATGAGTGTTATTAGAGGTTTCAAATGAATGCCAGGATGTAACTGAAAGGCTTTAATTCACTTAATTCATTTCACAATTCTCTAAAATCTATTTAATAATATTTAATAATACAGGTTTTTCTAACCCATATGGTATTCCTTCTTTTACAGATATTTTACAGAATTTCAGAGCTGTTATATTTAATACAAAGAAAATGAATATTAATACTTCATTTGTGCTTGGGGTTAATAAATAATAAATAAATAAGAACATTTACAAGAACCAGTGATATCCGGCAATCAGACTTGGTGCAAATATGTCTTGAAATGCCCATTTTGAGTGTTTAATAACACAAATAAGCACAAGAGATTTAAAAATACACCCAAAAAGTCTAATTAAGTATAGTATAGTTGAAATGTTTGTGGTTGACACTGTTTATTCAGAATTGAGTAAAACAGTAATTTTCTGAAATACTATGCTAATTTAAAATAGGTTAAATATTTTAATATGTTTTAAAATTTTATTTCTGTGATGCCAAAACTTAAACTTAAAAGTTTAGTATAAATTTGTCATAAAAGTTATCTTTACACACGTAGCAAATGTAGTATAAAGTACACAAAAGAAACTTTTTTTAAATCATTTTTGGAGCTTAAAAGTGCCCGCTCTTGTTCATTTCCCATGCATGGAAAAGAGTATCGTAAAAAAATCTACAGGATGCATTCCCATGTGTCCATTTTTCATTTTCAGTTTTAAAAAGCTTGTTCTTTTCACAGAACTCTCCTCTATGTTATAAAGCACTGAGTGAGAAGCAGTATTGCTGCTGTCTGCCAGCACTTCTAATGCTACTCCAGAGAAAAATAAAGCCGGATGAAAGTGGGATTAACTGCATGGGAGAAAGGCTCCACAGACAACAGACCGAGAGATGGGACTTCAATGCAATCAGCAGACCTACACAAAAAGCTAAGGACGAACGGTCTTTTTTCTGAGCAGATATGTTGACACCTTTGAAAGTTCTCCTTGCCAGCAGTCTGGAGGTCCGGAGGGAGGGATACAATAGACAGGAAAAGAGAAGCCTAAAATAGATCGGACACACTGGGAGTCCCACAGCAGGTTGCAGGTAAAAGGTTATATCAGGTAAACGGTCAACACAGTCTACTTATTCTCAAAAATACTGACTTTTTCTTCAGTTATTTGCCTTATGCTGTTATGAAACAATTTTTGTCTCAAAATATATATGTTATATAACATTATAAAATAGTATTTGGTGACATTAGTTTGTGTTGTTTTTTGCCATGCAGAATTGTGTGAAGTAAGAATGCTGGTTTCATGCCAAACATTTACACATAAGTCATACAGAAAGCATGAGGTGGAAGTGACAGGAACAAGGCACATGGACATGCACACAACACACAGGCACAACACAAACGGCCAACCTTCTCATCGCATAGCGCTTCAGGAGTCAAACATTGGCACTAGCCAATCAAACATCAGAAAAGTCTTCTTCCTCTTCTTTATAAAGCAGATAAATAAAGCAGGCAGTCAGCACTGCTCCTACCAGCTACACCACACACACACACACACACACACACACACACACACACCAACAACAACAACAGATAAGAAAGACACAACCAAAAAGGCAAAGACAGAGAGACAGACAAACAAGACAAAACAGAGACACATGCTGTAATTTAAGACAAACATTACAAATCCCTGAAATAGAGTGTTTTCTTCAGACAATCTGAGAAAAAGATGCGCAGGGAAAGATAAAGTGTTGATGTATGTTATCACTTTTTTTTAAGGCAGGGAAACAGAAAATCAGTTCATTTGCACAGTTAATTTTAACGAGTGTTCTTTATTAAAGTGAAATATATTAAATGCTGCTTTATTGCTACGTATGTAACAAAATTCGGTGCGTTTTCTAGCTTTTTATTGGTTGGATTTTTTTAACAACTAACCCTAATAACCATAATTAAGATGTTCTAATTGCAGTATTCACTTATACATTTTAAGACATTGATTTATAATATCTGATATGAAGCTAAAAGGAGAACCAAACATTTTCTAGTCCCCATTGATTTTATAGTAGTTTTTCATTTTTAATACAGTAGGACCAGCTGCTATTTAGTTACCCACAAACTTTAAAACATCTTGTGTTAAGCAGAAGAAAGAAATTTCATACAAATTTGGAACAACTTGAGGGTGAGTAAATGATTCGCTATCGTGTTCACTATCGCTTTAAATGATGGTAGTTTGCCAAGCTAGTTAACAATTTGTTCCAGTATGTTATGAACGTGAGCTCTAGACCCCTGCAGAGCAGCACTGTATTTACAGCCATAATGATGCTAATAATGAAAGATCACTGAAGAGGATCAATTTAATTAGTGCTCCCTCTAGAGAGCCGCTTCAAGCTACACTGTGGCTTTTTACAGTAAAATCATTACATTAAATTCAACACAGGATTTATTTTTAGCCACCTAATCACTCCAGAGCTTCACATTTCCTGGATGAAATAATCACATGACCAGCAGCTGAGACCTTGATGCTAGGAACGCTGCTTATCATAAAGTTCTGACATACTTACGGTTACAGTTTTAGGCATTTAAAACCTGAAAAAAGTTTCAGCTGATAGATTGACCTCAGGAAATGTATTTAACAATTCTGATCTACTAAGACTAACCTCCAGTATACTACATAGTATGAGGTATATAGATTGCATATTGTAGTGTATGTTGGATGCATACTACACACTGCAAGTTTTTAGAAGGAAAAAAAAAAAGTCAGAATTCTTAGAAAAAAACTTGAAAATTTGAGAAGTAATATATATAAATCCAATGTATTTTATATAAAAATAAGAAATTACATAAAAAAAATATTATTACAATTTAAAATATAAATTCACAACTTATTAAAAATAATAAATAAATAAATAAACAAGCTTGTTTCTGCAATAAATAAATAAAAAGCTAATGGAAAAATGGAAATATGCTTCAATACCACCACTACCTATTAAAAAGAGAAGTGGGATAAACTTCGCAAAAGTATAATCTATGGTCATTAGACATCGCTCCGAGCTTGGAGAATCGATATGAGGTTGGAGCTGGAGTCACATTTCAGTGGTGTTTATATACAGAGTTTATTCAAAGGAAACAGATCAATGGCCCTCTGCACCCCTGCAGTGAATGCAGCACTCTCACTGTGAGATCTGCACTTAAAGCTAAGAGCTCTTTATCTCCCTTTCTTTCATTTTCTCAAACCTGCATGTGGTCTCCACCTATTTTTACCCAGCGGGCAGTGCTCTGTGTGACTACCGTGCGCATTACCGGTCGAGGGCAAAAACAGAGTCCATTAAACGATTGCCCACAGGTCATTGCATCAGCTATTTTAGTGAAGGCTTTCATGTTATTGAACCACATCAGAAGACCTCAATGATCCATTGTTCCAACAGTTTCTCTGAGACATGCTTCACAGTAATTGGACATATACATCAAAAATATAGTATGCAGGTTATATTCATGTTGAGCTGAGCTATATATATATATATATATATATATATATATAATGAAATAAATATATAAGTTAGCATGTTTTAGAACATCATTGTGGTGAGTAAATCATTTTTGTGAGAACTTTAATTGCGAAGTACACCTGAGGGGGGTGGGGCTTACCTGTAGACAGGCCACGCCTATTCCCACAGCACCAATAATGAGCAAGTGATCTGCCAGGAACTGCTCCAGTTTAGTGATACAGCCGCCCTGTGAGAGACCACAGCACTGTTTAATGCATCATGCTCTTTTCAGTGTCAACACGCGTATGTGGATGTGTAAATTGATTTATTTTGCAGACCGATGAAGAGTTACTGTTTTTTTTATTGTGTGATTTAATGGACAGTATCGCGGATACTGCCACAACATATCACGTATGGACTAAAACTAATGGCCCACTAGAGACCAGTAAAACTGGAGTCGTATTGTATTATGTATTACACCGGAGCTCGGTTCCCAAAGAATATATACAGAGAGCTTGGCAGCCTTAAACTGTAGTGTTACCTCACACTTTACAAGCTCATATGTGTTACCAGTCACACCTGCTTTGCTCACAGCTGTGCTTTCTTAGTCTTAATGACTCCCATGGGGCGTATCACACACTTTGTGATGATATGGTTCACTAGTGTATTGTGGTTCCCACAGAAAATGAGGAAACTAAGCATGTGTTTTGTAAAGCAAGTTAAGTACAGATGAATAAACACATGTTGTGTGGGAGCTGATTTGAGGTTAACAGTGTTTGACACACCTCCACCTTGTAGATGTTCGAGGGGTGGTCTCTCTTTCCACACTGAGGGGTGATGGTCTTACAGCAGCTGTCAGGGACCAACCGCTTCTCTGCTTTTGAGGACATGATGTACACACTGTGCGTCCAATCAGAGGAGTTGTTGCTCCCACAGCACTTGAACTAAAAGGTAAAAGCGTGGGAATTATGGTTAGTATCAATTAGGATCAGCGTGCAAAAAGGGTCTGGTATTTGAAAGGTATGGAGAAACTGTGTTCACAGCAAGGATTTTACATGACGTTTATAGCAAGTAGTTTGTGGAATGCATTTAGTTTAGATTAAAGTGCTGGTAGTCAAAAAAAATAAAATAAATAAAAAATAAAATAAAATAAAATAAAATAAAATAAAAATATAGCATTTTATTTGAGTATAAAACAAAAATAAACATTGAATAAAAAATAAATGAATACATAAAAAACAAATTAAACAATACTAAATATAAACATACAATGCAATAAAAATAATTAAAATTAAAGCAAAAAAGCAAATAAAAATACATAAATAATTAAAACGAATAAATAAATAAAACAAAATAAAGCTACTGAATTTACCACTTCTTTTGTTTTAAATAATATATGTTTCATTACCATTACACAAAAACCGTAATACAATTCAAAAATCATTCGCCCTACCCACACACTCTTGTTTTTGTCTGTAATCTAATTATATAAACTGTTCATTAAACTCATTCTGAAATTTGTGTTCACAGCAAAAAGCATAAGTGAAAAGGGCTAGAAACATGCTGGGATTTGGCGTCTCTCACATCCTGCTGTAGTCTGTCCACAGATTGAGTGATGCTCTCTTTTCCAGGTTGGTCGTAGTTCTCTGTCATCGTCTTGCTCAAGTGCTGCTTCAGCTCTTCACTCAGCTGTGAGAGACCGAAGAGAAGAGAAAGACAGAGAGAAATGAACAAAAAGATAGAGAGTGTGCAATATGCAGTGTCATCTGTCAAATGTCTCATCTCACCAGTCGGGTACAGTCCTACAACTAGATCCATCATAAAAGCAATTTGGAGGTTGGATTAGAGCTTTGTTTTGAAGCAATGGTGTCTAAAAGTGTGTCTAGGTTTACTCACAGCCTGGTAATAAACGTACGCCAGAACACCAGCCACCAGCTCAATTAGGAAGATTAGAAGCAGACAGGAGAAGTACTGTAGGAACACCAACGAACAATTAATACACAAAACAAACATCCTCTTCAGAAAACAGGAAATCCAATCATTGCCACTTTAAATATGCTATACAAACTGTAAAATAATGATAATAATTATTCATGGGAAATGCACATGAAATTAGAATTGCTATTACACTATTTTTTTTTAGAAAGTCATGAATGTCATGGGGAGGTCCTATAAAAATAACACTGAATTAATGAAAGAAATATAAAAATCAAGTGAATAAATAAATAAACAAATGCAATGTAATTTAACATTTAGCCTAACTTATTCAACTGGATTCAATAAGCAAAACATTAAAATGTCACCAACAAACAATAAAAAAGTACCAATGGATCATTTGTTCAGAAAATGTTAAATTATTTAGTTTCATTTGCCTTTGTCTTTATCAAGAGCATTTTAAATGGCTTCCCTCTAAATGAAACAATATCTTACAAGTGGGTTGTTTATTCACACATCAACAATCAACATTCAAAACGTAGCCATACTTCCCCTGTCATGGGGATGAAGTAAATAAAACTGGTTTCTAAGAAATTTCCTGCGCAGAGCTGGCAGAGGTGGAGATGTCTGACAGATGAAAATAAAAGACACAATGACATTTTCCTCAGAGGAAAATAAAGCAATACATGACTAAACTGAATAAGCCGTCACAGTATTGTTGGGGGAGAGAGAGTGGGTGATAACAACCCCCAATCTGCCTTTGAAAATGTTTATTTCTTGTGGTATAATTGAAAACAAACCAAGCAACAGAAAAATGTTTTCAATACTATATATATAACTCAGACTCACCATGTCTTTTCTTATTTCTATTTGGATTGCAATGCGAGTACTGAAGTTGAGCTGAAAAGTCAGTGTCCATTACTAATCTATGCTGGCCCAGTAGTGCAACAATGCAATGCATTCTCCACAACACAACAGAATAAGCACGACTCAATAAAAAAAGCACAACACAATAGCAGCAACACAAACTAAATTAGCACAACACAATGGAAACAAGTCGTGACTCACAACACAACAAAAACAAGTTGCATCACAATGAAATTAGTACAACACAATGGAAACAAACCTCAACACAGTATAATTAGCACAACATAACTAAATTAATTCTACGAGTTGTGACAAGTGAAGTTGATAGATAAGTTTCTGGAGAAGCGGTAACGCATGATTAGCCACGGCTTGCTCCGCATCTTCCTGATTAGTCTAATCAGGTTTCGTCCAATCATATTCCCAAGCTTTCCCCTTAAACAAGCCCACTATTCATTCCTTCCTCCACCCATTCTCCGCCTTTTGTGCCTTCCTGCTCCAGGGGGGCTAGCGGAGTTCGAGCCGGACGCCTAGCTCAGCCTTCGCTTGGGTTCAAACCACTAGGCCTCGGAGTTCGCCGACCTTCCGACTCGCCCCCTGGACAGCACGCCAAACGCGCTACAGATATCATAAGGAAGCGTGCACTCGTGAATTTAATTGTGTTGAACAGAATTTGTTGTGTTTTGCACTACTGGGCCATCATACCAACTAGCCGAATTAAATATAAGCAGTGAGCAAAAATATGCATTTACGCACAAAGACTGCCGACCAAACCACAGACCCAAGAGTGTCCCAAAACTGTTTGTCAAACACAAATACACCGTACACATTCATACATATGACAAGTCTCTTCTAGAGGTCAAAAGAAAGGACAGGAAGTCCAGTGCAATTTATATAAACACCAACACCAGCACTGTAGCTAATGAAATAAACCGATTCAAGGTTATTCAAACAAAACAGCGTACCGAACAGCTGCTAACCTCACGGCAGCTGCCACGTGTGGACGTTTCTCTATGCATTTATATGCTTTTCCCCATAATGCAATGCACTCAGATCCGACCAGCAAAGGCAGTATCCTCATTACTAATTCCTAGCGAGGTGGCGCTCCTCTGTAGATTCATACATCTGAGCGAGAGTGGGCTATAAATAGCACTGCTGCAGTGGCAGTCACAACCTTGCTCGTCTCGTTCTCTCTTTCGAACAAACAAGAGGTACTATCTTTTTTTAAAAATGGCGAGAAAGCAGATGGCTGTCAGCTCATTTGTCTTGGTTGCCACGGAGCCAGTTCTGCTATATCTACGGACACTCAGTGCCGCCCAACTCAACTTACAGGTGACAATAACTGAGATGAGCAAAAAGAGGCCGGGGTCTAGAGCAATTATATCTAATGAGTGAAGTACAATGTGCACAACAATGGAACAACATAATGTCCTCTCATTCTCTCACCGTGGACAGACAGCTCCTCTGCTCTCGTATGACGGCACAGCAGCCCAAGAACCCAGTGACCATCACCAGCCCACCTGCCAGGATCAGGATGTAGGCGGACACGGCGAATGTACTGGAGGCCAGCAGGCTCAGGTACTCTCCTTTATCAACCAGCGTCCAGATCCCAACACCCATCACTACCCCGCCGCCCATCTGGAAGAGAAAAATGCATCTTGAGATATCAGAACACTTGCTCTAATACATATATTTTTAAAGTTTGAAGGGGTAAAACAAAACGTAATCAAACTCAAAATGTCTTTTTTAGTCCAAAAATACCATTTATCATGAGAGTACGCCGCAAAAATAGCTTGTTCTGAACATCTAGAACGCTTTGATGAATATGAACACACATGACTTACTAAAAAACGGGGAAGAACACACACATACACACATAAATGATCTGTTTCTAAGTGTCAGGAAGAGGGAAAAAATTATATAGATGCACATTTTGAAATGACTAGGTTTGAGTGTTTCTTAACAATGTGGATTCTTGTGAAGGTTTTATCATATTCATGGCACCCATTCACTACAGAGGATGCAATGGTGAGCAATTCATGCTAAATACACAAATAGGAATACATAAACATATGGAGTTACATGCTAAGTGGCCTAAGTGTCTGTAAATGTAAATTTGATTTTGATTGAATTAAATTAATTTACACATTTAAAAATGAAATTTTTTTTTTAACAATGTGTGAAGGGTGAGGCAAACAGATGAAATTAAGTGATTGTTAAGCAAATCTTTAAATTTATTCAAAGACAAAAATAAAGACAGTAGACTGTATAGATGGCTAGGGTCAAACAATGATGGCTAGAACAAAAAAAAACAACAACCAACAACACACAATGGTGTTAATTATACATATCAAACTGAAACTCCTGTTTCGAATGATAAACAATTATTTGATCGTTTGACAGGCATGTCATTAGTTAACCAACTCTAATAACCATTCATTTACCCTGGGATTTCAGCACAGGTTAATTATCCACCTGTGTGGTGCTGTGCAAAGTAAACACTCCATTCATCTATATGCATACACACTCATTGTTTCTTAAGTCGGAAATTCGGAGGTAATTCCAAATAGTCTCCTCCTTCCTTCCAGCTCTTTCCATGACACTCTCCTCCAGTGCCTGACTCAAACAACAACTATCCCTAAATCCCATTGTTTCTTTAATACTTCCTGAGGTGCTTGCATACCACACACAGTCAGGGCTCTCAGTTTGAGGAGGACATTTCTTTACTGAATGAATGACTAGTGTATATGCTTCATTTATTTCAGAAGTTAAACTTTAAAGGAATCGTTCACCCAAAAATGAAAAGGAGTCATTACTAACTCAACCATTCAAACTTGCATGATTCTTTTACCATGCAAAAAAAAAGGTGAATATAAAAAAGTGAAAACAGAGTGAGATACAGATTGAAATACGTATATAACACCTTTATGGTGCTTTTGTGTCCTTTTTAAACTTTGAAGCATTGAAACTGCATTAAAAAACACAACCCGTGCGTATTCAGAACTTGTCTGTTTGTGTTCCATAAAAATGGTCAGTCATACAAATCTGGAATGACATGAGGGTGAGGAAATGATGAGAGAATTTTATTGTGGGTGGACTAGCCCTTTAAGTCAGTGGATATTTGAACAGGGTTGTGCATTCTGGTTTAAGGTGTGGTACTGAATCATTTCCTGGACTTCTCTTTTTTGGTCAAGGATTCATGGAAACTGCAGTAGAGATACAACTATACTATGCTCAGATAGCAGGATACCACTCAGAAACAGACTCAACTCTAGATGGCACTGTACTTGTTGATGCAATGCACAGGTAGAGGAAGGAAGAGAACAAGAGCAAGAAGATGATGGGGACAAGACTCAGATTTAAGGCAGGCTCTTTCATTCAAATAAACACTTTTTCTTTCATCGCCTTGTCATTTGTGTCTTATTGCATCTGATATTTCATAAGAATGCTACCCACAACAGAATATGGAAATAACATGTCACTTTATGCATGATTTAGTGAAAGCATAAAATCAACATTACAGCTTTAATCCTTTGCTTTAAAATACAATCCACACTCTGTAATATTACTTATTTCACAAAGAAAAGAAAACAAATCAATCACCTGTTGTCCTCTCACATCAAAATCCAATCAAATATTCTTTTGAGACTGCTTTTGCTTGTAAACAGTGCTTGAACTATACATATTTCTCTCATGATTCAGACAAAACAAGGCTTTTACTGGAGAAAGCTATATTTTGGATAGTCTGGCTGTTTGTTAGAATACATTAAAATGTATTTGTTTTTGACAAACACACTGATGTTAATTGAAGGACTGAAGTAATGTGGATGAGTTGTGATGTTTTAATCAGCTGTTTGAACTCTTATACTGACGGACGGGCACCCATTCGCCGCAGAGGTGTAATGCTAAATTTCTCCAAATATGTTACAGTGCAAAAACAAACTCATCTACATACATCTGGATAGCTTAGGGGTCAGTACATTTTCGGTCATGTTTAATTTCGGGGAGTATTATTCTTCCAAGTAGCAAAGCTGATCTGAGACTCACCCAAAACAGGAAGTTGAAAACGAAGAGGAGGTACTTGAGACACACCGTAATCCAGTCATCCTGTTCATCCTTATACAAGCTGCCCATCTCTCCTGTTGGTGAAAAGAGACACACAAAACAACAAATGAAACAGAAAGAAGTTCCCGTGAAACAGTGGTTGCTCACTCTTTGTGAATTAATGAGGCAAAATGGGAAAAGGACAAAAGAAGAGGAGGTGGGCAGGAGCGTAAACAGGCTTTTGGAAAGATGGCAGTCAAACACTGTTCTCTTCCATGACATGTTAATTAACAGCTGTGGCCCATGGGTTTCTGCCACAGACAGACGACATGTTCACGTCTCAGGGCCTAGTTGTGGAGGCGGTGCGTGTCAAAACAGCAGTCATGCATGGCCGATAAAATGAGGGTGTTTGGTTAGAAATGGTTGAAAACACAACACAACTTCCCACACTGCTGGTTTGAACAATCTTGACGATACCGACTGCAGTACCAGATTAGAAAGGTGACTGACACGTTCTGTTCCAAAACACAAAATTAGACTACAGACTTCGGTGTACAAAAAAATCCCTGCTATAATGTCTGGATTTTCACAGTAAGACTTATCGATTTCTTTTGGATACTGAGGCATAAAGAAGTTGTTCAGAATGACTGCGGGGACGTATTGATTTGCTGATCACGTGTTGTAAATGTATGGAGAAAGGCCTCGCTGCATGTCAGCGGTAATCACTCAGAGTGCTTTTTCTAAAGGGTTATCTACCTGTACTGAGCAGTAAATACAGATTATTTATGATGGTGATGGACTCCAAATGCAGAATTTTGAATTTGAAATTAGGATTTAGTGCAAAATAATGTTTTATTCATTGCATTTGCATTTATTATTCACCTCACTGTGAAGGTCTGCCTGATAAAGACAAACTACCCTGTCGTCCACTCTGTTGACAGACCGCTGGGATTTCGTTACGGGTTACCACAAGTATTCAAAGAAGTGTTTCAGGAATTTTAAAGCAAGCCTTCTTATTTACTCCATATGCTGATTTACTTCAAAAGAAAGCTGGGTTATTAAAACATTTCATAAAATATTAAACTTTAAACCAAACCAACAGATATATAATTTCCTTTAAAAGAACATACAATAAAATATACTGTTAACATAATAATATAGGTGCTGTTAAATTTTGACATTACTACCAAAGACTACCAAACTATTTTAGGCTGGTTTAGATGCGTTTTTGTTTGTTTTGTCTTTCCTATATAGTAGAAAAGTTCTGTAAAGTAGGTTATTAAGTTATATTACGCTTTATTTCTAATAATTCTAAACGTAAAATCACATATATTGTCATTTCCTATTAAACCTATTTTCTACTGTACATTAAGTAACAAATTTTAATGTAGCAGTTGTTTTTGTAAACAAAAAAGCAACATGTTTGCTGATAGCATCAGGTTTATAAGGTTACGGTTGAATGAACCTGAGGTTCTTTGGTCTATTAATACAGCGTTTCACTTTCGCTGTTTCCTCTCTAGTGTTTAGCAGAGTTTTTGTTGTGGTTTCCTCCCCAACGAGTGACACGTTGACTCAAAAAGATTATTTTTTAAGCCACGGATGCTTTTCATTTCTGAGCGATGTGACTCAATAGCATGAGAAATTACTCTTCTGCGCATTTAAATTAGTATTAAATTATTTCAGTTTTCGCGTAATTCTATCCTCCTCCTTTTCTTTCAACACTCCACATACAATGAACGCAATGGTGGTTGTCCCGAAAAAAAAGAAGACGTGGTGATTCGATGCAGCCGATTCCTTTCTTTCCTCCGTCGGACTTTGGCCTTATACTTTACCGCAAAACGCATCAATGTTTCTCAGTTGCGTTGATCCTGCGACACTTTCCGCGCTCAAGAACGTCTACAAAATAAAACTGCGTTGTGTGATGCACACTTCAGTATTTTTTTCTAGAACCACCTGCTCTCATGTCGCGTTTGGGACAAGCACCAATGTCCCTTTTCGTCGCACAAAGAGAAAACATAGAGTGTTTAAACTTACCTTAACAGTAGATAAAGGTTTTTTCCCCCGGGCAGCGAGGCTTGTTGCTCCGCAGGCGCGTGTCCAGTCGGCGGGGGTATCGGAGGGTCAGCGCAGGATGTGAGGAGGAAATGCAACTACAGCCCGCCCCTTCATCTCATGAGATTAAATACAGCGAGCTGTTCATCTTCAAAGGCTGCTCGTGGACTAATAACTGTTATTAGGGCTTTTAAGTAAGTTGCTTTGTCCCATTCTTTCAAAAAAATCAATTGTTTTCCTCTCCTGGGGTTGAATTTGAACTGGACTCACGTGATCTGCAAACGTACAGTGCTGTTAAATATTGTAATTAACAGAATGCAACTGTAAAAACCTGTTCCTCTTTAAACTATTTAAATATTTAGGCCTGGATTTAAAGGGATAGTTCATTTAAAAATAAAAAAACTCTCCTTATGTTGTTCCAAACATTCCAAACACAAAATAAGAAAGTTTTAAAAATGTAACCAAGGAGTTGGCAGTAACCACTACCATATTACTACATATGACCATTATTACCATATAACTGTTATTAACATCTAAATATTTTTCAGCATAAAAAAAAGTGTGAACAGATTACAGTTAATTTCATGTAATTTAATTTACTATATGGATTACACAGTAATAACAAAACTTAATGTGATGCATATTGGTCATTCGTACATAAAAAAAAAACAAGTAAGAAACATATGGTATTTGCGTAATTTATTATGGATTTGCATCTATTTGATTTCATTTAATAGGCCTGATTAATATTTTAAAAATACATTTATTCAAATTGCTTAATCAGCTTAAATATATTCATTGTAAAACAAATTTTAACATGATATGACTTGGCTAAAATGTGGCTGCATGTGGAACAAGTGTATGAATTATTAGTAATTAATAAACTATAATTATCTTATAATATGAAGAAAGCTTATATTATATACAGTATATATCTTATATTTAGTATTCTATGTTATTCACATTTATTATATTTTAACTATGTTATATTACATGGAGAAAGTGTGTATTTTATATCTTATATTTATTATTATATTTTATTGAAGTTATTATATTTAAGCATATGAGTCAAACTCATATTATAATTCATCAGGAAACATTTGTTGCAAACACATTTCTTATTTTTATGATCATTTATGTTCAACTAGAGTTTTTTTTAGTGTTGCCTTTGTGTTTTTCATGTTTATAACATTATTTCAGAGCCATGTAAGCTTTGAGGAAGTATCGATTTGTCATAAAGATTCTTTTAATTATTTTAAGCACCTGCATCTGTCAATGTCCCCCAGCTGTGATGAAAGCAAGGACACGACTGGGACAAAGTAAATTACGCTTCCCAATGGACGTCAATAATTCACATTCACAAAATCGTTCACATTATGGAAATAATCCTGACAGTTCCTCGATGCATTTAGATATTTGATCCCAAACTCCAGTTGTACTCTCTGCCCTCTCTGTGCGCAGAAGTTCCTCTGTGTGCCCTTCTCTTTCAAACCTCAATCCCAGTAACCTAATAAAGTCAAAACCCCATTAGGAGAACACACGCCGCCATAGGCAGCGGATATAAGCTGCAGTCACCTGTCTGTGACACAGTTTTCCAGCTGAAACAGCATTAGAGAGGAAAATGTTATTCATCACGTCTGAATTAATGGAAAGAGTCTACTGAGAGAGCGTAGAAACCACTTAAAGTAAGAAATGTCATTGCTAATCTGTATTCTGGCTCTGCTAGGGCTCCTAATGGAAATGAACACAAACTAAAGCGCATTGAATTTGAGATTAGAGTTCTGCATCTTCTGTCTGTTTTTACTGATAAAAAAAACGTCTGTTGATGGAAAATAGACTGCAAAGTTTTCATTCTGTGAGTCAAATCAGATGGAAATCCAGGTACAAGCGGTGACATGAGGGACAACAAACATACAAACGCCGGGAAGATGCCAAGAAAGGATGACATTAACAATGCAGCAGATGACAGAGAACTTTGAAAAGGAGCTCAGCCTATTGAACTGATTTTTATCCTTTTGAATTTGTCTCATTGTGATTCTCTCCTGGTTCTGTCTGGTTTTGTCTGCCACTCCTGTTATTTTATTGTTGTGTCCTCATGGCGTCCTCAGTTCCAAGCTATTAAATGGCACCTTCATGGCGGACGGCAGGAGTTTGTGTGTATATGTGTGAACGGACACATGAAAACGGCCCTCGGGATAGTGAAAAGGACAAAAGAAGCCTACTGACTCACAGAGCAGAAATGTACACTCACACACTTCCTCCATAAAGTCTCAGAAAAGGCTTTCATTTAGCAGACCGACAACAAGACCAAGGACAATCCTGCTGTTTCAAGACAACTGTTTGTCATTTTTTTAAAGGAATAGTTCACCCAAAAATAAATCAAATAGCTGAAAATGCACACACCCT
>JAUMHP010000044.1:5506828-5520032 GCA_032361065.1 Enteromius trimaculatus | reverse complement strand
TATATATTATGATGGGTTTTTTTTGTATTTTTGTGTATATTATCATACCATTTTATGATTTTTTTTTCAGGATAATTTTGTAAAAGATAAAAAAACCCACGACAGACTAAATACAGGGCAAATATTCCCAAATATTTTTCTCCAGTAAGGTTTGTCTTTGAAAGACAGTAATGATTACCTTTGGCTTGCTTCCTAGTGGGCAGTCCAAAATAGCACGACCACAATACCTGCATGCCAACTATTGCAACAGCAACAAAAAAGCACAATGTTTTTTTGTAAATGCCAACTGCACAATACATACTACAATGTAAGCTACTACAAGTACTGTTTAGATGAAATACTGTACTGAAACTTACAGTGAAATCAATGGTGTGCTTATAATCACAGCGCCCCCCGATGCTCGGAGGATTCAGCAGACAGTCAATGCCATAAATCATGCCTCCATTAAAATCAAGGTTTCTCTTGACAATCCGACAGCTTTTATGGTTCACATAAAGCTCTCCCTGAGAGATAAATAGGCATGATATGATGCACAGTGAATAAGAAAACAGCTATATTAACATACAAGCCCAAATATGTATTTTTTTTTTTTTCTTCACAAGTACTTACTATTTGCTTTTCGCCCATGCAGGCCACTGACAGATCTGAGCCCTGTTGAGTCTTTAAAGAGCTGGCATGGATGAGCTCTGAGGGCAGGAGCTAGTGGACACAATAAGTTTCAATACATTTGAACCATGCATTAGGGAGTCAACACTGAATTTCCTGTCATCATTAATACAGCCATGCTCCTTCCAAAAAAATTCAACATACTGGACATAACCTAACCTTGGTGTCACGTATGATGTGGTATCTAAGATACTCAGCAAGCTGATCACGATTATGGATCGCATACAGGAAGTCTTTCTGCTCTTGTGCCAGGGCGCTCATTGTAGCATCCGTGGGCAGGAAGAGGGTGACTGGCTGATGAATCGGATCCATCACCAACTTCAATGTATCTGTGTCCTTTAAACAAACAAGGTAACTTAAGACTAGAATTTCATTAGAAAGTAGATTGCTCTTCTACAAACAACACATACAAATCTGAACCATACAATACTTTTTTGTGGAGAGGAATTTATTAGAAAAAAAAACATTGTTTATATATATATATATATATATATATATTTTTTTTTTACCTCCAGAAGCTTGTAGAATGTCTTAAAGCCATGGAGACTGACCACATCTGAGAGGTTACGCTATCAGAAAAAAAAAAGACAATGACAAACTGCAGTGGGGAAAAAAAGTTTTTAGTCAGCCACCAATTGTGCAAGTTCTCCCACTTTTAAAGATGAGAGAGGCTGTCATTTTCATCATAGCTATACCTCAACTATGAGAGACAAAATCTAGAAAAGAACGTTGTGATTAGACATTGTCATAGGATTTTTAATTAATTAATTAATTGGTAAATTCCTCTGTAAAATAAGTATTTGGTCACCTACAAACAAGCAAGATTTCTGGCTCTCACAGACCTGTAACTTCTTCTTTAAGAGGCTCCTCTGTCCTCCACTTGTTACCTGTATTAATGGCATCTGTTTGAACTTATCAGTATAAAAGACACCTGTCCACAACCTCAAACAGTCACACTCCAAACTATGACTAAGACTGTCAAAGGACAACAGAAACAAAATTGTAGACCTGCACCAGGCTGGAAAGACTTAATCTGCAATACGTAAGCAGCTTGGTGTGAAGAAATCAACTGTGAGAGCAATTATTAGAAAATGGAAGACATACATGACAACTGATAATCTCCGTCGATCTGGGGCTCCATGCAAGATCTCACCCTGTGAGGTCAAAATGATCATAAGAACTGAGCAAAAATCCAAGAGCCACACGAGGAGACCTAGTGAATGACCTGCAGAGAGCTGGGACCAAAGTAACAAAGGCTACCATCAGTAACACACTGCGCCTGCAGGGACTCAAATCCTGCAGTGTCCCCCTGCTTAAGCCAGTACATGTCCAGGCCTGTCTGAAGAATGAATGGGGTCATGTATCGTGATATTGAGTAAAACCTCCTTCCATCAGCAAGGGTTACTGAAGATGAAACATGGCTGGGTCCTTCAGCATGACAGTGATCCCAAACAAAGGAGTGGCTTCTTAAGAAGCATTTCAAGGTCCCGGAGTGGCCTACCTAGCCAGTCTCCAGATCTCAACCCCAAAGAAAATCTTTGGAGGCAGTTGAAAGTCCGTGCTGCCCAGGGACAGTCCCAAAACATTACTGCTCTAGAGGAGATCTGCATGGATGAATGGGCGTGAAAATGGGTGTGAAGACTTACAGAAAACGTTTGACCTCTGTCATTGCCAACAAAGGGTATATAACAAAGTATTGAGATGAAATGTTGTCATTGACCAAATACATATTTTCCTCCATAATTTGAAAATTCTTTAAAAATCATGAAATGCAATTTATTTATTTTTTTCCTCATTTTGTGTCTCATAGTTGACGTATACCAATCATGAAAATGACAGGCCTCTCTTATCTTTTTGAAAGAAGTTGCACAATTGGTGGCTGACTAAATACTTTTTTGCCCCATTGTAAATATTTAATAATTTTATGCTTGATTATTACTCTTGTCATTGCAAAATAAAGAATGTTTTCAGAGTAATCAGGGGCATACCGGTGTGTTGTCCTGCTCTCTGTCTTTTTGAATCTGAAAACCAGGTGGCACTAGAACAGTGTCAATCTCATGGAAAATCCCGTTGCTGCTTTCCAGATCACTGAACAACACTTTGGCTTTATTATTGATGTATATAGTATCCTGAAAACAAATAATGCATGTGTCAATATGCATAACATGTATCTTATGCAGTCATCATTATCTGAATTATCAGTGCATCAGGCACGCTGTACCTCTGAGTATGTAATGGTGAGGATGTCACCGGTAAGTGTGGTGAGGTTACGAGGCTGCATGAGGTCTTCTGGGAGGAGGGCACGGCAGGCCACTATGTGGTACTTCAGGAGATTGGCATTTTCTGAACGAGTCTGCTTTACAATGTCCTTAAACTGAAAAACAGTAACAAAACCTGCTATAATATCTCTTACTATTCATGATACTCTTGAGATAACAATGGGTGAATCACATAAAATTCTGATTAATAAACCATGCTTTCTTACCTAATACTCATTATCATAATGCATCATAAAAGCCTAGTTTGTAATTTTCTTTTTCTCTTCTTGAGTCTGTCTCAGTGACTATTTCTTGACTTTAAGTATACTTTAAGTATAGTCAAAGTATAATCACATGGCACAAGAGACTTATGCTGCAAACTGATAGGCCCTGATCTTGTAATATGTCAGCCAATCAGATTGCATACTATGTTAATGAGCTAATGGGCTCGTAATTTGTCAGCCAATGAGCTTGCATGCTGCTTATACAGCGAACATTTAAATAGCCCACTTTAAGAAGTTGGTTGGTTTAGCCAGTTGCTGTTTATTTTGTTGCTCATGGTCTATGAGACACAGCTTTGGGTGAGTATATTTGTATTTTTTCTTAAATATTGAAGCCATCACTCACGCTCAAATACCTTTCCTACTGTTTTGCTTCAGGTCATTTATCTCTACAAGCTTACTTTGTATCTCCTGCACTTGCAATGATAAGTTTTGGCCTTCATAGCATAAGTTTTTCGAACAAAATAGGCCTCAGCTAAATTGGCTTAGGGACACATGGCTCAAACTGTTGTTCCTTCTGTGGAACATAAAATACTTAGCTCTTCTCCATACAATGGAATTTAAAAAGCTCCAATCTTGCTTTGTTTCTAGCTTCATTTATAACAAGTATCACTTTTGTTCTGCAGACGAAAGTCATACGGGTCTAGAATGACAGGGTGAGCAAGTTTTTAGAGAATGTACTAGATCACAAAACTCTAGACTTGTTCGTGCTGCATGCTTCCAACTCTCGGATGCGTAGCAAGTCGATCTGTTTGTTAAATGTTTCATTAATGCCATATCTTGTATAGTACAATAGAAACCCAGTGTTTTGTTCAATCATACTGCCTGCCTATGTTCCTTCAAAAGCACGTTCATGTCAACTTTTCATTGGTGGCTTTGATGCTTTGGCGCCCTGCTTTAATTCAATTAAAATGTATTGCAGTTTAATTGAAATACCATTTTGCTTAATCCGGATAACATTTGAGTCTTACCTCTGGTTTCTTGTAAGCATCTCCATTAGGTGCAAAGACTGTGAAGGGGCCATGACTCCCGAGTTCACGAACATTATTTAACTGTAAGTTCAGTAAAATCAGGCTCAATTTCAAGCTAAAAGAATAAGTGTTGAAATGACCAAGAACAAGCCTACCACCAGTCCATCGTAAAAGTTATCCAAGTTTCTGTTACGAATCTCCTAAAATGAAAGAAAATGGTTAAGTTATTGGTTGTGTACTTGTTTACATTTTGCTGTACTTTTTTGCTTTACTCACTCTTTGCAGGGTGCCTTTGCAAGTTTCTCCATCTCCAATAAAGCCATGCCTACAAGTGCAGTTCCTCTCCAGGGGTCCTGTCATGGTACACTGGGCATACCTGTGACAGCCTCCATTTTTCTGACCGAAAAGTGAAATTGTTCAATGTTATTCATGGTTATCTTTGATCTTGAGTGCAACAACGTCATTTGTAATACAGTGGTTTTCGACTGGTGGGTTGTGACTGGATGAACAAGTGGATCTGTTCTGAGCAAACCATTGACCCATAAAACATTTTGTAACCAGTCCTGAAGGACAATTTTGGCTTAAACCTGTTCAGTAAACAACTGTGGTGCTGTTGATGCACTTGATATTCATTAACATCCACTAGTATAGTCAAATTAGGTTATTAAAAGCACATACCTCAAGACAGACATTGATGGCTTTGCATTGCTTTCCATCCCCAGAAAAACCTAGTCTGCAATAGCATGCTGTCTGAAAACAAATACAGTAAATGTTGTAATTGATTGGTCTTTTTTTTTTTTTTTTCCTCTACTATGTAAGTCAGTGGTGACCCAAAACAGCCTGGTTACGAATTTGTGACTAAATGACAGAATTTTGGTTGAACTTTTCCTTTAAGTGTCAAAACAAAATTTGCATTGGAAATGTGATGCATTGTTCATAAATATCAAACAAAGGTCTTTTGCAAATAGAGCATTTTTCCCCTTTCATATTTGGTATTAAATTTTACCTTTATAATACCTGCAGCAACCCTCTTTGCTCCATCTCACTTTATTCAATTCAAAATTGGACCTGATATGTTTGTTGACTGTTCGAATATGATCTTTCTCTCCTACCTTATTAGGGCCTGTATGAACGCAGTCACCATCTGCATGGCATCCCCCATTACCATCCAGGCATGGATTGATGGCTTCAAAGAAACAAACGCATTATATTTAATGTGTGTTAATGAATATGTATTTCATTTAGAACACAAAGCTGCATTCACAATGCTGTCTTTCCATTATATTAAATGCAGGCCAATTGAGTTGTAAGTGAGAGTTGTGTACGCTACCCTTTAAACCGGATATTAAACAGACATACTTACAAACACATACTTTTCCATCGCCTGCATAACCCGGGTGGCACACGCATATTCTCCGTCCTGGGAGAGTTCGTTTGCACAAAGCATTCACAGAGCAGCCACCATTATTCTCTGCACATGCGTCCACCGCTTTGGTTGGAGATAACACCATATTACATTAAACCAAGATTTAGACGCAAATGTTATTTGACAGAAAAGTGTTTGTTTCTTGAGATGCTTACCTGTGCAATATGTTCCGTTGCCCTGAAATCCTGCAGCACAACTACAGTAAAATGTACTGTCTACCACTTTCACCAAACAACTGAAACACATCAAAAAGTTATCAATGCAATATTTAAAGAGCATAGGAAGTAAATCAAAAAGCAAATTCATTTTGCATTTTAGTGCTTAACTGTAGACAAGGTCTTTGCAATTAGCAAAAGGTCTACCCAGCTTTAGAAATATAGGTCTAATACAAATTTTGGGAGTTTTTTTCTAGATGGATTGTTTACAAAAAAATAATTTTTTTTTTTTTTTTTTTTTAATCAATTTCAAACCACTCCCCCCAAAAACAGGAGTACAACTGTTGCTAATTTTAAAAGAAAACTCTTGATGTCTCCTTATATTTTATGTGGTTAAACTCATAAAAAAAAAAAAAAAAAAAAAAGATCATGTAAGTTTATATCTGCAAGAGTAAGTTTCTTGTTTTACTTAAGGTAACATTTCACATTACCACTCAAGCATTTGGTGTCAGCAAGATTTTATTTTACTTTTTTAAAGAAATCAATTATTTTAGTATGGATACATTAACCTGAACGAAAAACAGTAAATAGTTTTAAACATTTCAAGGCACTGTTTTAAAAACATTCAGTTCATAAATGTTAAAATATACCCAGATAGAAGAGTTCTTTCAAATGGTTATATTTTAACAATTACTATTCTTATTGTACTTCTGATCAAATAGATGCAGTTGTGGTGAGTATAATCTTACTGGTTCCAAGCAGTATGTATTTAGCATAAACTTAAAGCAGATAATTTGAGTATTATTTAATAGACTATAATTAGACTCCTCGTGGCCAATTTTCCTTGAAACTAGGTAGAAGAATTTTTTTTTTATATATACACACACACTAAAGAGTTATTTTTATCCTTTGATTGAGGAGTAATGACATGCTCTCTAGAGCAGTGCCTCCCAATGCTGTCCTGGAGGACCCCCTGCCCTGCACATTTTGGATGTCTCCCTAATCAGAAACCCCCAATTTAGATCTTGCCGTGTATATTAACTTATGTGGCACTGCATGAAGTTTATTGACTTACTTGGCACTGCTGTGACATTTTCCTCCACATGAATCTGATGTAATAGCTGAAAACAGTCAACATGTCTTTATTAATTCAATACATATATTCAGACGGTTCAAGGTATGTGCATTTGTGCGACAGGTGAGCATCATACCAACGTTGCAGCTTATTCCTCTCCAGCCCAGATCACATTTACAGCTGCCGTCTCCATCCACACCGTCTTTGCAGCGTCCATTGACACACTTGCACTCTAAACCGAAAGATAGCATATGCAAACTTAGTATGAGCTAATTGTTCAGAATATATGAAAATATGTGCTTTTAAATACTCCATACCTTGATCACAGTGAATTCCATATTTTCCAGCTTGACAAGTCTCGCATGCGGTGCCATTAAAACCCTGGTTACACTGACAGATGCCTGTGCCATTGATTCCATCTACACACACACCATTGCCAAAACAGACCTGACCTTCTGACCCCGGACACTTCTCACAGTTATTTCCATAATGACCTGCACAACACTTTCTTTCCTGCAAACAGAAAGAAACTATTATTTATTTATTATTTAGCTATTTTTAACTTAAATGTAAAAGGCTTCCATTGTCTCATGTAAGTATTTCTTAAAATAATGTATTTTTGTAATTATAAACACAGATTTATAGAGCTTTTTTTTTCCCAGTACTATGTTGTTCTTGGTTATTTACTTATATAATTAAATGTATCAGAAGTCTTGCACATTCAGACAAAATAGTCAGAAAAATAAGTTTAATGTAAACAATGAAATTCCAGAAAGCTCTAGCTCAGGGGTAGGCAACATCTGTCCTGGAGTCCTGATGTCCTGCAAAGTTTAGCTCCAATCCTGAAAAAAACCTCACCTGCCTGCAGGCCTAGTAATTCTGAAGACCTTGATTAGTAGTTCAGGTTGGTTTGATTGGGGTTAAAGCTAAACTGTTCAGGACATTGGCACTTCAGGATTGATATTGCCTACCACTGCTCTAACTCACGGGTGTCAGCCCTGCAGAGTTTAGATGCATCCCTCAAAACGGCGTATTATGTGGGTTGGAACTCCGGCCCTCCAGGAACTGAGTTTGACACTCCTGGTTTAGTTGCAACCCTAATTAAACACACCTGATCCAGCTAATCAAGTCATTAAGGCATATTTGAACACTGCATAGTATTTCTGTTGGGGTAGGGTTGGAACTAAACTCTGCAGGGCTACAGCCCTCCAGGAACTGAGTTTGACACCCCTGCTCTTGATGTTTGTGAATCTGTGAGACTAAATGAATGTATCGTGTACGTACAATGTTGACTTTTTTACAAGATGCTTTGCATCCAATGGTCAACAGTGTCTCTCCATGATATACTCGAGTGTACATGCATCTCCTTTTTCGGCTCATCTGAGAATAAACAATGAACAGGAAGCATTAAAATATAATTTCAAATGATTACAAATTGAATTTGATAATTTATTGAATTAAACTGGTTTAAGCAACTGATATTTCTTTAACCAATTTAGTTTAATAAATTGAAGGTTTATGAATTAATATTTTGTGTAAATTATCAATTTTTAAGAATGACAACCAAATTTATATATATATTTAATAAACATAATATAATAAATGGCATATATTAAAATTGCTGTCTTAATAATAAAAATTGCTATCCAAACATTTGTTGGGTCAACATTATACACTCACCAGTCTTTTTGTTCCGGAAGGGCAAGGGTTCTCAGTTGGGTGGAAACAGTCCATGCATCGTCCCTACAGACACAATGTACACATTTAAAACCGATATTTAAAAGCACAGGTGAAAATGACCAGGTAAAATGGTTAAATAGATATATTGTACCATGATCATTTTGGTGGTGGATTTGTCACAGCGGTTGTTGGGGATGCTCAGGACAGCAGACAAAGTGTGGATTACACCTTTACTGGTCTCTATATCCGTCACGTTCACCTCAGCCTCATTTACAAGCAGCTATGACAGAAAAATCCCATATTTATACAAGACCTAAGATTTCATTTATTAAGATGACTTGAAATATTTTAGCGCTGACTTACTTTCTTATCTTGCCGGAAAACTCCAATTTGATACGAGAAGCCCAGCATGGTCTCTTTGTACAGTCCATCCAACAAATCTCCATCTTTTAGAGTCTCTTTTATTATAATGTGATACTGAGTCACATTCAAATCCTGGAAAAACAAAATTTGTGCAACAGAAATGAGACACTATACACTTAATACCAAAGGGTGTATTTTTTGTGTGTGTTTCTATAATACCAGTGACTCCTTGCCCGTTCTTCTGAGGTATTCTAGGATCGCACTGTCTGTCGGAGCAAACATGGTAAAGCCTGAAGAATCCTCCATTTCATTAGTCAGGTTGTGTTTCTGGATAAACGCAAAATAACTACAACTCAAGCCATATATATAGAGGATGATCAATTTTATTTGTGGTTTGGTGTGCTCTTACCAAGAGAGCGCTCCGGAAGAGAGAGAGATCAGCTCTCTGACTCAGCACCTCCAGTAAACCTTCACTCACTTGTCGCTCAGGCATCAATACCTAGACAGAACAACAGTGGCATACTTCAGTCTGTTCATATGCCATCACTTTATCAGTAAGTTTGGATTTTATCTTACATTAAAGAGAAACAACCTTTTTTTTGCATAAACTTGTATATCTGCAATGTTTCACTATTTTATATTTAGAAAAAAGAAAAACAAATAAAAAGACTCTAGGGTCGTACTTTGTCAATAAAATGGATGACTCCATTCTTTGCTACCATATCTGCAATAGTTATTTTTCCTCCTGCAACAACAGCAGTCTGAATAAAAAGACAGAGACAAACAAAACACATGATAAAGAAAATCTCGAAGTTGAATACAATGAACAAAATAGTACTGGAGCTTAGATTAGCTGTTTCCCTCTTACATCATTGGTTGAGTAAACAGGAAGAGTCCTTTTTAAAAGGGATACCAGTTGAGGGGAAGGGGATGCACGGAGATCGCTGAGAGCATATAACCCAGAAACAATGTGACTTCTGTAAAGAAAAAAAAAAAGCTAGTTGTACTATAACAATATCATCATAATCAAAACTACTGAAATATGACAAATTAGCTAATGTGGTTGCATGTCAATTATGTCCCATTACTTAATGAGACTTGGAAGGTTACTGCGTGTCATCCAGAAGTCTTTGTCTTCTTGACTCAGTTTCTCTGTGGCCTGAGCCGAAGGGATGAAGAGTGTGTAATTTTCTGTTCCTGACAGCAGTTGAGAAAGATCGGCCAGCTATGGAATATTCCAGAACGTATTAGAAACTCAAACAACATTTACAAACAATCAACCCTAAAAGTCTGGACATAACATTTATAATAATATTTATAATAATAATACTGAATAATACACTTCTAACTTACCGTGACCCAGGTGTTGAATTCTACAAGATCTGGGTTCATTGCCACCTCCTGCAAAAACAAAATGACTTTAAAAATAAGGTTATAGAGATAGTAGCAGCTGAAGAATTGATTGCAGTATAAAACAAAATAGCAGCCTGATCTTATCAAATTGTACAAAATTAGCACAAAGTCATACACAGTACCTGTGCTAGGGTTCCGTAACAGATTTTTCCATCCCCAGCATAACCATCCTCACACACACACTTCCATCCATCTGGGTTCAGGAACTGGCAGGTAGCCTGTGTGAAAACAGGAAAATTAAAGCATATACACATTTTATGAAAAACGTGTGCAGTTCTATAATTATTTGTTTTATGGCCCTCACCATGAAATGACATCCACCCTTCTGCTCCACACACTGATTGACAGGTTCACAATCCCTCCCATTGCCGTGAAAACCACTTTTGCAAGCACAGTCACTCTAGGGTAGAATATCAATCATCAAAAATCCTGTAAATCCAAATAGATGATTGTTCGGGAATCATAACACCTCCCTCACCTGTCCTGGGCCTATATAGATGCAGGTGGCATTGGAGTGACATCCTCCTCTAGATGGATCTAGACAGTTATTGATGGCCTGGCACTCATCTCCATCCTCTCTCCACCCACTCAGACACTGGCACGTGTGTGTACCAGGACCGGTCTTTATGCATTTGGCCTGAGAATGAATGAAAATAAGCACGATCATAACATGCTAACATTAAACATAAGCACACATATGTATCTGACTTACATTGATGCTGCATCCTCCACGATGTGGCAACGCACAAGGATCGCTTTCAACGCACATGTACCCATCCCCTTGAAAACCAGGCTTACACACGCATCTAAAAATGTAAAAAAAACGCTTGGTATTAAAATATAATTAAATCTGTACATAATACTACTGCTACTGCTACTACTACTACTACTACTACTACTAATAATAATTTATTACTAAAGCACAATTATTTATTTATTTACTTATTTTTAACCTCAAATATCTTCAGACTCTAGTATATGCCTACAGTAAAGTAATTAATAAATAAAAGTAGCACAATAAATTTGCAATAAAAAGAAACATGAAAGTATGTATACCACTCACGTGAATGCTCCCTTATTGGGCACACAATTAGCATGGGCATGGCAGGGCTGGTTGGGCCCGCACAACTGGGTCTGCTGCTCACAGAACTCTCCGGTATAACCATCTTTACAAGAGCCCTGCTTACATTTACCACTGGACTCAGGACGGTTATCACATACGCCGTGTATGCATCCACATGCTGGTGTTAGGAGGGACAGAAAGAAAAATTGTTACTAAACATCTGGAATACTCCTGAACACTATGCAGTGTGCTGATGGTGAAATCAGTACTTTTGTCACAGAATTGGCCAAATTTGTTGTCGGCACAGTATTGGCACCGAGATCCTTTGAAATTGGGCTCACACTGGCATGTGCCGTTTCCATTTATGCCATCTGAGCACTACAACAAAAAAAGATGTAGGTCAAGACCTTATTGCATCTAGAAAAAATACTGAAGTGTACAGCATGCCTGCATGTGAATGTGCATGGGGTTTACCTTCCCATGAGAGGAACAAGGGGTGGCGAAACCACCTGGGCACGGGGAACAGTCTGGTCCAAAAAAGCCTTTACAGCAAAGAGGGGTCTGGTCAAGACAAATAACGGCTAATTAGACTGGATCAAATCAACCAGCTAAGCTGCAAATTATGTCATTTGCTATGATATTAGATGCAGACAAATAGTAGTGAATCAAATACTCACATTCTTTGTTTCATTGCAGAAGAGGGAACAGCCCAGGGTGGGTATAATTATGCCAAAAGTCTCCTTTTTGAATACACAGCCTTTGGCGAATACATCCTGAGAATGAGGAGAGCACAATGTCAGGGGTTACAAATATAAGAGGCACAGATCACTTTCACTATATACAATTTCACTCCAGATTTAATGAACAGTACACCCAAAAGTGCAAATTTGCTTAAAATGACATTAATTGATGAACTGGAGTAATCTGGAATGCTTATGAACATTGTAATGCCTCTTATTCTGATGGCACCCATTCAGTGCAGAGGATCTATTTAATGACTAATATACTATGTGCTATGTCTTTAATGCTTGCACCTCTGTTAAGATTAAAGGTAAAATATAAAACAAAGGTTTTCATTTTTAAACTTAAGCTATGCTGTTTTAAATTATAGCATGCACTAATGATTATTTCTGAAAAAGTTACCAGTGATTCACCAGTTGGACAGGTAGATTTGGAAACGAGTGTACAGCTAACACATGGACCCTGTAACAAAAAGACATTTTCATATCAAGTAACAATCACTTGTTGCAAACAAAAAGAAGGTGGCCAATCTATTGTGCATGTAAAAAAAAATCTTTAAAGATAAAATGCATTATTCATTATTCTATAATTGAATTTTACATAGAAATACCTTTAAGACTGAATGGTGTATCTGCATATGCAGCTAAATATTTTTGACTGGTCAATACAATACAAGTGGAGATGACTGATTGGGCTTACCTTAATAACAATGTTTTTCTTGATGTCACACCTGTGAGGTAAGAGGGGCTCTATGGACGAAGGGATAAGAAGCCCCTCCAGTGAATGAAGACGGCCGTTCTTTGCTTCAACATCCAGTTCTAGAACCGACTCCCCATTGACTAGGATCTGACCCTATACGAGACAGTCAGTTGTTACAAAGTATTTGGACCTTTTAATCACAAATAAAATGTACGAATTTCAATGGATTATTAAAGTGGCATTAGTGTAGTAACAGCAGGGTTAATTCATTACATAAACTATGAACATTAACTAACATTTGATCATCAGAATCTGTATAACTATACTTTTGTGTTACCTTTCAATAATAAGTTAACATTTTAAATCATTTTTTAAAATTGTAACAGTTTATGTAGGCTGTCCAGTTTATATAT
>JAUMHP010000044.1:5465353-5496469 GCA_032361065.1 Enteromius trimaculatus | reverse complement strand
GATAGATAGATAGATAGATAGATAGATAGATAGATAGATAGATAGATAGATAGATAGATAGATAGATAGATTTTTGCAGCTTGGCAATGAGATAATTATAGAAGCTTTAGCTATAGTTTCCACAAATTAAAAAAGGTGACATTAAAAATATAATTCCATGTTGTTTCTGTCAGGAAGTCAAATCTCAAAAGTTTGACTGTTCTCATAGTTTATCACAATTAAGCTAATTATATCTAACTTTTATTTATATCTAACAATTTGAAAAAAAAAAAAATACTTCTGAGTTTACATTACACTTGTTTTTATTTTTGACACAGAATAAAAATAAAAATCATAATTGCTACTTTTTTCTCAGAATTGTGATTTTATGTGTCTAAATTTTGACTTGCAATTTGATATCTTGCATTTTTGAGTTTATATCTTGTATTTCAGACTTTGTTTCCTCCAAATATCAGAATTTAGAGATATGAAGTCATAATAACTTATGTTTTTGACGCAACACATTTACGATCATGAAGACCAATCAACAAATATTTTGCTGAATAGTTGGTGACTAATGCAGCTAGAAAGCTAGTCGATTTCCAGAAACGGTTGTATGTATGTGTACTGAATAAATAGAGCTGAAAGCAGAAGAATCACAGGATGTCCTCACTCATAAATAAGCCAAGTGGTCAGGTGAAGATACCCTGTCACACACACACACTTCCTTTATGTCTTGCTGCATCATGACTTTCCTTTCATAGTTCCAGAACTTTCATTCTAAGGAATTTGTTGTAGACCACATGCATGTAAAATATATATTTGACTATGAGATGGTTAGTATGAGAGTGCACATACAGTACAGTGCTGCGTTTCAACACTTGTGCATGTGTTGCTTGTTGTTTTTTTCCCACTGCTTAGGAAAACAAATGAAAAGCTGCATGACCACCCGCTCAATTATCGTTTCTATGTGCCAAAAGCTGTTTAAAATGGATCTCTGAAAACTGCTCCGAATGGACTCCCAACCAGCTGTAAAAAATCAAACACGTTTTTACTCCATTTAAACTGTAATTGACACCCCAACCACAAGAACACAATGTACTATACAATATGCTAACAATGAACGTATGCGCTCCTACTCGCCACAAGAATTATTAGACCGAGGAATTTGTTTCAGATTTGTTTCTTGAAATTGACATTTAAACATGAGTTGGGGTTTTGAAAGAGATGATTTAGGACACTGCACTTTTTCATGTACATATGAATTTTTTAACTTTTTATCTGCACTTGATTGCTTTGCGATACTTAAACTGACCTTGCAGAAGAAATACTCCAAATGGAGCAAAAGATAAGCATATAGCTAAACCTTTTAGGCCTTTTACTTACTAAAAAATTCCTATTCAGCATAGTTTCGATTAAAATAATCATTTATAGGCCTTGATACAAAAGGTTTTACACAATTAAAAGTTTTCCTGTGGCATCGGGGTGTAAAATCCTTTTTGAGTTTAACGAAACCTTCATTTTCTAAGCATTTTAGTGCTAAATTAATGATTAATTGTCAATGTCTTGAATCAGTCTCCCTCTTGTAGTCCTCTCTGGCTTGTAGACTTTATGACTCCACCAGAGGGAGGCAGATACCATCATGTCACTGATGGATGGATTCACTGTTTATATTCCCCACATATGCATACAAGACCAAAAAAATCAGTCAAGTTTTTTTATTAACAGAATGACTGGCAACTGTATGATGAATTGCATAAAAAATATTCAAATCTCTATGGTGAGATATAGTAAGAAAGAAACAAAGAAAACTTACAGGATGAATTAAGGCAGAGCGGGCGCTAAAACGTGTGTAGAATCTTAACATTGACTCTGCAGCAGTTGTTGTGGGAATTGTCGACATTTAAGCAACAGTTATTGGCAGGAAAACAGAGCCGCCAATCCAAAACCCCTCAGGCCTTAACCAACACAACCAGACACAGCCACGAGCCCCTACAGACTTCTGGGAAGGCGTACAGAGCATGGCACCACTCATAGAGCATGCAGGATTGAGCCAGTGAAAAAAGCGTGACTCTTGGCTTCGGATATAATGCTATGCTTGGATGGACTGATCATTCACATACTAAAACAAAAGATGAGCGATGATCGGGATGAGCGATGACCCTGGTCTCCACAGGCCAGCGTGGATCAAATTAACATCCAAAACATATTGTTCATGTGTGCATGTGGTCGCACCACCCACCGCGATGCATTCAGTTGTCGAGTCGACAGCACGCACACAGAAAAATTGAATAATTTCAGATAAAAAAATATATATTTATCTTAGATTAAAGGAATGTAAAATATTGCATGGACATGCCTCAAAAAACCTCAGCAAACAATAAGTATAAAAGGCAGAATAATTTCATTAAAGTATAAAGAAGAAGGATTGTTCCATTCTTCCACGATGGAATTTCGCCTTTAGAAATATTTTTCTTTTGTTTAACAGTTGCCCTGTTTTTTTCCTCACCGAACTACACTTCCAGAACATTAAGAAACAGTTTCATCTCATTAACAATGATGGAACAAAACCTGAAAAGGTAATATTGCAGTAAAGAAGATTTAATTTGACAAATCATTTCAAGTATGATCTAACTATTAAACACAGAAAGAAGGCACTGAGGAAACCAAGAGGCTGGCAGCCACCTGAGCTGTTGGCTTGGTCTCAGAGAACAGATGCGTCCACGTGGACTTCTTTTGTCTGCTTTTCTCTTCAGGATGGGGGGCACCAGGTTTCAGGTACTGAAGGTTTGAGGACTGCGGTTAGAAATATACCTGGAAGGCTGTAGGGATTGAATTTTTCAGTGGAATTGATTTGGGAATCACTGTCTGTAATTCATCAACTTAGTGCCCAAGACATGCAGTATTGACCATCATGATGAAGGTTCTATCTGCAAATCTCTTCTAGGGTTAAAAACAAAAGAAAATCTTATTTATCCATACCAAGAATGAAGAGTGAGAAAACTGCAACATTTCCAAAAGGGAATTATTTATTGGATGGAATAGGGTTGAGAGTCAGTGTAGTGAATAATCTGAAGCGATTTTACAAAAAAAAGTTTTTAAGAAAGCTTGATGCAACTTCCACATGAGTAAATACAACCACATGAGAATGAACAATCAGGCATTCAGAGTCAAATAACGAAATGCAGCATGAGCGAGACTTTCCAGACTTTAACAGATTTGCCGGCATGTGCAAGAACTCACAGGGTTTTTTTTTTCTTCTGTCACTGGACAGAAGATCTCTGATATGTTCTAAGTGTGTTGCCGTAAATTGTCACCGTTCTGTTGGCTGGAATGTGGCTACATAAAAGGACCACTTGCATTTGCATTTAAGGGCTGTTTAAGAGAATGCAGCCATGGTATTTGGCACCACTCTGTTACTTCTAGCAAAGCACTACTCTTTCAGAGTTGTGTGTGTGTGTGTGTGTGTGTGTGGGATTAGAGCTTAAGAGGAATGGAATGAGACACAAACATCAGTCACAAGACATAAAAACCGAACAACCATGATTTGTAATTTAAAATATACACTTAAATTGTATATTGATAAATCTGCTATTGCAGAACGCATCTGTTTTCTACACTTTTTGAAATTATACTTGTTTATTCATTTAGGATGTAAGGAACAGACGGGAAAACTGCAGTCACAAGCAAAAAGAACATAAAGGGTCTCTAAAATTTTTTATTTAAATTTAATTACGTTTTTCAGATTCAATGAGGTGAAATAGCACACATCCATTGTTCATAATTTAATATGTACATTTAAATTGTGAAATATATAGCTAAAATAGCAGAATACATCTTTTGGGAATTATTTCTGTCCTATTCAAGGGATTCTCATTTGCAAAACATTGTATAAAAAATATCTACATAATTCCCACTATAATTCATCATTAACTATAAGAGCCCTCAATGCAAACCCAAACAAAAGCAACTTTTTACACTTTTTCTGCTGTATTTTAGTTCCCTTTATTCTCCAGTTATATTCCACGGTCACTATATACAAAATGGCTTGATTCCCACTTGAAGCCCATGTGAAGAGTTACGCATGTGGACTTAAAAGGGATTAAACCATTTCTCCCTGGTTTTGGATTGCCGGTTGCCATGGATATTTTGTCAACACGCTTATTTGTATAGGCCCAACGGGGCTGAGAGCGCAAAGGAGGTCCACTTCCTCTCACGAGATCCCTCACCAAGTAGTCGCTCTACTTGCAGGTGTGCATGTCGTTCATCGTCTCACAGCGGCGACAGCGAACGTAGCAGCACCAGACGAACTTACACTCACAGCGCTCTACGTGTCGCACCACGTGTGTGTTGTAGCCCCGCCCACAGCACAGCAGGTTACAGCCGTCCGGCCCGGCTGAAGTTCTGTTACACCTACGGCCCCTGGTCCCTGTCACGCCCAAGCGCCGGTCCTCCAAGCAGTAATTGGGCGATTTGTTGAAGAAAATTAACTCTTCTTTGCTAATAGGCGTGTGGCGATGGTCTTTGTTCTTACGTCGCACCTTACGTTTAGAACGGTCCACCACCTGAACGCTGTTTTCGTAGCGCTCCTTCAGGTAGGCGCCCACACGCTCGAACGCAGCCATCGTGCGCCAACACGTCTTTACCGCACACGAACCCGACACACCGTGACAGCGGCAGTCTGTCAACATTGTTTTGGCCACCGCCTGTAGAGGAAGAGGATACGGAGATCATTATAGATCTGATCGGTAACAGACAGACGCTGGGAAAACAGCTTGTTTTTCTAGACAATGTAAGCAAGAAATAAATAAGCATGCAGACATGTCAACTGTGATTTGAGCAAAAATTCAGCCTTCCAACATTTTAGCAATTTATTTTGACAGGCCTCCTGGATTTCAGGCAAAAACGCGGAACTAATGTACATTGGCGAGAGAGTTTATCCTACAAACCACATTTCCAAGGACTATATAATTTTTACGGATGAAGCTTTTATGTTCTCCCACCCCTTTGTGTTCTGCACCATGAAAGCAGAAGGAGTATTTTGCAAGCTGACGACTTTCATAAAATAAGAGCGTTTGTTTGGGTGAAGGATTATGGGGGCCCTACGCTGACTTGAGGGGAATGTTGTCTGGCTTAAACGCTTCCAAACAGAGCATGAGGTTTAGGGTCTCCAAACACTTACAAGTGTTCTTCAGTCAAGGCTTTGGAATTCCGTGCAAATCATCAGCTTCTCAGATTAATCAAGAACATGTGGGGAGATGTAACTCATTTGATGGACAAATTGCCAGACCTGAAACAGCCCATTACTATTTCTGTTCTTATTTGGTTGCCTTGAAATGGTTACTCTCGTCAGCCAGAATGAGTCAAATATTCATTGGCTGGAGGGAGCTGTCATATTTTAAATGGTAGTTGAAGTCCGGAGTCTTGCTTAAAACCTTAAAGTGACTGGGGAAACTTTACACTGAATGATCAATGTTCAATTGTTGAGATTAGATGTGTTTACAAAGGAGGCTGTGAGTTCACAAGACTGTCACACTTTTCATATTTTCGTCTATTAGAGTGAATTAGTGTCTATGCAGAGAAACACAGCACTGAACTAAGAGCACTCTCTAGTTCTTTAGCTGTCTTTTTGAAGCAGGCAAGCAGTCACATGCAAATTGAATCCTCAGCTTCACATATCAATCAAAATGAGAATGGAAAGGCAAAAAACATTTTCAGTCCTTCACCAATCAATGAAGTGAAATAGCTGGGATTCAAAAGTAAAATTCCTATTTTCTACAAGAAAAAAAGAAATTCTGATGAAAACATTAGAAAAATGATGAGCTATGTAAAGCAATGATACAAGCTACTGTAGAAGCTCCAAGTCAGAGTGAATAAAATCATGTTTAATTTAACTACTACATAATTCTTAAAAGAGATCAAAGAAGTCACTATGGAAACCAAAAATTGGGAAAAGAGCTTAGAAACAACCACACACCCTCATGAAGCATATCAGATTGATCAGATTAGGTTCATTTGCAATACTACACAGGATTGTACTTTATGCTTTTATAAACAACGTTAAGTACAAAGTCTCATTTTTTTTTTTTTTTACAAATAAAGTTTGGAATGTTATGATTCATCTCAAAGCTGGTTGGTTTCCATCCATGACTTCTTATTAAAGCCTTTATTAAAGTACTTTTAGGAATCCCTATGGAGAAAATTAAGGGAAAATATGCTGGGGCTTCTAAAAAAGTGAGCAGTCACTGTTGTGCATTTCATTTCTTTTAACATATTTCTGACTAGTACTTTAAAGCGTTTAGTTGTTTGTCACCCACCTGTCTACCAGCCTCGCTGTTATGCTGGTTCATAGTGAGTGGGGTGTCCTCACCACGGGTTGATATGTTCTTTACCAAATTACCGTCAATGAAGCGACGGCTGAATGAAGTCCCGAAGGCAATGTCATCGGAGCACCCGCCCCAGTGCCACCCCTCTGTGGGCGAACCGGTGCCCAACAGGCTCATATCACATGAACACTCTGTCATATTTCCAGCACTGCACGAGCGGGTGACTGCGTGAACCAGGCCAGCAGCCATTACTGCGTAGATAAAAGCGGTCTCTTTTGTACCTTAAAAAACAAAAAAGAGAATCTAAGCAAGATGCCGATACAGGTTAAGTACTTCACAGTCAAAAAATATGGCAATGAAAGAATCACTGCAGGACATTTGTGAGAAGGGTCTCAGTTCAGAGGAGCCTAGGAATTTTTCTTACATTCCATGCAGAGAAACATTGATATCACACTATAAAAATTAGCAAAAATGTTTGGCTGATGGAATTTATTTTTTATTGTGAGAACAAAGAAATTCTTAACATCCTTTTAACTGAAATGAATCATTTTGACCATTTTAAACATGAAGTAAAAGGATTTATACAATTCTTCGGTTCTGATTAAATGTTATTTACAATAAATATATAAACTGAATTGCAGATCCTACCAAAAATCACTTTATGCAGCTTAAGTTTTAATTGGAGAAAATTAGTTCTAGTCTCAAATCAAATCTTGCCATAAAAGTACACAGAGTCTCCAAAAAGATACGTTTAATATCTTATATAAAATAATAATTATATGTTTTTTCTAATGAAATACGGCTTATGTTATGTATTTTGTCTTATTTTCAATTACTTTTAAGAGGTGACATAAACATTAAAGCAAGAAATCTAAAAAAAAAATTGAACAGAACAGAACAGAACAGAATAGAATAGAATAGAATAGAATAGAATAGAATAGAATAATACACTGTTTCTGATAGTAAATCTAAATGGACAGACGAGATAAAATTTCTTGGATGCGGCTGCATGAAATCAGATGTACAGTATCAAATTCACTTCGCCCTTGAATCAAGCTTGGAATTGAACTGCTCTGGAAAAGAAACTTTGGGCAAATCTTGGAAATGGATTCACAAAAATCAAGAAACAAGTTCTACCATTTCAGTTTGACTCTTTGTTTTGTAATCACGCTAATCCTGCATGCATTAAATTCAGGGCCAGATGAAGACCATAGAAAATGTAGTATAGAGATTGTTAAGCTAAAACAGATGTGTTTCACAGCTGTTCCAAGAATCAAATAATCTTTTCCATAAACATTTCAAATCAAAACAGTTATTAGGGGGTCAAAAATAGTATTCACAATCAATTAAAAAAAAATATTCAGATTCTTTAAGCAGTTACAAAGTGATGATCTCTCATTATATTTTACACAATGGCTGACTTGTTTTTTCTTGATTCGTGTTTTTGAACTATCCAATAACCACATATATATTTTGCATATATAATTTTTAAATAACTGTTTTCTGTTTTTAGATAATAATATTATCATAACTACTAACTTCTGGAGGTGAACAACCTACTCTAAGAAACGCAATAATTGAACCTTCTTTTCTAGCCCTTAACAGCAATTCTTAAAAAAAAGTCTTGAGTCTTTGTTCAGTTTCTGTAAATCAAAATGTGAGAAATTACATTTATTGATTTTTATTAAGAACTATAAGACAGTTATTACCACCCTAATTTGTAATATTTTTCATCTCATTATTGAGTCATACTTCACTACTAACTTTTATTAATAAAATTAACCAAAAAAAAAAAAGGATTATAGAGATTAAGCACATTCAAATCAAGTCTATTTGTGACCCTGGACCACAAAACCAGTCATAAGTGGCACATGTGTATTTGTAGCAATAGCCAACAATACATTACAAGAGTCAAAAATTTCATATTCCTACTGTAAATACATCAAACTTTTTGATTTTTAATCAGTAATACGCATTGCTAGGAGCTTTATTTTGGCAACTATATTTTTTCTGTATTACGATTTTTTTGCATCCTCAGATTGCAGATTTTCAAATAGTTGAATCTCAGCCATGAAAGCTCAACTGAAAGCTTATTTATTCCGCTTTAAGATGCTGTATAAATCTCGATTGGAAAAAAATTGTGACTCTTATTTCTGGTTTTGTGGCCTAAGGTCAGATTTCAGTATGACAGGTTGCATGCATACCACTGGTGAGCTCGTAGCCGAATACGTTGGGGTCCCGTCGGGTCGAGCAGTTCCAGCGCTCGTGTTTGAACTGGGTTTGGCACTCGGTGATGCCCAGGCGCGCGCCCTCTTTAATGCTCGGTAGAAGGTGCGGTTTGCGCGCGCACAGCTCCTTCTGCTTGTGAGACAGGGGCAAACGCGCGCAACCCAACTTCTCGTGCACTCCTACAGATGTGATGCCCAACCACCTGTGATGCGGAGTAGTGTGACACAAATATCAGAAGCGGTTCTCCTCTCCTGTCGGCCTGGATTGAAACGCCATAACCAGGCCCGAGGAAAAGGAGACAATTTTCAAAAAAATTTATACCAACATTAATTGACAGTAAAGCAGCATAGCACTTATAATACTCACATCCAACTTCCCTGAGAGCACAAAGGGCAAAGTGAGAGCCACAGTAGGAATAAATGGTAAACTGCATGTATCCCACAACCAGTTTTATCCATGTCCGCTTCATTTAACAAGTCCCGACCTGAACGTTTGGACAAAGACGATTCATACCGGTCCACTACATCTAATAGGCAATCTAGCGTTATGTTAATCCACAAACGGCGCTTTTAAATTCTTAAATGTCCTTTTTAAGTATCCATTAAGTCGCAGGTACGAACACAAACATCCGACTACCACCAAGTCAACTTCGCCATCGGTACGAACTCTTAAAGACACAAACTGTTATATGCTGCTGTTGGAAAACGCGCAACTAAACACTCTCCTGTGAAATGCTCCCACGTCGTGATTGGTGGAACTGTTCATTAATATTCATAAGATAAGAGCGTTCTCAACCCTGATTGGACAGATAGATCTTGGCTTGGAGTCCGGTGAGAGAGGAAGCGCAAAGCGCGACTGATGGGCTGAAATAATCAGTCATTTCAGAAGCTCACTCGGGATTTTGTAACTGTGTTACGGATAAAATGACTTGAGTGCTTAACGGAGCATTTCAACTTAGTGTTCATCATGTATTTTAAAGCGAAGAATAAAATAAAAAGCAGGACAAAATAAAAACTCAGTTAGATAGGGCATAGCAACACATTTAAAAGCAAAAACGTTGTTTAATTAATAGTCTATTAACGTTACATACGTTCACACACACACACGGTGTTCACATTATACAATAACTTTCAGAGATTCGAGCTTTCCATATTTAAAAGAATAGCTGTGAAAAACGCAATACTTTTAAACGGCCAACAAATTAAGTAAATTAGTTTCCGGGCGCAATGTGTTAAAGATTGTGAGAGTTAATTGTACTTATTTAGTAAAGCTTTACGTTTTGTGATGTATGTATGACATGTAAATTTGTTTAAGCAATAATAAAGTGATACAAACTCACTCTTCATCGACATACGTCCGCCAAAAATACTGGTTATGAAGAACGCACGCGAGCAACTTACTGTTGTTATGGTTACCTGCAGCGTCAGGTCAAATTGCGCGCTCTGCCTGACGTATATTTTAGCATTACTAAAATGTCATTTCAGATTTTTTTTATATGTATATTTTTTCAGTGACTGAACTGGAAAGTTAAAGAATATTGTCATATCATTACATTTCGATCTACACTTTTAAAAAGTTTCCATTTATTTTAATTAGCTTATTCCATAAATAATTACCAAAACTAGCCGATTATTAATTAAACGTTCCAGTAGAGAAAACGTTCTATGGAATCCAAATACAATTTCATTAATTTTTCATAAGGCCTAAGTTAGCAACACGTTTTTTTGGGTTTGGTGTGGATGAGAGGTACACAAAAGTTGTTAAAACTGCTTAAATGATCTAATATATATATATATATGGACTACACAGTATGTCATTATACAACAGATGAAAATGTAAATTAAATGTAAAAATAAAACATTTGAAAAATTCAAGCAGCAATGCGTTTTAAATTTCGAAAATATACATTTTTAATTGTTCAGAATAAGTGACATTCATGATGTTGGAATCATAGATTTCATGCACAGGTTTACAGAGACACTTATCTTGGAATAGCTCTTCATAAACATCTAAAACATTTGACAATAAATTTGGACATTAAAAAGAGAGTTATCACGCGCTGCTGAATATTTACAGGTCTACACATGGTTTCATTTCAATGTGGAAATAGCGTTCGTGCCTATACTGAGCTGAGCTTAACAACTGGTGGGAAGATAATTTTATGGGATATTTCATATAATCCTACTAATTTTCTCTCTCCACAAACCACTTCCTGTTTAATGTAAATTATGGACAAATAAAACATCATGCATTCCAGCAATTTAGAGTAAACCCAGCAACAATATAAAAATGTTTACCATCAAAACAATATAAATATCCTCTTTTTTTGTAAACAGCATTTATAACATTTTACACGGATTATTATTAAAGGCACTGGAAAAACACTGGTAGAAAAATAAATGTGTGAGAAACATAAGACAAGTACAATGCAATATACTTCATAAGACCTTTGGCATAAAAAATACTTCATAAATACTTGTGAACCTGGCATGTGAAGGAAAGGCGGTGTAAAGCTAGACTTCAAAACGTCGCCCGAGCTTCCATAAAAGTGACAATGTGAGGCAGGGTGTCATCAAAGGCACTCCACAGCGGCCGCCAAAACACTCTGGGAACATCCCAGCCCGTGGTTCGGCTGTAGCAGCATTGTGGGAACGTTGCATGAGCGTTGCAGGAAAGTTTTTGCAAGACCGTTTGATTGGGGAAGCCACTGCCTGCCCTTAAGCTGCAGCTGCCAAAGTAATTTTGGCAGGGCTTCAGGGGGTCTCATTGAACCCCCCAGACCCCTTTTCCATCTGGATCGCTCTACACAAAAACAGACACCTACCTAACTCGTCCTCCAATTTACCTCTTTGATCCAGCATATGGTTAAGTAGATTCGGTGTGCACAGTTTAGCCCTTGTACGCAGATTTCTTAACACATATTCACAGCTGATCTTCCAATCACACACACACCCGAAAAACACGCACACAGGTTAGCGCCACCAGCCGCTTATTGTCTTTTAGTCACTGTTGGCGAATGGTCCCATTGACGGCGTGATTCACACACATCCTGCTGAGGAGGATCTCTGAATACACCGCGTTTACTGGTCCCTCTACATGGTAGGATATGTCTGGTTGAGGCGACGGCTCCTCGTGCTCTCGAGGCCCTGTTTGCTCATTGGCCGGGTTCCCACTTTCTCCACCGAGCCTCAAGATCTTTAGCTTTCTGTGAGAAGCAGCGGTTGGAAAGGGAAGCTTATAGACCTGCAAACAACGTAATATAAAGTCACATTCGACTTCTTTAGAAGCTAGTCATTGCAGAGGGAATGAGAGATTTCAAGCAAATGACGTTATACGTCTATCTGTGTGTGGTTCACATTTTTTAAATTAGGGATTTAGCCTTCATCCCATTTCAGTTTTATATCCTCTTAAACAATTCTTATTAGCTCCCTGCTCTACAAAATACTTAATGGTTAAGAGCTTGTTTCCTCCAAACCCTAAACAACAAAAATATATTGTAAAACAGTAAAAAAGCATAAAAAATAAGCAACTTGAGCAAAATATCTTGATGTTATGCAGGGGCGGTCGTAGTTGGGTGAAAAGTGGGACTAAATTACCAGGGCCCCTGAGGAGTGAAATTTTATTTTTCCGTTAAATATAATTTTAAGATCACAATAAATGTTGTTAACTAATGTAAATGCTAATATTTTGGGTAAATGCATCAGTTGATTGATGTATTAAATGGTGTCGCAGGTAGTTGTGAACCTCGAGCTTACGGGGGCCCATGGCCACTGCTTGTGCATAGGGACCAGAATTTGGCACTACGGCCCTGATGTTATGTATCCATAGGTCTCAATCTGCTGGCCTGTTGTCAGATGTGGCCATGATATCAGTCCCAGATGTGAGCAGGTTTGGCTTTTCTGCCACCACTTCACACACGTAGCGAGCTAATACATCTGTTCCCAACCTGCTCTTCATTGGCTAGTAAAAACCCGCCTAATTGCTAATTACTCATTAACTGATCTGCCAGGCACTTTTAGGGTGAAGTAAAAAAAGGAATGGCTTTTCTTTTAAAAGATTTATGGGGCTGGAAGGCTGGAAGTGTGTTTCAAGCAGGATCCATGTATATGAAAAGTAGAATGGCTTTATTCGCACACATGGATTTGTGATCTAAAAATACAACGTTAATCACATATGTGTAGTAAATGACACCCATAATAATACAATTACAGATACAAATTTCACAAAATTAGGTTCAAAAACATTATGAAAATAAATGAGGTTCTTTGGCTTTGTATTGCAGACTTTTGTAGATAGCTGGAAGAGAACTCTGAAACAGTGATTCTCTGTTTATCAATTAAAATAAACTGCGATAATATTAACATTATTACTGTTTTTACTGTATTTCTTCATAAATGCAGCATTGGTGTAATTTCTGACAGTAAATCTAAATTTACCATCAGTAAGCCTATTTAAATTAATAAAAGTGTTAATGCGAGGCAGGTCTACTAGTCAGCAACTTTTACTGTGATATATTTTAAAATTGATTACATTGCTTTAGTTAGATTCTTCAGAAATCATCCTAAAATGCGGATTTTCTGCTAAAGAGACATTTCCTATCATTATCAATGTTGAAAACAGCTACATGTATTTTTGTTTTTCTTTTTTTGTGGAAATTGGATTATTTGATGAACAGAAAGCTTCATTGAAATATTTTGCCACATTTTGTATTCAATTGTCACATTTGATCAATTTAATGAGTAAAATGTAAATAATACATATTTTTGGTCTTTTACCTCATGGAAATGGCAGGCACATCGTCCTTGCAGGAACTCCTTATAACGACCCATGGTGATGCTGAGAGTGTCAATGACCTCATATCCAAGATGCTTGGCACTTTCCAGAATATTTTTGTTCACATTATAGAGTTCTTGCACTCCATTCTAGAACCAATGAATGAAGATGACAAAGTCTCACAAGTTTATAGATGTCAATAAATGAAGCTGAAAAAGCAGAACATTTGGTGTGTAGTACATTACCAGCGGAAGGGAGCGGATACCATCCACTGGCAGATGGAAACCCATTCCCAAAGATTTCACCACCACCATGATTTTCTCAAGACCCTCTCTGGGATATAAGTTAAAGATATGACATTAAACATCCAAAGCCACTTAGAAAGATCGGCAGCAAACTACATAAAACAAAACCAGCATCCTTAAAAAAGAAAAAACGTTGCTATTAGAATGATGCTAATTAAAAGCGGTTGAGTAATGAACAGGCTGGTTTTGTTTTGCATTTGGGAACTTGTTTACCTCTTTAAAACCTGCTGAATGGTCCTCAAATGGTTCAGGTTCAGCCACTGCACCCCACCAGCGACCAGCACTGTCTGAGGTGAGTTCTCCAGGGGTTGTGACCTGTCCCGGTGGGAGTGGTTTAAGAGAAGAGGTAAAAGATCAAAAGCACATCTTGAAGGCATAATTAATAATCCATAGCATGAACTGACCCATAATTAAGTAATACTTTATACTTCAGTAATATTTTACTCATAAGAATTTCTAGGGGTGGCAATAATTGCATCCAACATCTATTAAAAACAATTATTTCAGTCCTTGTTTTCCAATGCAAGGTTAGATTTTTGTGAATTTCTTTAAATAAAAGATCAAAATGCCTAATTTTCACATCCTTCATTGATCATAGGGTGCCAATATTTTTGGCCGTGACTGTACATAAAAATATAACCTTCTAAGCTCAAACTTGTAGTGTGTACATGCATATTTCAACACTTAGGCAAAGCAAAGTTCTGCTTTTTAGTATAATTTAGCAAAAACAAAATGATCAGATCATTCAAACAGCTCCCAAAACACATGTCCTCAACAGATACTCACCATAACACACACACAATCACATCTGTGCTGCATATCCCACCCCTCTGCCCACATCAGTAGCTGTGTGAGATCAACGGCGCGCTGAGCCAGCAGCGGTTACCATCCCTGCTGACATACTCTGATCTGACACACAGCCGCCCAACCACACGCAGCCCACATCCCACCATCAAACACACTGCCAAAGTCATTCAGTGTGTTAACAAGGCCTTTGCCACTTTAGACCGACACCAAACCAGCACATTCACAGCTTAATGGATGTAATCCACAGCCACATGGAGACAAACATCATCCAACATGCACATACACAGACCTTTCTAGAAGCTGCTGCAGAGCTCTTTGGAAAGTGGGTCTCTGAGCTTTTGGCAGCCAGAATTGTGGGTAATAAGAGTAGCTGATGATAGTTCGGCCCTGATTCAGGTTGTGGTAGACGATGGTGTCGTGAGCCTTGTCCCAGTCCACCAGAGTAGAGTTCACCCTCTCCATTAGGTAGTACATCATCCCTCGATTGGTTGAATCGCCGATAAACAGGACCTGAGGGAAAACACGCATATAACTTAAATGTTGTAAGACTATAGCAGGTTTTGGACTGGTTTCTTAAACCAAATTAGACTAAACCATATGCATCAATTTTAAAAAAAACAAGTCGTTGTCTATTAGTAGATTTTATTAATGTTCTTGAAAAACACATCTTACCAAATGGTTTTAAAACATAATATCAAGTTATTGTTTAGCTGGTCACCAAAGGGTCCACTTCTGACAAAAATGAAATGGTTTTTCGTAGGCCACTGATTTCAGTCTTCCTCTCAATATAAGTCTGTAACATTTTTTAAACATTTACTTTCAACTTTTTTTTTTTCAGGAAAAAATCTGGAAAATTTGTGTAGCTTCAAGTAGAAGTTTTGTGGGGATATTTTTATTGGCAACGCTCTAAAATAAAACTCCGCTAGTTAACATATAATTAACTAACTAAAAAATATATTGTTTATTAATAAAGTTTTAATAATTTGACTATTCATTGTTACTTCATTTTCAAGTCCAATACATAATATTAAAAGATGATTGATTTAAGTAATATATCATTAAATTCTAAAATTGAAATTAAGATTAATAAATAGATTATTAAATATTATTTCACTTTTCATTATATCTATTCTTCATTGTTAGTTCAAACTTATGCAGTTTACAAATGTTAACAAGTGCAAGCATTTTTACAAATAAAAGATAATTTTCTATCAAGAATAACAGATAGATAAATAAAAAAAAGAATGTAAAATGTTATACAGGGTGGGCCATTTATATGGATGCACCTTAATAAAATGGGAATGGTTGGTGATATTAATAAAGCACTTCACAAGAGTCTAATAAGTTTGGATGTTCATCTGTGTGCGTGTCTTTGGCAGTGAAGCTGGCAGGAATGCCAGTCTAAATCACAAGATCGCAGGAAGCAGGCATTGGCTGACATTGTGATCTGCAGACATGCTCACAAGATTAAGGAAATATTTTCAAGTCAGAAGTTGCACTCATGTCATTCCAAACCTGTAGCTCCCAAGATGCAATTATCAAAAGAGTAATCCATACCACATTTGTGTCTTTTTTTTTTCCAACTCTAATTTTATTTTAGTAAATTAATATGGTTACGTTTCCTGTACAAAACACAAGTTTGGAAAGACGATATGAAATCCAAACAATACAAAAGGCTGTCTCCAGACCACAGAAATGGATTTAACATGAAACAAACTCAAGCATATAACTCCAGACCTTTACAGTCTGAAGCTCTTTTATTTGAAACAATCTTTCCTGAAGAGTCCCTCTTCTCCTGTCGAATGGGCTTGCAGTCAGAGGGCCGTGGTTTGTTTATAGCGAGAGCTCGGGCCTTTGTGTAATGTGGCCATTTGTTTGTGTCAGATCTGATCTTGTGAGTCTTAAATTGAGACAGGGTGGAAAGAGTCATGCTGTGAGGATGAGCGCTGAGGGAGCGTTTGAAGCAGGAACAGACTGCAGGTTTGGCACACAGCTTTGAAAACCCCTGCTGGGCTTTGAGCAATAATTTAAAAACAATCTAAAACACAGGAGGTGTGCACGGAAAAAAAATTACAATGAAGAAAAAATCTAGCACCAAACACATGGAAGTATTGGTTTTCTTCTTCAAAAACTCTTTCCCACCTTTCCTGAGGAATTTACACTATACCTTCGTGTGCATGTATAAAAGCAGCAGTGTAATTGAATCACACGGTTGCGGTGTGCTCAGCTGTAGATGAAGCTCAAACACCTGCTGTTAATCGCTCATAAACAGCAGCTCATTGCCACTAGAACTTCAATGCTATTCGAGCGGCCTGCCTTTAATTTATTCCTCAGTACTGTATATATACACACATATGGCACAGCTGTCAGCTGCAAACAGAAGAACTGACAAGGTGTATATTTACAAAAAGTCCTCAAAAAATGAAGCTATTAGAAACAACTGATTCAGCATAGTAATGGTAACACTTATAATTACGTAATAACATTAATAATGTACATTTACATACAGCAGCCTCAAAAAGGATGTACACTACTGTTAAAAAGTTAGGGGTTGGTTTGAATTTTTCAAGGATGCATTTAATAGATTAAAAATGCCAAGACATTTATAATGGTTTAAAAGAAAAAAATGCTTTGAAAAAACTCCTGACATGTTTATTGCGCACCAAATCAACTTATTAGAGTGAATTCTGAAGTATCTATGACATCGAAGACTGGAATAATCACAGAAATAAGTTACTTTATATTAAATTAATTAACATATAAAATACACATTTTATAAATATTAAACGTTTTATATGTCACAATTTTACTGTATTTATTTATCTTTATTATTAAAAATGCAGCCTTTTTTATTAAATAGCTATGATCTGTTAAGCATTATATAAAAATGTTTGTTAAGGTTACTATGGGAAAATGTGTATTATGCCATTTAAGTCATAAGATGATGATGCACACACTCAAAAATACTGTATGTGCGCATCATCATCTTATGACTCAAATGATAAATGTTAAAAGCTCTTTGGGGCGGTACCTTTTCAAAAGGCACTAATACATACCATTTTGGTCCAAATATAAATACTTATATATACCTTTTAGGGGTAAATAAGGCACAAAAATTCAAAGGGGACCTTCCCAGTGACAGTTTTTGTACCTTTTTTCTGACACTATAGGTTAACCAAGCACCACTGGTACTGATTTCATTTTTTGGTTTTTGGTTCCTTGTTGCTCACCTTCCGGTCCGTCATGCAGATTTGCAACTGAGGTTGCTCTAGTACGGGGTGATAACAGCTGTCAGGCTGCCAGGCAACCTCTCTCCAATCACAAGTCCTGTTGTCTGAACAGCTCAGGCATGGGACGACCCAACGACCTGACAGAGATGGAAAATTTTGAGTTATACTGCCCTTATACTGCATTATACTAAATGTGCACGACAGAACCAACTCAAATTACAGCATTCACAAGTGATTCATAGTGGAGTGAATCTCTGTGAAGTCTTATCCAGCCGTATGTCAAAAGTTCAGCATAAAAATGAATCAGGTGGGAAAACTCCAGCTAGACATGATTACTGTACCTACCTCATTGTGCCAGTCACCTAAATGGCATAGTACATGGCATAATATACTACATCTTACACACACTGACACACACATACAGCGAGTAGCTCTATCTTAAAGAGTTCTTTAAAGTAGATCCCCACTGACTTTGATGTACTACCCTGCTGAGGACGCCCTTTTTACTTTTATAGCACTGACTGAACCGTCCTCTGAACCCTAACCTAGTGGTTTTAAATCTAAAAGGCCTAGCAGCTGAACACACACTCACAGAATTGAAACCTGCAGAGGAACAACTCTCTCAGAGGTGATTATATTCCAACATAAAGTCAGCATGGACGTCCTAACCTTATAATTGAGCAATGATTCAACAGAGGCAATGAATCAACGCATTATCACACTGTAAAAGAAGACGCATAAATTACAGAACTCTTGAGTTCACAAGCAAACCTTACCCATCCTCTAGTGGAGCGCTTAATAGACCGTGAATCTACTGCTAATATAGCCAAGCACATGATGAACTACTTTGCAACTGAAATATAAGGGCCAACATCGTCTTTCATACAGGAGGAAAAATATGCGGAAAATCTATCATGTATCCACAAAACAGACAACGAACAGTTTGACTTACTACCTTACATAAAAAAAAAAAAAAAGTATTGTAAATCTTACAGCAAGTTTTGTATTCGAATTTCAGATGCTTTACGACAAGTCTGTGATAAAAACCTGGAATAAACCTACCAGGTTCATCTCCTGAGAGACAAGGCCGAGGTGAGGCCTGGGCCTCTTCTGAGGATCTCATCCCAGGAATGGGCTCCAAACCGCAGGGCTGATCTGGTCTGATCACCAGGCCACAGTCCTGCTCAGATCCAGTGAGAAAAGAAAGAGAAACAGGTGAGCTTTGAGCCTGAAATTACATTCTGAGACAAAAGTCGCACTCTTGTGGTAAAAATGCAACCACTAAAGACAGTAAAATTGCTTTTTTGACAAGTAAAGATGGAGTCGTTTCAAAGTTTCCGTAGCTTTTTTCAACCCTTTTGCTTTTATGTGTCCGCATACACAGGGTTCCTCGCAGACAAATTAAAGCAGGCGCGCCGCCCGATGCCTGCCCTGTGGCCTCACCCCTTGTTAGGGGTCAAGGGTCAAACAAACCCAACAGGTTGAATGACAACATCGAGCCTGCTCCGCCGACCCTCGAGGTCCCTCACGGGAGCCATCGGGTCTGGCTCCACTTCAGAAGACCGGCTCTTCGTTCGCTCTTTCATTTGCCCCCTTCTTTAGCACTTTGCACAGGGGCTTCTCGAAGCCACGTAACATTCCCCAAGTTCCCGTCGCTGTTCTCGACACAGTGCCACAAGACAACTTAACAGGGATTTTCTTGTTCATACCTGCACACAGTGTGTGCGTGCAAACACGAGCGGCCTTTTGATTCTGAGCAGGCCGGCATAAATCAGCAGGTTAGTCCGAGTCCGGCGGAAACCGCCAAGCACTTTCAGCATCAGAGCCGGGGAAAACTTAGCAAAGAAAAACACGTATAATTAATTCGCATAGAGGGAAAAGCAACAAGAAAGAACAAAGACCCTTCATACCCCTCTCTCATCTGTAATTTTTCCATTCCCCAGAGAAGAAATGATGGAATAGGAGTTTTATCAAAGGTCAGGTACTTTCAAGATGGTTTAGCAGAAGAGTCAGCAAATGAACTTGAGATCAGAGCTTGGATTTCAGATGATACAGTACATCCTTCTGCTTCTATATCACCAGAGAATAATGAATCTGGTTAATGAAGGTTTCACAAAACCAGTATAAATGAGAGGACATTACAAAAACAAAATGGAAATGGAATGCATTTACTAATTCATATTAATAATTTTACTGTAAAACATTTTATGTTCAATTCATTTACTATTTGTTTTTACAGACATGAATGATTCCCACTGCCATATATGTTAATGACATTAAACAATACCTTAGATTTAGGAACCTTATAGGGACATTAAAACTCAAGACTAATGCAATAATGCAAGACTAAAATTGATTTGAAATGTTAAACGTGAATTTAAATGTTTGAAAAGTTAATGCATGACTCTGATTGCACTTCAGAAAACTATTAAATTATCAATACAGCATAGTGTTTTTAATATAAACATACACAATTAAACATCCAGTATTGATGCACATACATGAGTCAAAAATTGGAATAATTAATATGTTTCATGTTTAAATTGGACTAAACTTACAGTAAAAACAGTAATATTGTGAAATATTATTCATATTTAAAATAACTTTTTTCTATTTTAATGTATTTCAAAATTAGTAATTCATTTTTGCCATGGCAAACGTATTTTCAGCATCCATTTCTTCTGTTTCAGTGTCACATGATAATTCAGAAATCATTATAACATGCTGATATGCTGCTAAATATTTTTCAATTATTATTGGCCGTCAATAGTTAATAATGCATCTTTTCAGTGTTAATGGTGCATAACAGCTCTTTATTTTTTGATTCTTTGATGATACAAAAAAGCCAAAAGAACAGTAAAAAGAAATATTGGGTAACAGTATAAATTTCTTTATTGACACTTTTAAAGAATTTGATGCATCCTCGCTAAATAAAAGTTAATATCTTTACTAATCTGACACTGAAGACTGGAGTAATGGCTGCTGAAATTCAGCCCTTAAATATTATAATACATTCAAATTTTACATCGATCTGAATGGTTATTTCAGAACGTAGTAAAATTTCAAATAAATGCAGCCTTGGTGAGTTTACTTTTGCCTGGTAAAAAAATTGTTTATACAGTGATATACTTCAAAAATATACTTCATTTTTACATGCATTGAATGTATGTGTGTGTTTTTTAGAGGGTGTGTGAACATCAAGCCCTGAGAGCCCCGAGCCACTCGTGTTGGTTACAGGGATCAGAGACCAACAGCAACAGCAGTGTAATCTTTACTGATCAAAGTGAATAACCCGCGCTGCTAGAAAAGCCAGGATTACTGCCGTACATCAGACCGTGCTCTCAGCGGCCACCACGGTCAAGTCTCTGCTTTACAACCAGCTCTCACAAACCACGAGAACCCTCTGCTTAGAGTTTGTTTCGAAGAGAGTCTTAAGCCCTCTGAGAGAAGGACACATACTTAAGAGGGCTGTTTTAATAAGCCGCCACTGGAGACAAAGCCCTCAGCTGTAGTGCAACGAAAGACATAAAAATTTACAAGCAGGAGATTAGCAGCTTTCTGTCGGGATCAAACATGTAAAACCATTCCAGCGGGATCAAGTGGACCTCTATATGGGATGAAAGTAAAGCAAATGCAAGTCGAAATGAAACTTCTGCACACAAAAAAGACAAGTGTTGAAATAAAGGGAACAATCTTATCATGCTTACTTTAGATTATCTATTTTTTGCTGTTTTAACAAGTTAAACAATTTAGCAAATTTTTATCTCACAAGGCGAGCTTAACTCTCACAATTCTGACTTTTATCCTCAAAATTGCATGATATAAATATGCAAGTGTACGAAAAGATAGCCTTTTTTTCCTTCATAACTGGCCTTTATAATTCGCAGTTGCAAGTTTAAATTCTCAATTCTAAGAGAACAAAGTCAGAGGAAAAAATTGCAAGAAAAAAAAAGTCGAAATTGTGATTAAAAAAGTCAGTAGTGAGATATAAACTCACAGTTCTGACTTTTTTCACAGTTCTGAGGGATTTGGTTTTTATCTCGCATTTCTGACTTTATAAAAAATGTAAGATGCAAACGTTCAGTCGCGGCAAAAAAAAAGTCTGAATTTCGAGATAAAAAGTCATAATTACCTTAATAGGAACAGATATCATAAAAAAAATAATCTTTTGTTAACTTTTTTTTTTGGGGCAAAATATTTTTAAAAACCCCCTTCGATGCATTTTCCTCTATTTGCAGGTGAACCGTGACATTTTTTCAGATGGGAGCTTGATTTGACAGATGTTTTATTACAGGTCAGTGTGAGACTTCCCAGTGTCCAGCCAACAAAGAGACTTAGAAACTGGCGGATAAGCTGAAGTATTTGTTGCATGCTTTCCTCAACACTAATCATTGGAAAAAAAACGAAATTGTAATTAAATCAGGTGCATTGTGAGAAGTGCTGTACAGATGTCCCATCTGCTCATTCAAATACAGCCTTTGTTATGAAAGACTGAAGTGGCTTTACCCAAAGTGTTTAATGTAATCCTGTGGATTGTGGATTGTAATCCTATAGAACTGTCATGCTGTCAGCCAATCCCTCAAGCTATGAGACAAGCTATTGGGTTTCATTTCAATCAGCAAGGAGAGAAACAGAAGCAGCATATGTTGAAGGTATCAAAAAGCTTTCTTTGAAAGAATATAAAGGAGGTGTTCTGACTGGATCCTTTAATCAGCTAAGAGAACAGAAAAAGAAGCTTCATTTAGTGTAACTTCACAAAGTAGAATACTAGCAAGCACTTTTAGCAAATGAAAGATCACAGACCACGAGGGAAAATATTCTGGATGAAGGAAAGAGAAATAAAATAAAATAAATGAAGACTGGGAATGGCTAGATAGATGCCCGTGCCCTGGTTTAGCCTTTTTTATGGATTAGACCAAGTGAAAAAAAAGTTCCTTAATTTAACACACTTCCAGCGTTTATAGCGTAACAATTATTTTCGTGTGTTTCCTAGGAACCATGAAGCAAATGACTGAAACACTCACTAAGAAGAGGAAGCAAGCACATTCACAGTATATGACTGTTGTCAAACTGTCTCAGGCTCTGCTCTGAATCCCTATGTCTCCAAACATAATTACACAGATAAACATACACGAACACACACACATGGGTGCAATCATAAATAGCAGGTCCAAGCCAAACAGCTCATATAGCTTTTGGAAAATAGTAAAGACATGCTCTTATAAGGTCAGGTTATCTGAAGAGGAGCTTTACTCCACATCTGGACTCTGTTTTCATACAGTAGATCTCTATTAGAGCTGAATGTAAAGCTACTGCCAGCTATAAATGAAACAAGCACACACTTATGGAAGTGAGCAGATAAATCAATAGGCAATATAAAAAGACAGGAGGATCCCACACAAATGCACAGAAGAAAGATTGTTAACTTTGCATTCAATTCAGGAAAAATGTGAATCTCTGTAGTATAACACCACATAATCATCCTATCCACTACATTACATATAAAGTGCAAAAAATGCTAATTTATGTAAATGTACAAAAGTTAATAAATCCAAACTTTTAAACCAGTGTTATTTTAGCATCATCCAGGCCTTAATAGTTTTTATTAATACTGTACCTTAAATCAGTTTTTATATTTTAAATTTTCATTTAAAGTTTTAGTATATTTTGTAAGCTTATTTTTTTTTTTTATTGCATTTTATTTTCATATTTATTTTATGTTTACTTTAAGTGAACAAAAAATTATGATATTGTTTCTCGGTTTATTCATTTTAATTTTATTTGAATAAATATTTTAAGTAGTTTTAATTTTTTTTTTTATATAATTTTTTTTCAGTTTTAGTTAACTATATTTTTTAACAAAACTGGATTTATAATAAATACAAATATAATTATATATACATACAAACACATATCAATAATATTTTATTTTATTTTTTTGCTTTTTTATAAAAAAATAAATAAATTCTGCATACCCCATAGACTCATAGTGAACTTATGCCAATGGTGATAATATGCAAGTCTGTATCTGATATGAGATCAGTGGATGTCACTAATACAAACCACATGGGTACACACACAATCACATAGAATATCTAATTACTGATATTCGCAACGGTCTTCCAAGTAATTATTGTATATGCTGACTGTAAATGCTTTCCAGGCCAGGCTGAACTGTAGGGCAGGGGTTCAGGGGTTCATCAGCAGTCAGTGTCAGCATCTGCTCTGCGAGGGTCAGATCAAAGCTCATGAGGTTTGAGGTTCACGTCTTTGAACACTGATGTTGCTGGCACACTTTTTTACTGAAGTGGTGTTCGACAGCTGTGGTTCTGACAAATTTGAGTCGTAACGGAAGATGACAGATGGAATCCAGTGTCAAGTCAAGCTCTATTAAAGGATCTGAGCAATCAAAATGTGCATCTATCATCTAAAGAAGATACAACACAAGGATGCAATGAGATGGCAGTAAAACTCTTTATGTGTTTATTTCCTTTCTGTGTCAGTTTTAACTGATGACATGACAAGTGAAAATTTTTAGTAAACAAAAATATTTAGAATAATTATATTTATAATGATAAAATTAGAAATAATTTAAATAATTATTTAAAATAATCAAAATATATTTTACTAAAAATAATAAAAATATAACAAATTATACATCAATAGGACTGAAATAAGAAACAACAAATCACATTTTTGTGATTAAAATATTTTTATTTTATTTTATTTAATAAAAAGTCTTATATTTGTATTTAAGTAGTAGTAGTATATGTTATAATAACTATAATTATGTAATGTTATACATTTATATATTTGTATTAATTATATTTATATATAGTTAATCTCCTAATTTAAAATAAAACATTTTTAACAAGTATTTTTTTATGTTATTATTATTTATTTATTTTTATTCTATATAAAATAATATTTTTTATGATTTATATTCTATTTATAATAATCAAACTATAATAATAAAATTTTACAAATAAAAAAAAATAAATGCTATACATAATAACTTTCCTATTTTAAAATCTATTTTATTTTCTTATTTTGTGTGATTAAAATTACATTTTAAAAAACATTTTATTTTGCAAAAATGCCAGTAATATTTGATTATTATTATGCAGTAATAATACTATATTTCAAGTTATATATAATTTTTAGTTATATTCATAGTTATCTTTATCAATTACTTTAATTTCATAAGCTTAAGTTATTTTTAGAATTAAGTATGTCATTACACTCTATAATAATATAGTGGTTTATTAATTGTCTCCATTACAATTTCCTCGGTCTGGCCTATTTATAAGTTTGCTGTCTCTCTTTCTCTCCTCTGTTTCTCTCTGACTTTTTCCTCTCTCTCAGGCAAACTGTGGCATCAGATAAGCATTTACTAATTACAGTGAGGAAATGAGCAGAAGTCAAAGCTGCCAGTCTCATCTTTTCAGAACACACACACTAACTTCCTCTGTAATACGACACAGCCCCGTACCACCTGCGACACATTCATGGCCCACGTTCCGACTCCACACACACACACAGGCACTAAATAAGTCAAAAGCACACAGCTTGGCTTTAATCAAGAGATCTTTCTGTCCTGTTAGAAGCAGAGGCAGTTGGACACAGACGCACATGCACAGCTGCTCTTACTTCACCGATCTGTCTCTCGGTAGGAGAGCTGAAGAACAAAAACAGGCCTGAGCTATTCAGGAACGTGAGTGTGAGATTTAACGGCGGGAAATTTCCAGTCATTGAAGACAAATTGGACTAAGGTCAAAAATGCTGCATCTTTACTTTGGCCAGAATGAATCACTGCCAAAGCAGATCTTTCTTTTCCTGACTGGAGCGGAAAAAAAGAACAACTGTAAATGTTAACATTCTCTTTTTTTTCAATGACAGATTTTGTAGGCATGCATCTGCATACACGTTCTCTATGTACTGTATTTAAATAAATAGACTATACATATGTATATGCAAGACTGCATTAATTTGATCAAAAACACAGTAAAAAAAAATTTGAAATATTTTTAGTTTAAAATAACCATTTTCTATTTTTAAAATATTTTAAAATGTAATTTATTTTTCTGATGTGAAGCTGGATTTTTAGCATCATTAATCTAGTCACATGATCCTTCAGAAATCATTCTAATAAGCTAATTTGGTGCTCAAGAATTTTTTTTACTATTAATTTTAAAAAACATTTATGCTGCTTAATATCTTTGTGGAAACTGTGACATATTTTTAGAATCCTCTGATGAATAGAAAATTCAAAAGCAACAGCATTTATTTGAAATCTCTAAAGGTAACTACTGCTACTTATATGAAAAAAAAAAAAAAAAAAAAAACTATCTATACATTTATTCATTTTTTTTTTACATATTTTTATCCTTGTAAGTGCAGACTCAGTACTACTGACAGCACTAACAGTGGACCGCCAGCGGTTTTGTTATTGTGAAATGATTGGGCTGCTGAACCACAAAAGCACAAGGCAGAGCAGGAAGCAGTCAGCTCCTGAGTGAGACTGGCAAACAGCATTTAGTTGGATTTCTCTTTAAAAGGGACTGATTAAGAACAGAACGGATACATTTACTCAATTCTCCGGTACAAGTGAGTTGATTAGGTACAAAGCAAAAAGTGGGCTGTGGCCAGACCGCAAAACTGTTCAATGAAAACCAGCAGTCAGGTCCAAAATTTACCACATGGCTTCACATTTTTTAACACAGCATCCATGGGGAACGTGTCTCAGGCCCTAAACCAGTTTGCCTTCTTGCCTGGTACTCACCCTCAAGTTGTTTCAAACCTGTATGAATTTATTTTCTCTGTTAAAGTTCTGCAATTACTTTCAACTTACTGTCAAATTGATTTGTAGTGAATGTATTAAGTCAGTTTCCCATGGAAGCCCATTTCCACCACTTAATAAAAAGAAAAAAGGTTATGGCGACTTTTCAGCTCACAATTCCAATTTTTCACCGAAAAAATAAAACAAAACTATACAACCTTGCAACTGGGAGTAATAAAGTCATAATTTTGAGATTTAAAGTTGTAATTGCAAGAAAAAAGTCAGAAGCTCATGATATATTCTCACAATTGTGAGTCACAATTCTGTCTTTATAACTTGCAATTACAAGTTTTTATTACGCAATTCATCCTTTTTTTCACTCACGTAACGGCTTTATATCTCAAAAATCTGACTTTATAGCATGTAATTGCAAGAAGTTCCAAAGAAAAATGTCAGAATTGTGAGATGAAAAGTTGCATGACCTTTTTTTGTTTGTTATTCAGTGGCGGAAAGTTTAAACAGGTATGCAACCAAAAAAGGGGGCGAACAGGCAAAGCTGGCAACGCAAGTGTAAAGTGATCACATGCCAGATGTGAAATCACCAAACAGAGAGGAGGCTCGTTTTCTAAATTTATATCTGGCCTTAAAGTCCTCAAACAGTAGTAATAACAAGCAGTACATAACATTTGGAGAAGTGCGTGCTTGTGCATTCACTGTTCTGCTGCCCACTCTGACCCAGACGCTGCTGTAAGAGGTTAATCCCTGATCTGACAGACTTCAAAAGCAGAGCTCCCGATCACGCGCGCATATGGGCCGCTACATAATTTTCTCGATTCCACCCCGGATCGTGATGGAGCAAAAAAAGGTCCCAAGACCCAGTGTGAGTGCTTGAGACGGAGAGAGTGGAAAAAAAATACGATTTTAGCATGTGAGAGGGAAAGAGAGAGATGAAAGATGTGGGTGGGTAGGTTCAGGAGGTCTCTCCTGTCTCTCTCCATACATCCACCTCCATCAATCATCCCAATCAAAACCTTCTGTCATCAACGGATTGAAACTCGAGCCAAATCATGCAGAAAGAGCACTGAATAATGAAGGAAAATAAGACAAAAATTTGTTCTAAGAGTACAGGATAGGAAGTGTTTGCAAGCCTGTTAAAATAAATAAAAAATACAAATACAAATCTAAAAAACTAAATACAAAATGTTAACATAAAATAAATAAAAAATTACATTTTATAATATAATATAATAGCACCCAACTAATTAGGTATTTCTGCACGATTTGAAAAACAAAAATTAAATCAAATATTTGAAATAAAAAAAATAAAAAAAACTTTTTTTTTTTTTAAATGCTTTTGAAAAGAAAATCTAATTAAATAGTAAAAATTACAAATTGCATGGTTATTAAATGAAATAGACCTTAAATGTAAAAATATGTAAATAAAATCAGACAAATCAGGAATTTAAGCCCTTGGAAAATTTGGCAGCCATAGTTTTAGACAAAATAGTCCTTGTTAATACAATAACACTGTTATTGTCATGCTTGCTCTTACACGGAAGACACAGGAGGCACAGATGTTGCAAATGAAGAAACTTAACTGATGTAGGCAGACAGGACATACGGTTGACGCAGGGGAAAGACACTTGAGGATCGACATAGGATATACAAACACAAGCACTTAAATACAGACACTGACGCGGGGCAGAACTCAAGACACATGGGGAACACGGCTAGACACTAATTAACATAATCAACTAAACTAGGCCAGGAAACACAGGACCAAATATGGGCAAGGGCGGACACATGGGGAGCAAAACACAAAGAGACAAATACACAAAGTCTGACAGTTATCAATAATTAATTTAAATCTTGGTTAATTTTACCGAATTGGCAGAGACCATGGTGAATTTTTATAAGTCAGACGTCATCTCTTGAATTTAGTCACATATGACCAGCAGCTGTGTTTGTGACCCTTGGACAATAACAATGAAAATCTCTTTCCTTAATCAGATCTGCAGGAAAACAGCTGTATCTTATTAAGATTGTGTGAATGTGGCACACTGTGTCAAATTGGCATTTCCTCTAGCGGGTGATAACTCTGTCCAGCACTAACAAGGCCAGTGAAGCCTGCCATTGTGGTCATTCGCTGTCTGTGGTGAGCTAGCTCCAGATGTGTGTGAAAGACTATGGGTCTTAAGCCTGATGAGCAAACATAGGTAGATTTCTCTACAAAATAGGATTCAGGCTCCCAGTGGAGGATCCTCCAAGCTGCTGCACTTCAAAGCGGGATTAAGAGGTCCTGGCAATGTGAGGAAATGAGCACTTTACTCTCTATCACCACACCAACTGCCAAGCTCTGCACAATGACTATAGTTTCTTTGAGTTTTGAAGCATCATGTAAGCAGGTGAACTGACGGTCAGACAGAATCCGTGAGAAACAATTTGGTCAAGTACAACAATACGAGTACAAGCTCATTACAGATCATCCACGCCTCATTAACTCTTCTCTCAGTCTCTTTACAGCTAGTAATAAGAGCAGTTTCAGGTCATCAGCTGTTTCAAGATACAGAGCTAAATAGAGTGCCCCTATTATGGGTTATGAAAGGTTCATAATTTGGTTTTGGGAGTCCCAGACAACAGGCTGACATGTATACAAGGTCAAAAAACTCTTTCATTTTATTATAATATGTTTTTACTTTTACCTTATTTATTCAACGACCCCCAAATGACTTGTTCAATGATTAATTTTTCCAAACATCTCCGGTGATTTCATTTAAAGCAGTGTTTGTAAGCTTTTAACACTCCAAAAGTGTCACTTAGTGGCAAAGAATTTATTTGCATTTTTTGCAAAAAATAAATATAATAAGAATAATAATTTCAGACACAGAGCGATTCGAATTTCATCAAATGAGAAAGAATTTACTTAATTTTTACTTAAAGCCAAGTGGTTGCAAACTATTTATTTTAGCTACATAAAAAAAACGAATTTAGTCGAAGGTTAGTAAACTAAATTTGTTTATTTAAAAGCAGCTAAAATAACTATTGCAACCACTTACCTTATGAAAAATGATCGTAATTTCAATTAATCTTTTTTTTTCAGTGTAAACTAAAATATAAAACAACAAAAAAGAACTAAACAAAAACAGAACAAAGCAAAGTAAATAAAAACAAACAACAAACAAAACAAAAACAAGACAAAAGCAAAAACAAAACAGATAATCCACAGCTGCTTTGGCGCTGAAAGTATTTGAACAAAATAAAAAGTTTCAAACAGAAAAACTATACAAAATAACATAAACTAAATTAAAACAAAACCCCCCACAAATGAACTACTACGGCATTACTGCGGAAACATTCAAATATCTGAACGATACAATACAATACAATATGTGACTGTGTGTGTGTCTGTGTGTGTTTGCTCAAACCACAGTGCTTTTTTATTACTTTTTATTATGCAGTATTAATTAATTTTATTATGCAGTGATTATTTTATTACTGCATGATTCTGCAAGAACCTGAAAAATAAATAAATAAATCAACGAAACACAGCAAAAAGCAACACACATACACAGGGTTCAGAGGAAGTTGAAAACATGAACAATATATACAAACCAACCTCTGCTCCACCAAACCTGTGGGATTTTGCATAATTCCGCATGTACTGAGAGAAAACTGTTCAATGGCATCATTAGAATAGAGCAATCTTCATAATCTTTGGTATGTTTGTTTTCACTACAAGATGAAAGCAGGAATGCACAGAGGAGGAACATGCGTGTATGTGACTCAATACATCCATGCAACCCTTCGTGGGTGGGAGTAATAACGGTTTGCATGCCTGCCATCCTGCCTGTGTCGTCCTCAACTAATTAAAAATCAAATTGCCCCAACAATCAGGCAACATTCTGCATTAGCCTGACAATACAGTGGCCAGAGACACTCGAGAGGACTTCAAAGCCCAGCAGGGTGAATGGAGCTTGTGTTTGGAAGGGGGTGCTGGTGGTCCTCAACCCCCCGCCCAGTTTACACACACCCAGCTCTGACCATCATGGTACTCTCGCTGACCCATTGAGGTGGAGGGGGAAGAGATGAGAGAATAACATGAAAAGGGAACAGATGATAGAGCACTTGGTAGGGGAAAAGAGTCCAGGTGGTTTTTGGGAGTCAGTTAAATGGACCAAAGCAACAATATCACACACTGAAAATCATTTCCCAGATTTTTTTTCCCTTCAAGTTGGTATAGAGAGTCTTTCAATAGATGATAAAATACATATATAAAAAATAGTGTACTTCTAAATGAATACATTTAAATTAGTTTGCATAAAATGAATTTAATGCATACATAATTATACTGTTTACACAGTAAAAAGTTGAAAACTTTAATTGCTACTGTTATTAGCAGCATTACTTTATATTGATCAAAAGAGTCAAATTCAAAACATTAAAAAAAAATTCTATTTTCAGATCTGTTCGTTAAAACTTTCTATTTATCAAAAAAAAATCCTGAAATCAAAAATGTATCACAGTTACACAATAAAAATGAAGCAGCACAACTGATGTGACAATTACTGTGAATTATTAAATGTTTTTCATATTGATAAATGTTTCTTGAGCAGCAGCACAACTGAAGACTAGATTAATGATGCTGAAAATTCAGTTTGCATCGCAGGAATGAATTACATTTATATATA
>JAUMHP010000044.1:5451511-5465023 GCA_032361065.1 Enteromius trimaculatus | reverse complement strand
TATAATAATTGAACTTAACGAACTCTGCAGCCTTATTAAAAACTGAAATGTCTACTGGTTTTCTCTTTGTCCTTGCGTTGAGGTCAGACAAATCAGATAAAAAAATCTTAAAAAATAAAAAACATTATAATTAGATTGTCTAACTCATGCCAGTTTCCCTACAGAAAGAATACCAACGGAATCCTAACAGACCATTACATCCTTTAGCACTTCATTGGTTTTATAAGCCATACAGCATTGAAAAGGGCACACTATTTAAAAAAGACCTCATCAGTATATTCACAGTGCCAGGGAGACACAGAATACGTCCCTTCTCCTAATTACCCTCTCCATAAAGCCAGAAGGCTCCATACACACACCAAAGTGCCAAACAGGCTGCGGTGCACTTCTCAGCTGGAGAGGACTATAGGAACCAAGGGTCAGCAGACTAACGACAACACCAGACGAAGACCCTCAATAGACACAGAAAGACAAACTCGCTTTAACAGCTTCAGAATAGACAGAATGAAGTAACAATAACCATACCAGAATAACTAAGGTTCATGTTTCAAGGAACAGATGAATAGCTTTCAGGCTATGGATGCAAAAACACCATAAAGTCGGTCCATGCCACTTGCACAGATTATTTTTTTCTAAAAGCCATAAACTCTTAAGAATAACAAATTTCTTTTTGGAATTGATGGTTCCAAGAAGAACCTTTAACATTCATAGAATCTCTCGACTGCACAAAAAGCTCCTTATAGCGGAAAAAAAGTTCATTTGGAACGTTCTTAACATTAATAAAGGGGTTTAATTTGTTTATTTTGAATTTATGATCCTTTCCTATCAAAATGCATGCTAGGGATGTGATGCAGAAAATCGAGCCTGATTAAAAAAAGTTTATGATGGATGAAAGTTTCAAAGGCAGTCTGTGCAAAAAATTCAGACTTAGCGTGCAAAGACATTAAGTATTGTATCCAGAGTTAAACTAGATTGCCCGAAATGTGCTTTAATGTTCTTACCCTTATCACTTTCTTTCTTCTGTAGAAGACAAAACATGTTATCTTGAAGTCAAACAACATTGGACCCCATTGACTTTGAGTTTCGCTTTGAAATACATCAGGGTAAGTAAATGATTTCCATTTTCTGAGTGAAATTTTCTTTTACTGATCCAATCACATATGCTAATCTAATAGCTTTTGCATCAGAGAGTTTAAAAAGTGGTCATTGTTAGTCCCCGCAGAGCTTTTGATGGATGCTTAGGGTCCTAATGGCAAACAGATAGTGTGTTGAGAGCGAGGGCAGATGGTAGATGTGGATGTCGACATGCTGTAGCTTTAAAGAATTCCTCTGCGCTGCCACCTTACTTCCCCTGTCCCTTCTAAGCTAATGCTTTCCACAGTTTTCTGCCTAAAGACAGACAGAGAGACGTGTTGAGTGTCAGACTATGGGTGTCTTTGCAGCTGTGGCATGAAACAATTGTGCAACTTAAAACGAGGCCCATGCATTTAGTTTCATTGCCGTCCATTGCTTGCGCGAGCTGCTCCTTAGAAGTCAAGAAGTATTGTGGTGGTAAAAAGATGCGCAGAAACAGTTGGAAAGAATTAAAGCCTCTTGCATTGTTTTCCCTCAAGACCACCCTATGTGTTTTGGCGTGAGTTCGAAATACAAAAATGGAAAATGAAAGAGTTTACTTCAGTATCGTGCTACAATTGAGCTTTCGGGAAAGTTCCTTAAATAAAATATCTCCATATAAATCAACCAAACAGACTGCAACAAGCCAGTCTGCTCCGTTATGTCTGAATGTCACCTCGAGGCTTGAAAAACACCCATCATGCGCAGGGGAAACGCTCCAGATCTCGAAAACCGCATTGTGGCTTCTGCTCAGAAAAAAAAAACCTAAAAACTTCAAAACTACTTCAAATCCATTCCATCACACGCTTTATGTCAACACAGAGCTGAGAAAACACAGAATGACTGCGTTCTCTAAAAAATCAGCTACAAATTAGCTTAAATGGATGATATACGTAATTCTTTCATAATTTAGTTAATATAATTTATGTGGCGCAACAGCAGATTTAAAAAATTTTTTCATACGACTCACAAAAATCTTCACCAAAGGCTCTTCGAGTCATCCTTAAATAAGTGAATGAAAAATAGAACGTGCTGCGAACATAAGCTTTCCAGCTGGTTGTATTCAAAACAGTGAACGATTCATCAAGATTAGCGCTCGCATTTATTTGCTGGATGAGGTCAGGAAGCCCTGTGTGTATTAATGAGGCACACATGGTGCTGAAAGAAGTGACACATACAGATATCCTTTGGTCACTTGTCAACAAAAGGTTGCTTTCTCACTATACCCAAGTGACTGCTAGTCAGTAAATACTGATGCTGCTTATGGTTTTGGGATCGTGTCCCCGAAGCACAAAGAGAAGAGTTATGAATGTGTTTGCCTCGCTGTAAATAAGGCTTCAGGCAACCTTCTGATTGGTCTTCGAAGGGAAACGTGATAAAATGCTAGATTTCCAGCCCATACTGCTCTCTAGGGATTAACGGATAAATGAAGAAATGTTGTATGCAAGGAAAGTTCGGTTCTCAATCTTAAACCTCATACACATTGAAGACCAAAAATGAGTCTTCGATACAAGCCACATGCAGTGATCCAGACTGATACTTATATTGTTTCAGACACACAATCAAAAGCTGTAGCTGTTTACACTTGCCCTTAATATCTGTCTTGATTCTAGCTGATTCAAGCGGTCCTCAGAAAGGAACTGAACAATTCAGAACATAGGGAGCAGCTTGTTCAAACCAACCAGCGAATGGAATTAACTTGGGAATACTCACAGCCTGTCACTTAGTAGGTTTTGAAGCTCTGAATCTTTATAGGAAACAGTCCAGTAATTCTCACACCTAGCTTATTTACGACCCTTGAGACACAACGTGGTTGATGCTCTCTGAAGCTCCAACCAAACATGACTCTCTGGGGAAGATGCTGTCATCAGCACAGACACACAGCCATAAAACACTTTCATTATGAACTGGCGTTAGCTAGAAGTCACGAACGCTGTCACTCTCTCATTTTCTCTCACTAAACGCCTGCCTTTCGCCATTCTGTTGCATCCAGTTAAGCGTGAAATACAATGCAACCATTAAGAAGCAGCGACAAATTTGGAATAAACTTCGGAATATTTAAATCATGCCTGATTCGGTAGCAAAAACAATATTAAGACCCTTCAACACTAACTACAAAGACAATCCTACTAAAGCTAAACTCTCAGACACAAATGCACAAATGCTGTCAATGGGGTGGTTCAATGGGTTGAGATATATTAGCATACAAATTAGTATCTAAAAGGTGCAGGATCACTTCAGGATTTGTATCTTTATTTATATTACGTTAGTATAATAGGTAACACTATAGTATAGTGACCAATTCTTAGTATTAGTGAGTAGCATGTCTATTTTTAACATATTGGCTGTTTATTAGTTGCATACACGTACATACATACACTTAACAACTACCTTACTAACTATTAATAAGCACATCATTAATAAATTAGGAGTTTGAGGCAAAGTTGGGACAAGTTCATAATTTATAGTTGAATTGGAAAGTGTGAATGTATAGTATATTAACATCCACAAGAACTGACCCTAACATTCGGAGTAAAATAAATGTGCTTTTATAGCACCCAGGTTAATAGGGAACAAAATTAACTAATCGATATCACTATATTTCCCCAGTTCATTGATTAAGAATTGCAAACATTTATGTTTAGATATGTTTAAAATGCAAAAAAGCTTAACATTGGTTGAAGCCAGGTTCAAACTTTTAAAAATTTTGTTGACATGGATTTTGACAGGCAGTATTTTGATCTTCAAATCAATAATCGGAAATACATATATATATATATATATTAATAAAGCAAAACATATATAAACAAATCCTTCTGTGCAAAACAACAGAATATAGGAATAAAACTGTCAAGTTTGGGGTAAGTATCACTGATGTGGAGGTTTCTGGCTCGGAGCAGGTGAAAATTTTCATTTTTAGAGAATGGCCTTTAAAGATGTGTGTTGTAAGTGAACTCGGATGGAAAAACTGCTATGAAAGAAACACTTCCAAGTGTATTTTGGATTATTTCTTTTCACTAGTATCAAAAAACACTCCAAAAGCCTCAAATAACAAATGTGAGGGGAAAAGACTTGCCTTAAGTAATCTGGCATAAATATATGTAAGTAAATATTGGTGAGTATAAATAGACAATGATTAAATAATTTCAGAAATAAATGCATGCACACACACACACAACAAGAGTCAACACAGTGTGACAGAAACCTGCTGTGATCCACTATAACTGTGAGTCTCCGATCAGCGCTATCAGCTTGCACTGAAACCTGAACACCCCCAGAAAAAAAAAACAAAAGTGCCGGAATGACTCCGTTTTGGACGGAGTAAATCCAAGATGGAAGTCGGAATCTTCAAATTGAGAGTTTCTTGATTCAGAACCAGTTCTAAAGATTAAACTGCATTAAAAATGAAATGGAAAATAGACCCACACCTCCTCTTGTGAACTATAAGAAACTCTTCAGGGCTTAAAATATCCAAGGAATGCAACAAACTTCATAAGCAGGCCGACAAATTCCTCCTAGACAGATGTGTGTGTTAGTGTTTAAGTGGGGAGCTGTGTGTGTGTGTGTGTGTTTGTACCTGCACAAAGCTGCACATCACATACTCATCAAACATTGGCAGACTGGGCCTGCTTTCGCGGTATATGTGCAGAGTGTATATCGTCATGACGACAGGCTCAGCCTTTGATTCGTCCATCACCAGAATGTTGATTCTGCTGTTGCCCAGGCCAACCGGGTAGTTTGCCATCCTGAAGAAACATAGCGTACTTGATCATACACACACACACACACACACTCTCACCGTTCACTTTTGGGGTTATTAATTTCGTGACAGGGCAGGAGGATTACTGTGGATTAAAACTGGGTCCCAGTCAACAGGTGACCCTTCACTCGTGGACAAATAAAGCTGCGCTTTCACAAAACCTTGAGAAAGGAGACAGCGGAGACTGCTTGCAGACAGATCAGTCAACTCTTTGCTTTCTGTGTGTAGAACTAATAACTTTTATTAACTATTTTGTCTATCTAAAAAAAAAAAATGAAAGCTTGCAGTGGATATATAAAGGAGCTACTTATGGAGTCAGGCTGATTCAGTCATTAAAAATGATTAAATATTTATAATACTTAATACATTTGTAAAGTACAAAACAAATTTTATGAAATTATAATAGTGTATTATAATTTAAATATATTGTTTTGAATAAAACAATTTATTTGAAACTTTTTATCAATCTAAATAATTTATTTAATAATTTTGTTAATTTATTATTACCCACATATAAATTTGACCTAATTTTACTTCTCACTAATAGTTTAATTTAATTTTAATATCTTAATTGCACTCATAATAATTTCTTTTTCATGGTCATATTTGGTGGCTACACATAAAAAAACAAAATAAAATATTAAATAAATGTTCCATATACTCATCATCAAGCGTCGTTTAGAAAACAAAAAAGTAACTACTTTTAATTGTGAGCATATCTGAAATTATGCTTTTCTGACTATACTTTATTAGGAAAACCTAAAATCTCTCATTCATTTTTCCTGGCCATGTTATTTGGTGGCTACTCTTTTTTTAACCATAAAATTTAAAAACCAATTAAATGCCCAATACTTTATCCTCTGGTTGTAATCCAGTGTCAGGATCCGTTTTAAATACGTAAGAACCTTTTCGCCCTGTGAGTATTAGAGATTACAGGCTGTAAGAGAGTCTAATAGACAGTAATCAGGGATTTGAAATGCATGTGTGTGACTCGCCAGGCATGGGAAACCAAATTCAGAAATAAATCTGATAAATCAATCAAACGGTGAAGTGAGTTTGAGCTGACACATAAGAAGCCAGATCTGATTACTAAGAAATAGGCAGCGACGGCACTAATATCGTACCGCAGATCCTTTGTTCATTGTTTCCCAATGCCTGCATAGCCCATAGAGTCAAGACCTCGTGTTTTAATGCCACAGCATACAATCCAGCAGCTGAGTTTGTGATTATGCTATTTGTGTTTGGTTTACCTGGGTCCACGATGTTCGTCCAGGTGAATGTGGCAGTGTGGGTTGACTGGTTCTGGCCGGATTCGAACGGTGATCACATCAAACGGTACCTCGGCTCGATATTCCTTCTCCTTCGCGTTAAACCCTGGCATCAGCACCAACGGAGGGTCCGTGTATAACTGCCTCAGGTGGGGATCAACACACCTCCCTTGAAGACAGGAGTATTTCACAGCTTTATTTCTTTTTCTTATAAAGTACAAATAGTTAGTGCTTTACAAAAACAAATCAAATGTGCATTTGTAGTCAGGCTAATATGTTAACACATGCTACTTGCCTTTTCTTGACAGCGGGTCTGATGCCTCTAGGCTCTTTGGGTCATCCAAGCTGTTGGAATTACTGAAATCACAGCAATTTTTAGTAGGAAACTCAACAAGTGCCTGTTAAATGCAGACAATTGGTGGCATGGGACGTTATTAGATTTTCTTTTTTTCCAGGAATAGCAAAAGGGAGCCTTTTATCGCTTTCCCCTCTACTTTTTAACATATAAAAACAATCAGTGCCTGGCTGGAAAAAGTGTCTTAATTTGTTTGAGAGGCAATCAATCATTCTTCAATGATGTAAGATGCTCAAAGACCGTTACGGTATATCATTGTGCAACGGAGTTGTGTCCTGGTTTGGATTCATGTGCAGCCAGACAGATGCAGACAATTTACATCCCAACATTCAGCACGCACACAAATCCTTACATATACCAAGACGTTTTTTTTTTATGTTTTGTACAGATTTGTACTTGCATTCTCTATATCTCCACTGACTTCACAAATTAACCAAAAACAAATAAAAAATAATAAAACTAAACTACATGAATACATCTTTGAATTGAAGTAAAGATAGAGAACGAATAGAATGAAAATTTTAACAATTTCCAAATTGATTTTTAAAGATTAAACATGAATTTTGCATTTAACAAAATTCACTTTAGAACTTAATAACACCAACTATAATAGATAAAGCTGTATACTAATAAAAATGTAAACAGGAAAAAGTTTTGTCAGATTAACTAAAATGATGTGCTTTGACAGCATCTAAAGCAGGCTTCACCAAATCTTACCCTGGAGGTCCGATGCACTGGAGAGTCTAATCAAACACACATGTGCATGTTCATCAGTGTATAAGGATCATTAGAAGCTCACAGGGAGGTGAGTTTTTTTTATCAGAGCTAAACTCTGCAGTGCATCGGACCTCCAGGGTAAGATCTGGTGAAGCCTGATCTAAAGTAATAAGATTAATTTAAGTAAATTAAGTTTTTAATTAAGGTCAACTTAAGTAAACATGACTTGCATGACTAAATCTGAATCACCCAATTTTGCTAAAATAAGATCAAATAAAATAAATAGTTCCTGATATTGAAAAAACGTATTTATGTATATATTAACATATGGAGTATATTTTCATTTAACATCAAGTGTCCTTCAGAAAAGACAAAAATAAGCTTAAAAAGTAAAGTCATTTTAATGTGCATATTTTTTTTATTAATTATTTTGACTATACTTTTGAAGAAATATTTAAATATCTCTTTTAATTTCTTGACTAATAATAATAGTAATAGTAAATGAATAATAATAATGACTAAAAAAACAATCGCGCAATAGGGTGTCTGTTATTCTCGTTTTCTTAACAGAGAAAGAGAGCATGCGAGTGTGAGAAAATGAAAAACAAAATAAAATGAATAAAAAAAAATGAAGACATCGGGAGGTTTGGGAGTTATTGTGTGGTGAAAAACTGTACAAATAAATGTTTTGACTGGACAGCAGGTAACCCAAAGCACCACAGGCTTAAATCAACAGGACACCAAGAACGACTGAATATAAAATACTGTTTTGTGAATGATATTATCTCTGGACTGTTGCAGGATTTTTGCATGCCTGCAGCATAACTCATCTCATTGCTGAAGAAAAATGAGGTTTGATAATACGATCTGGGGAATCTGCAAATGTGTCGTGTTGTGTGAGTGTTTGTGTGCTCGTAACCTTTCGGTCTGATGTTTTCTCATGTAGTAAAGGCTGAGCTCTTGGAGCAAGGACATGAGAGCTGGTCTCCATCCATAATCCTGTGTGCTGAGGGACTCTGTCTGGATTAGATCATGGTGGAGATCATCAGGAACAGGAGATGTAGGGTAGAGCTGTCAACACACACACACACACACACACACACAAACAGTCAATTCATTTAACAGACAACAATGCACAACAAGAACATACGGGTTTATCATGTGAAATTTTTACACAGAGCCTTTAAACAAGTCTGATTTAACATGACTGTATATGCTCCAAAGTCAGCAATATGCTATAGCTAATACAAGTATTTTTAAACGTGCATAAAATGTCTCTTTACCAGACGAAAGGGTCCTGGTCTCGTGAGGTGCTGATTAAACTGTTGCAATAAATGCATCTCATCTGGAGGCAGACACAGACCATTTGGCCCTTCACAGCCATCGTACTGCATGACATGTTCATATAAACAGACAGCAAAAATTAAAGCCATTGATATACATAACTGTACTTTACAAAACAACAAAAATAAGAAGGAAATGAAACAAAACAAATACAGATTGGGAAAGACTGGTTTCACATTTAAATTCACTTTAGATTTTAAAATTTACAAAGTATGCAATTGAAAGGAAATTCTATTCTCACTTAAACATCAAATTGAAAAAAAAAAAAATGCAAGAATATGTGGAATTATGCTATTCTGGCATTTATACAGAAATGTTTAAATTAACAAACTCTCGTGAAATGACTGCAGTCACATCAAAAGTTTTTTTGTATACATATATATACACACACACACACACACACACACACATATATATATATATATATATATATATATATATACCTATATGGTGCAAGTTGCATCATATTTAAACTTTGCAACATATGTGTTAATTTTTCCTCATCAAAGAACTAATGAATCATATTTCTAGTATAACTTGAGTTTTTGAATGGGCATATTAAAAACATTTTGAAAAATCTAAGCTAGTTTTACCTTTTGATTCTCGTCCTGTGTTCTAAATGGCAAGCTAGGCTTCACAGACTCACTGCTGCATGCTGGGAAAAGCAGTTTCAGCACATCCTCCAGCATATACTCTTTGGCTATCTGTCCATCAAAGTGAGGGTCCTTCATTCCGTCAAAGTGCAGATCAGTCTGAAGCTGAGATAGAAAGAGAGCAGACAAACAATGTAAATGCAAAATAATATGCTGCCATCCAGTGGTCATATTGAGGGATTGCATGGAAGATCATCTACACCAGGGCTGTCCAAACTCGGTTCTGAAGGGCCGATGTCGTGCAGAGTTAAGCTCCAACCCGAATCAAACACACCTGAAGCAGCTAATCAAGCTCTTACAGGCATATTAGAAACATCCATGCAGGTGTGTTGAGGCAAGTTGGAGCTAAACTCTGCAGAACACCTGCCCTCCAGGACCGAGTTAAACAGCCCTTATCCACACACTTTTTTTAAACCTTCAAAATGAGTATTTATTCTTACCTTCACCACTACAGGACGAAGAGAAGAGTTATAGTGCAATGAGAAGGTCATTAACTGGAAACAAAGCTGACACCTATAAGAAAAAAATCCCTTTTACACATTCTGGTATGTGTAACAACAAATATGCTTTTAAAAATGTTCATACAAATTTTATTTTCTGGCTGAAGTGTGTGTTTTTGACCTGGGAGAGGAGCTGCTCTCCTTTGTGGTTAACAGAGCAGCTTTCAGGATGTCACTGATGACGTGATTCATGTGTTCAATGGCCTGATGAGAGCGATCAGGACCCAGTCGTTCTCTAAAGAATACCTGCAACTGCAAGAAAGAAATCTAAATCAGTCTGACAAACAGCTGAGAGGCAAACAGAGAGATCTCATTACTTTATTCAGCCTCTCTAAACAGATTGAACACTTCAGTTTCTACACTATAACTACTGTTCATCAATACTGATTTAACACTGACAGACAAACTTACCTCCACAGCTGCAGATAGAGCAAACCTCTCAAACACTGACGAGTGACTTATCTTGTTTAACCTCTAGATGGTGTCACAAACCATACTGACACCTCGTTGACAGTTAAAGGGTCACTTAAAACTTCATTTACCAATGTTTGTTTCTGGGTGAATCCATTATATAGCTATAAAGCAGCTATTTTGAAGTCAAAATTTGCCAATTTATCTATTAATCCTTTTGCATGATGTTTGGCATATGCAGTTAATAGCAACTTTAATGCATTTCAGTGTTTGATTTTAAGAATGTGATTCGTATGCATACTAGCATCAACACATCAAGTCTTGTCAGAGAAACCTTTCCACTGTGCAACAGACAGTTAGAGGAAGCAGATGAGCTGAGCTGAAGAGTGAAGACAAAGTGCTACCATAAGAGGGCAGCAGAAGAACAATAGTCTATTAATACACATACACATCATTACAGAAAAGGGGTAATAAACTATGGGAAAAAAATCAACTGATTTCTACATATGGGTGAAAGACAAAAAGGGGTTTTCAAGCAACAAAACAATGGTTTAATGCATCTTAGGGGTGGGCGATATGACGATTTTTGATCGTGGGCGATAAAAATTTCTCCACAATCTGCTTTTTAAGGAATATCATGGTAGCGTGCTCTTTTATCATCTCCGTCTTAAAAGCTTGTCAAATAGCGCCTAATTACCGAACTAAGATATTTATCACTTGTGATTGTGGTAATACTGTCACAAACACACTGCGTTAAACACAGCTGCTTGTGCCTAAAGTGAAAGTAAACAATCAAGAGAAAAACGTGCCAGTATATTAGATGCGTGCAGCTCTTAAAGGGACAGAACTAAACATGCGCCGCTTGTCATTAAAGGGATAGTTCACTCAAAAATTATTATTGTGTCATTATTTACTCACTTACATGTTGCCCCAAACCTGTATTAATTTCTTTAAGATATGAGTAACCAAACAGTAGCTGGTTCTCATTGAATTTAATACAATGTTCAACAGAAAAAAGAAACTCATTCAGATAAAAACGAGCTGAGAGTGAGTAAATGATGGATGTAGTGTAGAAGTGTATAGTGTTTCACCTTTCATGTTTGTTAATTCATTACTGCTGAATACACCTACTATCTACTCACTGTTTGTTTTATTCATATTATGTTTATTTGTATTGTGTATCTATACGAGTAACAAAACTAAAATGATGATTTTTCTCGTTGCTCATTTTGGCCCAAATATCTTTATTTTATACTTTGTTACCTTGAAAGGCTTTGTTTTTATAAAAAAGGCAAATTAGTTTGTCTGTACTGCTCAGACAACTTGCAAAATCGTAAAATTAATGGCAAAGAATCTTGACAAAATCCTGATATTTAAAAAAAAAAAAAAAAATCGTGAATCATGATTTCCCCAGAAAAAATCGTGACATGATATTTTTTTCCATATCGCCCACCCCTAATGCATCTTTATTAATGAATTTTTTTCATACATTAGAATGTTTAATTAGATTTTTCTCAGAGCAAAATATAATCATATGTATTTGTCCCATTATTTATAGGGAAAAAAGGTAATTTAGTGTGACAGTAGATTGTATACCATTAAAAACTTGACATGCATATTTAAAACAAAAATCATTAGACCACAAAACCAGTCATAAGTGGTAGATTTGTAGCAATAGCCAACAATTCTTTGCATTTGTCAAAATTATACAATATATATTTTTATTTTTGGATTTTAAGTAAAGATCATGTTCCATGAATATTTTTAGTAAATTTTGTACCGTAAATATATCAAACCATACTTTTTTATTATTAATATGCATTGCTAAAGACTTAATTTGGACAAGTCTATTATAATTTAGTGTACTGTGTGTGTAAATAAAATCACTTCTCACTGATCACCAAAATGGGGTGTCTCATCTTTGACCAATACGTAGTAGATATAGTTGTTATATTATATAGCTTTATAATTTACTTCTAATGAGGATGTCACCAAAGGGAGGTTTTGTCAAGAGGATACATACTACATTCATCATAAGGTGCTCTGTATCCCACCAACACTAGAGGGGAGACTTTTATGAAGACTTTATACTGATCTGCTTGTTTGTCAGGGCTCTTTTATCAAACCTTGAAACTCAGTAAACATGATCTGCTTCTTATTAGATCTCAATGTGCCCTCCAGCTGTTTACAAGACTCTGACTGAAGCCTTTTCAGTAATCTGGCATTACACACTCACACAGAGAGCGCATTAAACTGCAATGAGAGCGGTGTTTCGCAGCTGTGGAGGCCTAATAAACATCACATGGGGAATAAATGCTTAGCCAAGCCTTCATCATCAGTAAACGGCAGCAGAGGGATCCAAACTGCAATATCAAAACGGGAAAAATCTCATCTGATCTGATTTAAAAATATAAATGCTTATTGAAATAGCTAAAAGGCACCTAATAATCATTTCTAAGCTCATTTGAGCATTGGGACGCAGATATTGTTTTATTTTGACTGTAATTGTTTTACAAATCTCACTCAAGCTTTTCTTACCTCGGTGGCATGGCTAGTTTTATCCAAGTGGGTTTTGACCAAGGCTGTGCGGTGGACAAAAGCAGTCAGCGGTGTTGCTGAGGTAACCAGGACATAGACATGTACGGTTGCATTCAGGTCCTGATTGTCAGATTGGCTGTGTCTGATAGGCTGCCTCCTGTAAGATACAATCACAATAATGCTTAACATAGCAGCATTTTTTGCCTGGCCAATTCCTGCAGATGTGACTTGACTTACCATTCATCTTCAGCAGCATTTAGGGTTCCCTCTTGTGGAGATGTGGACAAAGCGCAGGCTGAAGGAAGTATTGGTAATGTCACTCCTGAGATGGAAAACAGACGAGAGAAGAGGATAGAGTCTGAGTTTAAGGCACATTGATTTCCTCTGTGAGGAAGACGCATAGCACATGTATCGATATGAAGGCCAAAGCTAATTCAATTCTTTCCACAAAGGCGTCCAGACATGTGTCTAGAGATACCCGTTTACTAAATCATTGAGTTCAGCCGTGTTTCTCACATGCAGGTTTTGATTCTGTGATAAGTAAACTGCATGACCCTTCAGAAATGATTTAAATATGCTTATTTACTCTCCCAGAAACACATATTATCATCTAAAATAATATTTTTTGATAATTGTAGTAAAATGTTTTTTGTGAAAACTATAATATTTTTTTTCAGGATTACTTGTCAAACAAAAAGCTCAAAAGAATGACATTTATTTGAAAAATAATTAACTATTTACGATTAACTATTTACTGTCACCTTTGATCAGTTTAACACATTCTTTCTGAATAAAAGCTTAAACTTGCACTTTTGGTTACATAAAAGTGACATAAAACAAATGAGTGGAAAAA
>JAUMHP010000044.1:5432428-5449379 GCA_032361065.1 Enteromius trimaculatus | reverse complement strand
AACATTAATTTCTTTTCGACTGAAGAAAGAAAGACATGGACATCTTGGATGACATGGGGGTGAGTAATATATCAGCTTTTTTCAAAAGTGAACTTCTCCTTTAAAAAAAAAAAAATAATAAAACATTTCAATTTCTAATTGAGGTGTAAGTACTTAAACTGAACATTTCCTTTCTTTGAAAATGACAAAAGCACAACAAAATCAAAACGGAAAAGATAAAAATAAAAGCCAATTTAAGGAAGTAATACATACTATATAAATAACACTATAATAATACTGTTTGGACCCACTGACTTTTATTTTAAAGACAAAAAATCTTTTGTGTTTTGTGTTAAATAAATACGTCGTTTTTTGTGAGACGGTCTCAAAAAAGTAAAATAAAAAAAAGTCACCATGCACACTGTATATAGACTTACAGTGTGTATGAAAAGAGCATCATGACCAAACAGAACAAGAGAACAAAGTCATTCGAAACTCAAATGAAAATACATTCATGTTGTGGCTGCAAAAAAAAATACATCACTGTCTCATTATCTGTGTTAAACAAATGCTTAGAACATTTCTGCTCACCTGACAGCTGGCTGTCCGTCAAAAACCGACAGACTCCGCCCATGTCCAGAAAAGCTCCGGCAAAGGCTGGTATTATGTTAACCTGTGATAAGATTTGACCCCGAAGGGATCAGAGGTCAGAGTTTAACGAAGACCACCATAAGGGATAGTTTAAAATCATTTAAAACAGTCGTCTATTAGTAATGGCTTAAGATCCCGTGAGATGACTAACGGCTTATGAACGAGAGCGATTTAATAACTGAGACAGTAAAGTAGCAGTTGTTCTTGGATCAAGTCCAGAACTGGCCCAGGAGACTCACAACAGCTGGGATATTTAAGCAAATCTGATCATTATATGAGCACTACTAAATACAGGTTTCAGATGAATTGTATGATAGATGGGTTTTCTTCCTTTGGAGCGTGAGCTCAGAGTAGTTGAGGATGCTGGAATGTTTTATTGCGTCCTGGTTTCCATAAACATTCCCTTTGAATCTCTGGACCGTATCTTATTTCACATGCATCTCAAACAAAAAGCATTTGGCATTAGCACTTGGCGTTAGTTTGCTTTTCCTTTTCAGTGTCAGATCTATAATGCAGCATATTTTTTTAATTATTGTTCATGCCATTGCATCATAAACAGGAATCTCTTCAAGAGCGCTGGATGTGATTGCAGTGGGCTATAGGGAGTGGGTGGTCTTACCCTCTGGCGGTGCTGTGGATGGGCGAAGTTGATTTTTCGCAGGCAACTTTTTTCAGAGCCCTTCAGGCATATCAAGACGGACCAGTCTCTTCCATCTGTGTTCAAGGGAGAAAATATTTAGCGAGAGATTAAATAAAGCAATGGCAAGATCAGCACTGACTATGTGACTATGACAGTTTGCCAAAATCAGAGGATTAAGGCACGTACACGCACACGTCCATGTGCACACACACTCTAAATGAGGACATTTAAAAAAATAAACAAATGATCTTCATTATAATTACAACTACAAAAAATATAAAGCCTAACCAAAAACAACTGTTTAATAATTTATAGGCAGCAACATATAAAATAAAATAATTTTTAAATAAATAAAATATATATATATATTTTTTAAATGAGGACATCACTTAAAATACAACAACAACAATAATAATGGTTAATAATGGCATATAATAATAAAATTAATAGTAATAATGCCTAATAATAAGACATTATTATTATTATTGTAATTATTAAACGTGATATTTATTTATTTGTGTAAGACATTTCTGATGGAAATATTAAAATATTTTTTTTTTATTGATATATAGTTTGTCCAAATTAGGACAGCCCTAAATGTCCCCAAAAGGGGATTGCATATTCAGCTCACTTCTGAGGGCAATAATCCCTGATGTACAGCTAAGTAAACACTCTAAAAAATAACGGAAAGTAACACAAAACTTTAAGTAATACTCTCTGTCTTAAATTTTCACTCTTATAATTTACAGTCCTTTTACAGTCCTAAAAAATGAGGACAAAAGTGGATTACATAATGATGTGGCAACACGACGCGCAGTCAGGAAGAAACTCAGACAGCCAATTTTCCTTTCGCTGTAAGATTGCCTTCATCTATACTTGACATTCTTTTAACTTTTTCATTTCTTTTATGCAGGTTTGCATTAAAGGAGGGACAAGGTTTCGACAAGACATCAAAGACACACAGCCCCCTACGCAACCTCTCTGCATGCAAACACATATGATTTATGAGCGCCTTTTAATTCACCAAATTCCGGACCAGAGGTTCAGAGGCCCAATTAGCCATCTAGGAGTCACAATATGATCGACCCACTTCAAACAGAATATATTAAGGCATGTGCTTGAGTACGTGACAGCTGTCAAATCTAATATATAACGGCATGAATAACCAACTCGAAACGCTAAATAAATTTCAACTAGTTAATCCGATCTAAGACCAAAAGGATGTTGATTCAGGATTCTACTTATTTAAATCAAGTTGTATGTGCACATGTAATGTTCAATGCCTTAGAAATTTAAACCATTGTTTATGGAGTTAATAAAACATCAAATTCTTAGAGAGAGAGAGAGAGAGAGAGAGAGAGAGAGAGAGAGAGAGAGAGAGAGAGAAAGAGAAACTGGAAAAAGCACATCTGGTAGTTATTGTGGTGCTCAGCATCGCTCCAGGAAATGGGCTGGTGTGTATTTGGCAAAAAGTCCAAACATTTGTGCCTGAGTGCCGTCCCAGCCCAAACAACAGGAAGTACTGTTTATAGCCAAAGGGAATCATGGGAAATCAGCCTTCATGTCCCTCCTGATACAATCAGGATAATTTCAACTCATTCTATGTTCAGATAGTGCTGTTAACAGCTCATCACTTACAATCAGTTCAATGCATTTGAATGTTTTTACTTTTCCTGTGGTGTTCCAGGCCAAAGCATAGACCACAGTTTAAAGTACTGCATACCAAACAGTTAAACAAGCATGTATATTATGAACTGTCCCTAACATATAACTGTCACCACATGTAAATCTATGTTAATTAAACCCTTTACACACACACACGCTATCTGAGATGTTAAATGTGCCGGTAATGAAAAGCACTGGAAGGCTCACTGATGCCTCCAGCATTCCTGGGATTAGATGAGTGTGTGTTTTATCAGCAGTGCTTCTGTGTTTGGTTCTGTTAAAGTTGTTTGGGTGGAGCTAGCGGTTGGCCTGATGACCTCAACGTTTTTGATGTGTCTGCAGGCCAGCCCATCAGTCTGACTGACAGCTGTCAGGAAAGAAACACCTGCTTATTTCAGCACATAAAAAACACACGCACACACTAGCATGGTCTCTAAAATAAAATAATCAAAAGATATCATTAAATAGGTTTAGGACCTTTGTTGAAAATAATATACATTTTATTTATTTTAAATGAGGACATCTCTTTTCCAAAAAAATATAATAATAATAATAATAACAATTATGGATAACAATAAAATAAAATAAAACAAAATTAAATTAATAAAAAATATAATTAAATAGGTTTAGGACCTTTGTTGAAAGTAATATTAATTTTATTATTTTATTTTTATTTTAAATGAGGACATTTCTTTTCCAAAATTGTAGTAATAATAATAATAACAATGGCTAATAATAAAATTAAATAAATTTAAACAATTTTGGACCTTTCAAGTCAACAACAACTAGTACAAATTTTATAATAGACAAAGTTCATTTCTAGGTCTAGGTAAAACTTCTAACTCAAATTGATATGCTGATAAATAATACGTAATTTTGTCAAAATGTGTATTCATTTGGAAAAATGTACAATAGAAGCATTATTGCTAATGGTCTCAGATGTTTGGCCCTCACTGTATTTAGTTTGTTTGTTTTTCTTTACCCAAAGTAATGTGCCATTACATTCTTCATTCAGGATATATGGTTTTCAAAAGGAGTCAAAATAACGCTATTAAAAAAGGAGGAGGATTGTTTATACTGAATAAAAGGCTCATGTAAAGTTACATGATACTAGTTTCTGCATCAATATAAATATCGGCATGAATGTGGCGAGACCAAATATTAGTGGTCAGCACTATTTACATGAAAGACATTCACAGAAACTAAGCGGCACAGTTCATGAGAGAGGCCTCCATCTCAATCACCTCTCTGTGTCCAGTCACGACCTGGAGGAGGAGGAGGGGAGAAAGGTTTTAGGACCCCAGCTGTGACCGTGAACAGTGCTTAAACTGAGCTGGAGACCAAATTAACCCCTGAACCACCTGATGGTGGACGGGAACCACAAACCTCTGAGATCACGAGCCAGTAATTGCATGTCATTACTTCAATCTGACTGGTCAATAGCAATATTCTGCCGTCAAATATTTTGGTAAAATGACCACTAAACTATATTGGATAGATGTCCCTGGAGACCAACCAGTGATACCTCACATTATACATGCCTCACATTGTTAAAAACATACAATAGACAAATCAGACTGGTTGGAATACTTGCATACTACATACTATACACTACGTACTGCATAATAATGAAAAATTGTGAAACATGCAGAATTCAAAAACAAACATCAAACAGTAGAATGTTTCATTCTTGTCAAATGACATCTGTCTTGGAAAATAATGATTTCATAATTTTTCATTTAAGTGTAAAACAAAAATCAATTTCAGTCAAATAAGGGGAACGCAATGCTAAAAATGGATTGTGTTTATTATTGACATAACTTCTAGTTTATTGCTCACATTAGAAACGCATGGTTAAGTCAAGTGTAATGCATTTGCAGCGTTCCTAGGTTATATACTACACATTTCAGTGAATTTAGTAGTTCACAGCAGGCATCCAGAAAATTTGCATACTTAGATATGTAGTGCAAAAATAGAAGTTGGTAGCATGCCAGTCTAAACATACCCAATCTGTCTTGAGCCCATACATGCATTCGTATGTGTGCTACTGTTATGTTCTCAACAGCACATTAACATCATATTTTTAGCATTTTTAATATACAATTTGCATGCAGTATGCATTTTGCATATACACGGGTTCTGCATGCATAATTAAACATTACATATTGAAAGGTATAGTGATAATAAACTGCAAAGAACACTGTATCCTAAAATGCAGTACACTTACTTGAGATTTCATTCCCACTGCAAAAAAATGAAACCGTTTTCAATCCTGATTTAACACAAAATTGGATTAAAGCAATAGTCTCCCCGAAAAAGAAAATCTGTTGAAAACTGACTACCTGTTTCTTTTGGCTAAAATACTAGTTCTTCATCCATAACAAATCTTTCTCCAGTGAAAAAGTCATGTAGTCTGGATCAGAATTGAAATATACACAGATTAAGCACTGTTTACAAGTGAAAACAGGCCAAAAACAGTTATAAACAGATATGTTGTGGGCTTTTATGTGAGAGGACGACAAAGGAATGTGATTTCAAATGATGGAATTTGGCCAGAAGCGATGGTTTAAAGTTAAAAGCTTTCCCAAAAATTTGCTACAAACACATAGTTTTCCCCTCACAAGACATTAATTGATGGACTGGAGTTGTTTGGATTACATGTGGATTATTGTGATGTTTTCATCAGCTGTTGGGACTCTCATTCTGACGGCACCAATTCACTGCAAAGGAACACTTAGTGAGCGAGTGACGTAATGATAAATCTCTCCAAAAGTACACTTTTATTTCTGGGTGAACTACTCCTTTAAAAATGCTGAATGAACGTATTTAGTGTACAGTATGTTAAGAGCTGATAACCAGGCACTGCCTCCTGAGTTAGGTTGTGTGATAACCATGAAGCATGCTCTAGGCTAAAGTGTTGCATTTTTTTTTACATATTAGAAGTCAAAAATTGGCAGCATTCAGTGTGCTGCATGCTTTAAGCAGTACAGTAGCATTCCAAACATAAATTGGATTAACACACAAAGGGGCAGGATGTTATTGTCCCCCTCTCACCTCTCTTGTCTTGTCTGAGTGAGGCGCTGGTCTCTGCGTAACGGGCCTGATTCACTCCATACCCCTGCTGCTGTAGGACTCTCTGGTATAACTGGACCTCGGTGTCCGTCGGAGCACGTTGGCCTGTCAGAATAATGGCTTTTCCCGCACAGCTGCGCTTAGAATGATCCACCTGAGAGAAAGAAAAGAGAAACTGTTTAGCCACTATAGTTTGAATTCTTTAATATGTAGTTAATCTTGATGCTACTTCCTTTAAAACTCTGTGTTGTAAATATGCAGGTTACAAATGCTCAGTGTTCATAACAGGGCCCTCTGGCTTTGTCACATGCGAGGATCGCAACACCAGGCGCTAATCAGAAAGGCAGCCGAGCATTTCAAAAGTACCCATAATGCAGTCTAGCGTGGTAATGACCTCTGTGGGTCGTCAGGTAGGGAGGAGGGCTGAACCCCGGACAGATGAGAGCAGACTTCAGACGCCTGGACTCGCTCAGAGTCAAGTGGCGGCTCCCGGACAGGAGAATTTTAGAATATGGATCAGTTCAGCACCAGAGGAAAGCTCGACTGCATGAGCCTTATTAAAAGCCATATTAAACACAGCACACGATCATCCCGTTCCGTGTTGCATAACAGAGTCGGAGGAACACAGAGTCTGGGCACGAGTGTGTGACTGAGGAAGGGAGGGGAGCGTTTCCTCTCCTTCAGCATGGATGATACCGTTCCCCTTTCTTCTCTCTCTGTATGTGTTCATCTTTTTTTCTGCCGTCGTGCTGTGCTGTTTTCTCTCGCTCTCTCTCAGAGGTCCACTCCTCTTCTGCTTGTAAATGTTTCCATCTGGGAGCTCAGCCACATTAATGAAAGGGTCCTACAGTAAATGTCCAAAGTCAACCCCTGCACCCCATTATTCGGTCATTTAGACTTCAAAACAAACTCTTTACTATTGCCCATGCATTACATAGGTCAGGAATTGTAAAATAAAACTCCACACAAGCATCCAATAATTATTTCTAATAGTGTCCGGAAACGGCACTACCAAGTCGGTACTAAAAAAATGAAAACATCACAGTACCAGTGTCTTTTAAGTACCGGTGGTACTGAGTACCCGGTCAACCCGGTTCTTGACGCGTAATTTCCGTGATGCCGAAAACACAGACGGAATCTCGGAATCCAGTTTAAAACGGAACGAATCCTGTATGTTCTGTGCATCTCTGTGTTAATGAAAGGCGGAGATGAGATGAGACTATACAACTTCTTTGTTACTGATTTTTGTAAATATATATATAAAATAATAATAATAATTTTTACATTAATAATCACTTATACAGTAATATATTTATTTTGTAATGATATATTTAAGTATATATAAGTATATTTACATATAGGAAAGGAAAAGGACATGACGTGTGGCCAGGTATGGTTTCCCATACTAGGAATTAGTGCTCTGCGTTTAACCCATTCAAGTGTGCACACACATCAGTGAACACACACCCGGAGCAGTGGGCAGCCAGTGCTGCAGGGCCCTGTTGGGGGATCAGTGCCTTGTTCAAGGGTTTCACCTCAGTCATGGTATTGAAGGTGGAGAGAGCTCTGGTTATTCACTCATCTACCTACAATCCCTGCCGGACCTGGTACTCAAACCCACTATGTCAGAGACAACTGACCATCTAACACATCTAGAACACCTTTGAAACTGCATATCAACACACAAGCATCACAATAGCGAGTCTTGCAAGGGCCGCCGCTACTAAAAATCCAGTTTATTTTGAATTCCAACTTCATCCCCACCTCAAAACAAACAAGATGCATCTCATTTCTATTCATACTTAGTATCCCACTCTTTCTCTCCTACATCCCCCCAGTCTGTCTCTCCTCCTCCCATCTGCTCCCTCTCTCTTGCCCCTCTGTGAGACCTCAGGCTGCAGACGCTAATCTAAAACATGCAATTACTGGACTGCATTCATTTCACCCTCCGTGTCTGCGGCCCAAGACACAAACATCATTACTTCATTAAAGCGCTGCCTAAAACAGCCCAGCGCTCAAAGGAAGTAATAACAACCAATAAGAAACGTCTCATGAAGAAAGAGGGAAATAAAAAGGAAGCAAGGAGGGAGATGAATATATATATATAAAACCCAAAGAGCTGAGAGAGCACAATGATACATTAACTTTAATAAGATCTGAAATTAAATCAGCTATACACAAAACATTAAATCCTCTCAGGGAAATCTGCCTTTAATTCCCACCACATAAAAACAGGAGATGAATATACACATAAATATTAATTTAGTCCTCTGGTGCAGGGATCTGTGGAAGAGCAGAAGTTGCTCTTTCGTGGAAAAGCATCCTCTTCGCTCACTTGTAAATGATGAACGAGCAGAGGTCATCAGTGGCAACCAGACACAAAAAAACACGCAGGTCTTGAATGCAAAAAAGTATGAGAGGCAGAGGAGATGTGTTTAGTATGTGCAACTAAATCCAAAAGTGTTTAGACTAAAAATAATACTACTATCTTTAAAAGCCAACCTCCTAACACCGTCCCGAAGGGGTCATGACTTTTACAGCACACATGGTGCAGAAAAACGGCACCAGAAAAAAGGCATGTGCACATGCATGCAATACTGACAGAAAAAAAATGCCATATTGTATCACGCACACAAACACACATATACAAATGAGTCACGAGCGTTGTGTATAATACACTGAAACAAATCCAAGCATAACAACATCTGTACTCGGATTCAAACAACTCAATCCTCACGTGGCCTCTGACCTAGTAAACACACAGATAAAGAACAGACCACCCTGACAGATAGGCACACATCCGCATTACCTCGGCTGTGAAGGCTATACTAAAACTTTCGGTGTCCTAGTCAGAATTATTGTGTGTGTGCTAAGATAGCACTCTGGGAGTTAATGCCCGTGCCAAAATACCATTATCATCTCATAAATTGGTCTGTTTTCTTACGTCAGCAGCGTGGAAAGACAAGTCAGACTAAATTAACATCATTATTAAAGTCACTCTCTGCACTCAGATGCATCAGAGTAATAAATAAAAATTAATTACAAAATTAAATGACCACAAACAGGTTTTTCTACCAATGCAGCATTCACATCAGAATACAAAGTACCTGTAAATTTAAAACAATTATGCCTTACTATATGCAGTTAAAACTATATTACTTAAAGGAACACTCCACTTTTTTTGGAAATAGGCTTATTTTCCAACATCCCTAGAGTAATACAGATGTATTTTACCGTTTTTGAATCCATTCAGCCGATCGCCGGGTCTGGTGGTCCCAAAATTAGCATAGCTTAGCATAAATCATTGAACCTGATTAGACCATTAGCGTCGCACTATAATTTTTTTATTCTAAACGTGTTGTCTATGAAACCACTGTAATGGTAAATATATACATTATAAGTAATATGTCTACATATAAATACACACACACACACACACACACACACACACATATATATATATTATTCTTATTGGAGCTGCCTTCAAAGCTTTGTAAAACACACATTAGTGATTATGTGCTAAGTTGCTACATTCCTTGGTGACCATAAACAGTCCACCATTAGCATAACGAAGTGCTTACTTGTTGGATAAAGTGTTTATTAGGCTTTTTGTGTCAAACATGATCTTTCATTTCAAGGAATTTTCTGCATAGAAATGAACCGAATCAGACTTCCAACTAATCTAACCCAGCTTCAATATTTGAACCCAGCGCGAAGCACAGCTGGGTCAGGTTACCATGTCCTAGACTTCGAGAGAGATGCAGCAAGAAGGAAGAAAACAAAACGCGGGTTCTGTTAGTATTCAGAGGAGACCTCGAACTCTGCTTGTCCATGCAAAGTGAATGGTTTACTTGGCTAAACGTTTGGCATTGGCTCAACATTTTATTCAAGCTTCCCCCCCACAAACTACTTCTCCCTGTTTTTCTGCACTTTCCTTACTCTCCACAAATACCTCTCTCTCTCTCTCTCTCTGTGCCACTCTGGACGAGGGGTTCTGTTACCGCTGGCTCCGTGTGTAAGGTTCAGAGGTTAATCATGGCTGTCGAGAGGCCCCTATATATAAAAATAACCCTTTTTCCTCTCTCCTATTCGACACAAACCGCATCAAACACACTCACAGGCACATAACATACCAAACCCGCCTCTATGCCACATCTAGACCCTCTAAAACAATGCAACGCATGGTGTAGAGAAGAACCGAGTGCTACTTGCTGACCTCCTGTACTTGTCCTCTCCCCACACATTCAAACCGGCAGACAATAAACTCTCAGCATACTTGAACGTGAGTCTCTTTGGGGAGCATTCAGCCCAACAGTGATGGAGTGCAGTTGTTCGTGCAAACCGCAGGCCTAATATAGATTCTAACATGTATAGCATGTGCTAGACAGTAGGTTACACTGTCTCCTCACAGCAATGTCACAGAAGAGGTTTGACTTTACACCCTTTATAGAGCATGCATGAATAATACATCCTTAATTACATTTAAATACGTGAATGTTGTAATATAATGAGTATACAACAAATATTGTTCAGTATTAGCCTATATAACTATATTTTAAATATGCGTTAAATTAAAAACTAAATACATTAATAAAAAAATCATTAATAATTATGAATGCTGTATGAATGTTGCAACAGTAAAAAGCTAATATTGTTTAGTATTATATGCCTTTTTCAAAACTAAATACATGAATAACAAATAATTTACAAAAAGAAAAATATGTTTAAATATGTGAATGTTGTTCACTAAAACTAAATACATGAATAATACATTAATAAATAATTGCATTTAAATATGTGAATGTTGTAATATGAGTATTAAACATATTGTTCAGTATTAACTATATTTTAAGTATGCACTGAATTTAAAACTAAATACTTGAATAATGCTTTAATAAATAGTTTAATTACAATATAATATAACACTGTGAGCATCATATATTATAAATATAGTTCACTATCATATATATTTTAATTATGCATTAAATTGAATATTAAATATAAGAATACTACATTAATAAATAAGGACACTTAAATACCATATAATACATTATTGAGAGCATTAAATATTATAAACATGGTTCAGAACTATATTTATATAAATATATAATTATGCATAATTATCATAATACATTATGAGTATTAAATATTACAAATATTTTTCTCTATTATATTTGACTATTTTAATATCTAAATGTTAATAAAATACACAAACAATGAACTAATAACTACTTAAATTAAAAAAAATTCATGCTGTAATACTGAATATGAAAATATTTTATTGTACATAACTATGATTTAAATATTTGAATTAAAAATTATTATCTAAAAAGAAAATTTGAAACTTTTCATGGGATATTTTGCTCATTTTTTATTTGCTTAAAAAAAAAAATATATATATATATATATATATATATATATAAAAATGCTTAAGACCTATGAATAATAATATTAATTATTATTATACATTTAAGAATGTAAAAAAAGTGCATTTTATATTATTATTGTATTTCTTTATTAACAAAAAATTTGTAGAGCAGACTGTGTGAGATTAGTTTGTGAGTATGACCTTCCAACTGGCTGTTAAAGTGTGATGTCTAAACACTACATAGTGAGGTTTATATTAGACTGACATATGGCAGCAGTCAAAGCAGTTTTCACATTCACCGTGTGTGTGTGTGTGTGTATGTGTGTAAACACTAGAAGTTAATCAGCTGAAAGTGAAAGCAATTGTCTGATCCTGGATCAGAACCAGGCGGTCCAAAAGCACAGACAGACGTGCCTTCGTTAACATGAATGAACGTCCTCCAGTGGTCTCCAGGGACAACCAGACAGCAATGGTTAGCAGGATGGGAAAAACTTTTTCACAGTCCGCTCAGCAACCACAGGAACAGGCATCTTCTTCAAATGGACGTTATGAATATATGTTAATGTGCAATGACATTATGCTAATTCACACAACAAACATTATCTCACTCCTGTTGCTGAGAGGCTGCAAACTTCCAAAGCAAATGCCCAGGATCCTAAAAACTCCCACACACTCACAATCAGTGTCCACAAATGCAATGGGTAATTCTTCACTTCCTGCCCAACTCTGTTACCTACATGTTTATGACTTTTATATGGCAGCACCAGACACTGCAGGGCACAGTCCGTCTCCAAACCCATCAAAAAGCCACTGATGGTCGCACAAACTGATAACTCCATCCTACTCAACACACACACACACACACAACATGCACACTAACTCAAGCAAGGTTCACTAACAGCTGATTGAGGACAGCTGTCATGGTTCTCAGTGTTGACTTCTTGCTAGGAGTTAGTTAGCTCGGGATTATGGGAAGGCATATTGCCGCAGTCCCGGCTTAAAACTAAACCTCTCTCACCTCTCATTGCTTTCCTGCCCTCATCTTCTGCCTCACTGACCCTAAATCTGTTTCCCAATTTCCCTCTCTCCTACTTTTTTCCATGCTTTGCACACTCTTTCTCTCTCGTGCACACACATGCTCCACCTCCTTGTACAGAAGTCGTAAATAAACCTATGGCTGGGCATCCCACATGACAGCCGTACTTTATTCCCGGCATCTCTCCTCAGATCTTTCTATCCCATACTGACATAACACTTCCCCACAGATGTCAATCATCCCAGCACTCAAATGAAACCATGTGTGCGCTCATAAATAACCCCTCCTTAATGTGTGCTTTTTAACCAATGAACGGCCAGCCTTGAGTTTCTCCTCCTAAAATACCCCCAACAAAGACAACCGTCATAAATAAACAATACTCGCTGGCTATTTTTAACTGGGTTTAATGCTGAAAGTGGACAGAGACAAATATCCTAAAGCAACAGCTTTCTTGCATATCATTTGAACATTTTGAAATCTATAGCACCACCTAGAAAAAGATTCTAGGTTATTTTTCAGATATCAAACTATGAAATAGGCAATAGAAAATAACTTTTGATGACAATAAAATATAATAAAGTATCTGATCTACTGAGCACAAAGTGGATACATCTATAATACATAAACAGTACAATATTAATGCTGTATTATACTATATTATGAATGTACAACATTCTAAAGTATTATAAAAAAAATTCAGTATTATAAATATTTTAACTATGTATAATATATTAATAAATAATTATTTTTAAATACATTAGTCCAGTAATATTGTAGCTTATATATCCTATTTATTGTCCAATTAAGCATTAAATTTAAAATTAAATACATATAAATGCAATAATAAAGTGTAAATATATTGATATTGTAATATGAGTATTAAATATAAAAACAAATGCATTATAAAAAGATTTAATTACACAGCTAATGCATTCAATTATTATACAAACTCATAAATAATACATTAATAAATAAGTACATTTAAATATGTTAATGCTGTAATATTAAGTATTTAAAAATGTTTAAGTATTATAGAAAGATATTTTAAAGATACTTAAATACTGTAATATCTCATATAAATATATTGCTGTAATATTATTTTTTATCATTTAATATAATATTTTTTCTACATTTTAACAGTATTAATTATGCATTAGATTTAACATTAAATACAAGAACAACACGTTCATAAATAATATTTAAATACATTCATGCTATAATGCCATTTTTCAGTAGTCTATTACAAAACATCTATTAAATACAGGAATCATCCATTAATAAATACATTTAAATACTGTGTAAAATAATGAATACTAAATAGGTTATTATAACTATTTTGAGCATTAAACATATTTTAAATATTTGCAAGATAATAATAATATTCATTATTCTTATCTGCAGCATTATTGGCAATAATTCAATTAAAAACTATAAATAGTTTCTAAATTAAAGAAAGTACTTACAAAATCTGTCTGTGGCGCTTCTAGCAGAGATAAGAGTCTCTCTGGGTTCTTGAGCAGTAGTTTATAATCAAACTCTGTAGATTTGTTCCTTTGGTCCCTCTGACTGGATTTGAACTCAGTTCTGTCCCGGTGCATAGTCACAGTGTGGTAAAACAACCCGACCGCTATCCCCAGCAGCAGAAGGGGACCAGTGCAGCACCTCCGGCGGAGCGCCCACATCCCACGGAAAAGCATTCCCACTTCTGCGCAAACGTTCCTGGACAGAGTCAAGACACATACCATTGGGAATGCGCGTTGGGTCCCCGCATCATCCCTCCGGATCACGGCGCGCTGTCGAGCGACGAGCGCTCAAACGCGCAGCTCAGGAATCCGACGCGCTCGGTTAAAGCGCACACATCTGAGAAACGCTTCAGGACATGATCGTGGAAAATCTGGAACTAATTCGACCTGCGTCAGAGCTGGTTGTGAAGTCTGGCTGCAGCGGTCTGGGTGTCCAAACAGAGTGAAAAGTTTCTCTGAAGGCTTCTTTCTTCTTCTTAAAGCTCCTGAGCCCCACGGTTGATTGAAAACACTCCCGAGCAGGAGGAACCTCATGACTGAGAGTAATGATACGCCTCCTTCACGCGCTGTCAGAGAGCGCCTGCCTCACTTTACCCAGCCGCTGTGAATGTTTGGCTCTCTCAGCATATTAACTTAGAGGACTTTTTGACACAGGACGTGATTAGCGGTCATTTAACAGTCCTATTTAAGTGTTGGTCAATTTAGACGAGCGAGAGACTGCCATCAACGGTGGCTTCGCGTCGCGCCTCGCCGTTTTCATAGACGATTTCTCGCGCGCACACAAGTCACGTTTTTAACAACCTTTATAATTCTTAAAAAACGCGCCTCTAGACCTAGTGTGCTGCTAATATATAGAAGTTACTATTGTAAATATTGAAAAAAAAAGATTGCGTCGATCTGCTCTTTTGATTTGATTTGCGCACCTGGTTTGCGTTAATCCCCTTTAATTCAAACGTTTTCCCAGCTAAGACAGCACGATGCATGTTAGTCCTTGGAAAGACCAACAAAGCAAAATACAGCTTATATTGTACTATTCTTAAAATAAAAAAAGGCTAAAGGCTAAAACTATACTATATATTTTGTTAAATATTACAAACATATATATATATATATATATATATATATACACACACACATTTTTTTTTGAGAATAGTATTTTTCTTACAGTCATATTTTTTTTTAATATCGATTGCAAAGTAGTATTTTTTTTTTTTTTTTAATAATTCTCTCTGATATTTTTGTTTAAAGAAACAACACTTACAAATCTATTAATTAAAATAGCCTCGATCTGTTAACATGTACTGTGGTCATGATTAATGACAGCATATAAAATTATAAGACCATCAAATATTCTATATAATATTTACTGTATTATATCATGCATTCTCACACATTCTAGCTGTGGAGTTAATACTTGTAATTAAAACATGCTATAAAAATACTCACAAGATATTAAGGTCTGAGCTTAAAGCACAAAATTCAAAAGCATATTTTGGTTACAAATGGTTTTTATGATTTAGGATTAAACAAATTAATAAAACATTTGCTTGAGTGGGACAATTTAGGAACGGTTTCAAGAGGGATTTATACAAAAATGTATTCTGCTTGTTTTACGAATATAGCTCAATTCTCATTTCCTTCCCACGCTCCTGCTAAAACCAGAGGGCACCGGCGGGTTGATATTAATGTTGTTCAAGGACTAAAAAGATGTTGATCCAGAAACATGTCCTAATTGGCAAAATGCATTCAATCAGACAGTGTGTACCAAAACTTCTTGATCATTTTATTTTTTTCCCCCCACATCTCTCAAAACATATCACCACATCAGTGCAGTACAGCCTAAAGACACAGACACACAAACATACACACAGGTCACAGTTATTCATTTGTTCTATTGTACACCTTAAGAGCTCCTCGGTAAAATAAGAAACATCCTGTCCTTTAAGCGGAGCACAATACATCTATCCATTACACACAAATAATCTCGCAAAATGGTCACGTTCACTGGCGAGCAATGAGGCGTCACTGTTGCTGTCGTAATGTGTTCATATCCGGATCCATTAAGATCTGTCAGAGTTGAATGAGGCTTGTAGTCCATAAAACAGTTCAGGACTACAATTACCAGTCTGCATCATGTCAATCCATACTATGCCAAAATGGATTAGCAGGAACTGCCAGATGCGAAGAGTCATCACGTATGGCAAGCCGAGGAATGTCTTGAATGTTAAAAAACATGGGCCTCCCAATACCATCTTGCCCATTCGCCTCCATAAAGATTAATGGAGATGAAGAGAAAAACATAAAAACAGGAAAAGTATCGAGGGCAGTGTGCGCTAGATTCACCTGCTAAAAACGCCCAACCTGGTTGCGAATTACACAAACACACACGCACAGAGCAGCCACACCATCTTTCAGGCATCTCACTCTCGCATCTACACACCCTGATCGCATGGTGATGGTACATGTACACTCTCAGTCGAGGGGGACAGTCATTTCAAAGAGGTCAGCCCAGTTGATCTGGCATTTATTTGTGCCGGCTTCCCCTCCTCTTCATGGCCGCTGTACACTGTGGGCAGTACCACTTCCCTTTGGGTGCCTCGGTCAAACCTACACAGCCGTAGTGGAACCACTCGATCGGACACTGTGAGCAAAAGAAGGGAAAATGTCAGACTCAAATTAACTAATTTTTCTCACAGCAATCAAAATGCCATTAAATTGACCAAGGATTCAAAAAATGGGCTATATAAATATTAGCCTATTTTTATAAAAACATTTCTTACATATATATTAAATTATATATCCTAACACACAAATATATAGACATACATATAGACATAGTAAGTAGAACATTAATTTTACTCAGAAAAATTTCTATGGGTGCCAATTATTGCGTCAAACCTGTATTTGATTCTATCAAAGTTTAGATTTTTCTGTATTTCAGTATTTTTAAAATAAAAGATCGGAAGGATTAACAATGCAGATTAATTTTTTTATCATATTTACCAAGGGTGCTAATA
>JAUMHP010000044.1:5368424-5423039 GCA_032361065.1 Enteromius trimaculatus | reverse complement strand
AAAAATATATCAAGCATATTTATCCATTTATTTTGGTGTGAATTATTACCTGGGCATGTTCTTGTACATGAGATTAGTGGAGAAACCTGTCAAGAACGACTGTCCTTGTAATAATTGTACTATAATATTAAAATGTACTATAATTTGTACTACAAAAATAAGTTACTAAGTAAATCAAATACTCATGGTTTACACTCCATGCAAAACCTATAATAGTCAGCAGATAAATGCAATAACAGTGTATGAAGAGCCTACTCATATCAGTAGGGAGGTACTGACAGTGTCAGTGGAGGGTAAAAAAAATAAAAATTATTATAATAATTGCTAAAATAATAATGCATGGGAATCCCAAGCTTTTCCTTATCGGAGCTTAACTTTCACATGATGTTGCATGCTGATGTGAAGCGAGTGCATAATACATGCATGCTCCACACGCATGCAAATCCACTAAACTAACCCCCACTAATATGAAGGGCTTTTTGCTTTAGTCAAGGTCAAATGTGATGTTTTACGGCAGAATAGTGAGTTTAAACTGAATTCATACTCTGCACTTGCAGGTCCATCTCTCTCATTTCCGTAAACCTGTCGCGGAGGTCCATGGGTAGCTGCTCGATCACTGCCGGGGAGAAGAACAGAGGCGCGTTACAGGCTAAGGGCTGCGACACATTCACACGTACAAAACGGCCCTCTTACACTCCTAACCCCTCTAATACAAACACGACCCATCAAAATAGCGCATATACTCACTCTCGAGGTAATCCTCAAGGTACAACATTCTGGCGGAGAGAGTGTTTCAGGCGTTTTGAGAAAGGGTGTTTTTCGTCAATATGGCGTCGCAGGCAGCGGAGAACTGAAGGGGAGGAAAAAAAAAACACAAGTTGGTAGGGGAGGGGCTTACGTGAAGGGCGTGTGATGTGATTGGACGATGATGGAGCTGCGCGGAAGTCGACTTTTTTTTGAATGGCTTCCATGGGATTGGTAGTTCTTTACTGGCGCAACTACATAACTACGTCCATCGCCGATAATTGTGGGATGTAGGCATTTTAATATGGATTAACGTGCATTATATTGTTATTATGCACATTACACAAATGTGTTTTTCTCTAGCAGTGGATGTTTTTGTTGGTGTTGGTTTCTAGCACATAGTTCAAAACAATGTTGTGAATTCTTGTGTGCAAAATTATGTTTGCAAACTGTAGTGTTTTGAACAAGATCTACATTTTTGTTCTACATTGTACATTTGTAATAATTATACTGTTTATTATAGTCTATAATATAAAACTTAAATTATTTCTTTATTATATTTTTCTTCAAGATCTTCCTCAGGCAATAGTTTTGAAACTAAATTCCAAATTATTTATTCACCCATTTTCTTCATTTACGAAATAACATTATTGTATAACTTAAGCATGAAAAATATAACGTTTTTAAAAATGTTGCAATTTTACCACGGTTATCAGAGACGCGTTATGCTTTTCATTTGACTGGTTTCATACAGTTTTGGCCTTTGGAGGGCAGCACTGACTGCGATACGGGATGACAGCTCAGACGCTCTAGACACTACACAGTTACAATTTGGTGCTGTCTGTGTTTAAGAGGCTTTTGTAACACATACCACTAGAAATTCTCCCGTGGAAAACAATGTAACTACCCAGCTGTCTCTTGAGAGGAAAAAAAAACTCAGCTTGACCCCACGCTCATTGTAGACAGTTATGACTCGGAGCAGTTGTGGTGGAAGAGGCTTTTATAAAACATCCCATTAAAACCTTTTATTTCCAAGACAAAGTTACCACACAGCTGTAGACAAGAAGTGTTCCGCAAAGTGACATTGCACCTCAGCTCTCAATTTAGATCAAATAAAAATATGCTCGAGCTCATAAACAGGAAACGTGGCTCCTCTGATGACTGTTCCATCTGCATTTGTGGCAGTTTGAAAGCTATTTCTAGTTGTCTTTTTATATTTCTTCTCATCTGAGCTTCCTGGTGCTATATTTGCACACTAAAATATCAAATAATATCAGTCAGTCAGCAGGATGCTCCAAATAATACAATGCAGGCTGTAGTGGTTTTGTATCCTTGTGAACGGAAGTAATGTTTTGCTTTGATTTTTTTTTTTTTTTTAAGTCATTTTCAAGTCTTTAAATGTTTAACAATTAATATAGCCTGGCTATTAATATTTAAACCCTGAGTGTAAGAATATGGCACTTTGTGAGAGAACTAATGATATGCTGTAATATGCAAGTCTAATCAGTGTAAAGGTTAAGTCTTTTCCTTGACCAATGTTTTGGATTCATTATAACAACTTAAACGTAAATTAAAGTAATACCAAATAGCTGCAGGCAGCACAGTAATATTCATCAACACTTTCCCAGACAATAGCAGATTGTGACAGTCTTTCTCAAGACAATAATACGCCCATCAGATCTGACCTTTTCACCCCGGCATTTGATATTACAGAGGCGGGGATCTGGACACATGCCAAGCGCTGCTGATGCATGCGTTTGTAATGAGCAGAAACAGATTAAGTGGGTAGAATGACATATTAGAATTAATATAAGGAACCCAAAAAATAACCAAAAAACTATTTTACTATGTATATATATATATCTAGAATACTATATTATAGCATGCTAGCATGTAATATTAAAGCTGCAACACATATATGAATTATATGAGCTAGAAAAGGAATACTATTGTTTAACAAATTAAGTTAATTAAACTAAACATACATGTTAAATATTTAACAGTAAAACTAGTAGCAACAATTAAAATATTCACTATTATGAAGTAAATAGTCGATATCGGAACCATAGATTCATGTAAGGAAAGATAGATTAATCTTTCTTTCTTTCTTTCAATTCATTTGCATGCATTATTTTCCATAGTGCATAGTTTAGCCTATGCATGTAGACTCTAGTTGGTGTATAGGTCTATGAATAAATATTAAAACGGCTTGCCATAATCGGGATGGATATGATGACCCGAAGCTTGCCTTTAGGACCCGGAGGCACCGCTGCTCCGGATGACACTCGCGCGTTTGGAGCGAAAGTCTCTTACAAGCACAAGTTAAACACAACACTTGTGGAAAGGCGAGGTGCACACAGCTGGCCCTGACTGGAGTATATAACGCCCGGAATGACAGTGGCAGTGAATGGATCGCAGCGAAAACGCCCGACCGTTGCGCGCAGCTCCGCTAGGAATATAAGTATGATTTTTCATTGCAGGCGCAACTAAGCAACTAAGAGGAGTTTCCTGCAACTTCAATGATGGACAAAATATAACGGGATCGTCTATGTAGTGCCTTCCAAACTTTGAGCGTTTTTGGATACTCAGGGATTTTATTTATTTTTTGTTGGTGTGAAAAGGGTCAAAGTGAATTTTAGAGCCGCTGGAGAGGAGAAAGTTGGAACGTGCTCTTTTTTTAAAGTCATATGTTGCTTTCTGAACACCCCACTGATATTTCTAACACCATTTCAAGACATTCTGGATGCGCGCTGAACGCGCACAAGGACTTATGACATGGTATGATTTTAATAATCTCTAAAACATCTTAAACCAGCCTGATGGTCTTAACTAGTTTAGGATGCCCTTTCGCTGGTCTCCAGATGGTCTTTAGATGTTCTGAGGTGGTCTAAGATGGTCTACCATCCTGGCTAGCTAGATTTAAATAGTCTAAGCTGATTTTGAACAGTTCAGTCTGGCCAAACTGAAAGACCAAGACCCCTTAGACTGATTTCTGCAGCAGCGACATGACATCTCAAGCAAGCTGTATGATTGTTAGACTTCTAAAACTGCTTCACCCAGTTTTCAAACTAACTTTTCTCCTCAGCGGTTATGGTGCCGTGGTGGCAGAAGTTAAAATGAGGCCTTTTGGCGAGCAGTTGGTGCGCTCAGAATGGCCCGGGAGGATTCGGTGAAGTGTCTGCGCTGTCTGCTCTACGCGCTCAACTTTCTCTTCTGGGTAAGACGAGTCCAAGTCGGAGCAGGTGGCCGGGCGAGCGCTCACGTTACATGGCACGGTGCTGCTGTGCGCTCGGCGCTCTCCAAGAGGCGCAACAACCGCTCACTCTCCGCCACACGCGCAATCTGTGTTCCCTCCCTCCCCATCCTATGTTATCTTTATGTAGAGCCTCCACAGGACAGCCTGTATCCCAGCTAATGTTGGAATGGCGCACAGCTCACATTCTGCCGGGCGCTATTTTTAGGGAATTAAATGTGATAAGCACCAGGGTGTGTTTTTAGACCAAGAATGCTTGCGTAGGGCAAACTAAACCCATGCCACTAATATTGCAGCATGTCAAACATAGCACAGTACCTAAATAGGTTCCCAAGCCAACCGAATACACAAATACAGATTCATGTAATGCTTGCTTGTTTTTTAATACACTCAGGGGAAAAATGCGGTACAAAGCTGTCACTGGGACAATGTCCTAATATACAAAAGCTAAAAGATACATCTTTATAACTTATTTACTCCTACATATTAGTCCAATTGTGTACCTTTTGTTTCTCTCTAAAGTCTCCAAAGACTAAGCCAAAACTAAGATGCACAGATATTATGGCATTACAATATCAAACTAAATGGCATCTGCAAAGTATGATAATACACTAATGTCACTTTTCAAATTTTTCCATGTACAAATATTTTAAATGTATATTTTACATATATTTCTTAAATATATACATGTGCATGTGTTTATATATATATATAATGTAAACAAAAACTTTTATTTTGGATGCGATTAATCAATCATTTGACAGCATTAATTTATACAAGTATTAAGTAAAAAAAAATACAGTACAAGTTTAAAAATAATTAAATAGCAGTATAAAAATATAATAATTAATTAATTGTATCATATATAAAAACAAAAGAAAATGTTTTCTTGATTGTATTATCTTTGGCAAAAATAATGATATGCATGTTTAATTGTGGCTCAAGTACCTTCAAGTTTTCTTCTCTTTTTCCCCCAAGCTTATGGCCCTGTGTGTGCTGGGAGTGTCCGCCTGCCTCAGGGATCACCTGAACAATGTGCTCACCTTAACCGCTGACACCAGGTGAGTGGTAGCGGACGGACAGGTGTGAGCCGTAAAATCCTTTCATTCGGGGCAGTGGTCCATATAAAGGTCTGATTTACTCTTTCCCCACTTTTCAACCAGTCTGGATCAAATTGCCTAAAGCTTATGAGGTAATTACAAGCATGAATGAGGTGTGCAGTTCTGGGGAAGAAATCAGATAAATACATTAAGTCGCCAGCTGAGACAGGGCCTGGGTTGAGAACCATTCATTTGTTTATTTTTTGTAATTGTGTAGTTTTTCTTAATCTCCCAAATCCTTTCAAGCATTAATGGAAAACTCAGCAAAACTGGAAGAAAAATCCCAAAAGTATCAGTATTATCCTGGAGGAGAGCGATATCTAATTAGTTTTGACAAAAAGCAATTCATCACCAAGGTGTGTATTATAATGTGAGTCGTTACTGAGCCCTCTGTGGCGCACATCATTACATGAATGGGAATCAACAGAGAGAAAATTGTGTTAAAACCTAATTGTACACAATGAACTGAGTTGCACTGCAGTAACATGCTGAATCAGCCCTTCCTCCATGACTGGAAAAATCTCATCTCTGCAGAATGAAATGTAATAATATATCAACTATCCTAGAAGAACAATTCAGATACACATATGTGAGATCCTTAATTAGACATTCAGAAATATTTAAAGTTAAGCTCGGCAGCAATTATACACGTTATAATAATAATTTTAGCATATAAAAAAATTATAAAAGTATATAAAATATAATGTAATAGTTTAATTACATTTTTATTTTATGTATTAAAAAATATAACTTTAATATAATATTTTATTAATATATTATAAATACATATATTTATTATTTATTTATATTTTATGTATTATGCATTCTTTTTTTATTTTTTTATGAATTTATGAATACATACAATATATGTATACAATATTAAAAATGATCTTAAATATGAAAAATGCATGCCAAAAAATAAATGTTTGGAAAACAATTAATCCATAAAAGTTTTAAATAAATATTTTGTTAATTTATTTAATAAAAATAATAAAAAATAAATAATTACATTATTATTTAATTTATGTGAAATAGGAATTATTTAATTACATCAATATATATTAATAATAAAATTAAAACTAGGTGTTAGGGTAATAAAACGGCACGTTTTCAGAGGTTTTTAAAATGCAGCTTTTAATTTGGTAACTTAAATTCTTCTGCTAAAACAAAGAAAAATCTGTCAAAATTATGTTTACATGCCCATTGTTTCCATCTTGTGGCTATACTACTGAAATTGTGAGTATTTTAATGCTTACAGATTGACCTCAGTTCCACTATAAGTGTACAGTGTACAGTTTGTGTTTTTGATAGAGACAAGTGGTAATTATGTTGTTGCAATTGTGGTATGTCACAAATGCTTCAGCATAATGTGTACCGAACCTAGATTATTCCTTAAAATGCAGCATTGCATCTTAAAAACAGTGTTGCATCTTGAGCAAAAGAAAGCCAAACAGAAGTAGAGACGGCAAGAAACAGGAAGAGAGAGAGAGCTTGCATTCCTACAGAGTATAATCACAGTTTATTTGCAACTGGTGTATTACTCAAATATGCTGCCCTATGAGAGGAGGAAGAGACAAGTGAGCAGGATGGACGGATAAATAAACAAAAGGCCTGCCAAGAAATGACTCTTCATCTTTCTCTCTGCCTCTTTCCCTCAGACTGGAGGAGGCAGCCGTTCTCACATACTCCCCCGTCGTCCATCCTGTCGTCATCGCCGTGTGCTGTTTTCTAATCATCGTGGCTATGGTGGGCTACTGCGGCACACTCAAGTGCAATCTGCTCCTACTGTCTTGGGTAAGTAGAGCTGGGAAGAGAAAAAAAATCTAAGACAAAAACAAAAGACGAGGACAGCAGGAACATTGTGTGGTTGGGAATGTGTGTGGTTTTGTGTACCGAGAATATTTTAAGTTTAGCTGGCAGTGACGTCGTTGACCCCAACCACTCTCCAACTAGATTCCAACAAGCCATGCTTTCTTTATCCTCCACGCATCTCCTCTGAGACCGCCGTGTCTTCACTTCACACACTAGAGGGGAGCAGAGAGAAAGATCACATCCCTAAAGTCTTAAAGGCACAATATGTACGATTTTTGTAATAAAATATCCCAAAACCACTTGCACAGTGTAATATATTTCATGCAGTTGCGTGCTTACGTTATCTCAAAGTTTCTGTAGGATTTGTACATTCGAAGAAATTCCAGATTTAAATAATGAACCGTCCCTGTTCATTGTCGTCTAACAATGACGCAATATCCACGCTATCCTCAGTTGAATACTACGGCAACACGCGTGGACAAATGCAGAAGTGGTTGTTATTTATTGTGCATTTCCATATCATGGATCATGGTCACACTCTCCACAATCCCAAAAAACGTAGATGCATACAAACCAAGTCAAAAAGATAAACGAAATAAAGCGAGAACAAATTTCAGAGAGCATCACGAAAACCTTCGGTCTGGACAGAGACTCCGCTCTTGCGTGTGTTTTAATAGACGGGTGAGCAAATATATATTATTCATTGTGCAAGTAATAGTCATGTACAGGTGGTTATGTGATCAAACAGATCATCTGTGAACATGATTTGTGAAAACAAAATCTCCCAATGTTCTACGCTCTGTCATTGCGCCATCACCTCTGTTATTGTTTTGAAAATGCAACCTCTAGGGGTGTAAACTTACATATTGTGCCTTTAAAGCCGTTCACTTCTGTTATGGGATTTATTTGATGAGATGAAACTGAGACGAAACTTGGTAACTTTTCATTGTGAAAAGTGGCCTTTACGTATGAAAATGGAATCAGGTGAAACGTACAGTAAGCGGCCTTGATGATGATGATGAAAAGTTATAGACTACAGTATGTAAAAGGTTAAAAATTAAAAATGTCAGAGTAATATATTTTGTAAAATTGTAAAATTCATTTATTTATATTTTGTATTATTTAATTTATTAATACTTAATTATATTAATATTGTAATTAATATATGAATTTTCTATTTTTAAATATTATTTACACTATATATATATATATATATTATATATACACACACACACACACACTGTATATACTGTAAAAACAAACAAAAGAGAATTCATGCATTCAAATTTTGTATTATTATTATTATTATTGTTATTATTATTATTATATGATAATTTTTATTATTATTTATTTTCTTTTATTTATTTTTACATTTTATTGGTAAAACAAACTTTTTAGTTATTTTTTAGACAAATGTTTTTGCTTTTCTGGAAAAAAAAATGTAATGATAAATCATGCACAGTGCAACATTCAATATGGGTCAATATTTTGACTGTAAAGACACCATTAGATTAACATGTACCAGATTTGCTATGGTCTTAATGTAACAAAAGGCTTGCAGGTAGAAAATGTTAACCAATATCACTGCATAACATTTATATTCTAATCAAATCAGTTAACAGTAAGTCCTGCCACTGTTATTTCAAACCAAATATTGTTTTTCACCTGGAAATATATCTTATAATAGAAATTAAGTGTAGATTTGACTTTACTGCAGACATTTATGTTTTAAAAACCAGTGCCACTCATCTCAGAACTACACCGGTATGCTACAGGCTGTATCTACAGTATATTATATGAGATGTCACGGTGCATCCTGCAACTAGTTTAGGTTATCATCAGAATGTGTGTCAGATGATAATAACCTCCTCAGACGCTTGTAGCAACTTGCTGTATAGGTTATGGAGGCCAACTGCGTCTCTGAGACAAAGAGTTCGACAGCAGTAATGTGTAAGCACTGCACGTCACTCAACATGATGGAGCGTCTAGGAGAGCCAAATAGAGGGCACACAGTTATAGCCATTGTGAGAGATTTTTGTATGTTTAGGCGGATATGTTGGTGACATTATGACTTGTGAAATTGCAAGATCTTGACAGGCTGTTAGCACAGATGATATAAATGATTTAGGGAGGAAGGACATTCACCCTCTATCTGACCCTTAAAATTAAACAAGCTGTTTTTCCTACTTTAAAATGACAGTCCACTCCAGAAAAAAAAAAAAAGAAGAAAATTTGTTATTAACTCACTCATGTCATGTTACAAACCCATTTGATGTGGAACAGAAAAGTAAGATATTTAACAAAGCATACAGGCTGCTCTTTTCCCTGTAATGAAAGTCACATTTAAAATGTTAATCATTATCACAGTATTATTATTATTTTTTATTAATGTATTATTAATTATATTATATATATATATATATATATATATATATATGCTTTTTATAAAAGCACTGCATAAAAAATATGAACAATATCCATGTTCACACTGCATGCAATTAAGTTAATTTAATTGTTAATTTGTTAATTTTTAACATATGTAAAAAATATATTTTATCACAATATTCTGTTCTTAATAATTTTTGGTTTTTAAAAATAATATAATATCTAAAAAAATGATTAGGAAAAATAATAGTATTATAAATAAAGTATTTTCCAACCACACTGTAACATTTAACCAAAATTTAGATGGTAAATAAGAAAAGTGTCTACATTACTTGTCAGTTAGTTTTCCAGTTTTTGTAAGGTTGGACTGTTTTATGTCAAAAGAGCTGAATAATCCTGTTTTCTATGCAGTCAGTCACCCTTTTGAATGCTGTATCGTCAGGCTATGCAACATTTAGAAGTCGAGTAAATCTGTTTAATGACAATGAAGTGAAGAAATCCCAGCATGGAGGGGGAGGAGAGAGCTCTCTGTCCCAGGTGTGTGGGGTTCCCGTCTGCTGACCCAGACTGAGGGCCTGTTTTCTGGGACTCCTTGGCCCATCTCTCTCCCTCCTCCTCCTCTCTCTGGGACTCCATTCATCTCCTCAGGTGCCTTTCTCCTCTCCTCTCTGCCCCGGCGGGCTTGTGTTACCCAGCGGCTCACCGACAAACAATATTATCTGGCTGAGATACAATAGGTAAACCAATCCGGGAGGAGAGAGGGAAGACATGAAGAGAGGAGAGACGCTTGGGTTACGTGGTCGTTCTATTCACCAGCCTCGCTCTCACCGAGTGCTGCGACCTGGCCAAACACACACACACTCTCACACACTCTTTATCCTGTCAAAGAAAAGGAGAAGGCCACCAGGAGATCACGAGAGCAGAGAGAACTTAACATTTCACGTCAATAGATAGCAAGAATAGATAGCTACGCCCACATTAACTCAAAATTATCATTCCATATTGTCTAAAATGCAAACCGTTCATTAATTTTATTGTGGAAATAGGACAGCAATTGTGAGTTATATACTGTCCTCTTTGCATGAATGTAATATGAAAAGTAACATTAATAATACATAACATAATATAGTGAGCAGGCACAACAATGCTGGTAAACCATAGATGTGCTGTATATGTTTACCAAATATGTCACATGAATAAACATATCAATATCTTAGTTTTTAAAGTCCACAATAAAAATGAAAAAAATATTTTATATCCACTTAAGACAAAAAGGCCAAAATGGAGATACACACAAACACACACACACACAAACACACACACACACAAACACAAGACTTGTTAGCAATAAAATTAATAACATAAATAATAAATTGTTACATTTTATCGGTTGTAAATAAAAATATATATTTATAAATATATGAGATAATAAATAATATATAATAATAAATTACATTTAATAAATATTGGATATTTTAACATTTTAAATATAAAATAATTTAAATGTATATGTTATACAAATACATAAATGTACCTCAAATTAAAAAAAATAAATTAAAAAAATAAAAAGGTTTTTACTTTTGACTAAATAAATTTACAATAAAATGGCTATATATATACACATATTTATATTATTATTTTTATTTATTTATTTTTTAAATGACGCAAGTGAAATAAGGTATCATGTACAGTATATGTATTTATTTTTAAATTATATTCAGTTCTATTTTGTTCATGCAAGACCAATATTTCAGGTCAGCAAACCTGACATGAAAATACTACTGTCAGGATTTATTAAAGACAGTGAAGAATTAATGATTAAAATGTATAGACAAAGTTATTTATTTGGCTGACCTTATAGCATATGCATTTGTAGGATACTGCTTATCTTATAATAATGTGCATTTCTAGTCTGTGCATTAATATTTAGTATCAATCAATTAAGGCCAGTGTTGGCCAGTAATCAATATGGTACCGATATATTGTGCATAGCACTCCATAAATCACATAATTTAAGCTGTCATTCATGTCCGTAGCACAGTTTGTTGAAATCTCTTAGCAAACCCAAAAGCAGCGGTTTAATGACATTAACAGTAGCCATCTGTCAAAACAAATCTGATACGACTTAATAATGCACTCGCTCTAGTTCTGTTTGCATGACTGAGTGATGAAGGGGGTGTAAATTGTTCCGGTGAAAAGGAAATCCATCCATTTGGACGTGTCCTGTTTTCTGTAACTGTAAAACTCCCCAAAAATGTGTGAAAGAGGAAAAGTAAAACTCTCAACAAATCAATGAAGTGAGAGGTCGGCGAGAGAATGTAACCTCTCTTACCCTGAGAAAAATATGTGCGTGTCTGCAGATGAGCCGGCTTGTTGGGAACTTCCAGAGGTTACAAGTTCACACTGGACATATTTGAGCAGAAGATATTAGCAGGGAAGAGTGTGAAGAAAAAGGTTGTCATTTTTTTTTAGTGGCAGGCGTCTGACATGGACTGAAATGCTAACACAGCAGTAGAACTGCCACAAATATTTAGAGTCTCCCAAGTAAACAAGCTGTCAGACGTAGGTCTGCACTGAAAGCGGCTCCTAACACCGTCATTCATCTTGATAATCTCTCTCAAAGTGTGTGTTCAACAGAGGGGAACGATGCACATGTTACAGAGATTCTGAGAAACAGGAGGAGATGAGATTGATGTGTTAGTTCACGGCCCTAAAGACAAAATCTGTGCATCTGCAAAGAAGCATCTTGAGCTTTTGGATTATTTTTTTTTGTTCCAATCCTTTTATGCAACTAATTCTAATACTAAAACTAATGCAAAAATAAACAATTCTGATAGTGGTATGCTACATTTTGTTTCTTAATTACGTCATTAAAAATATATATATGTTAACAAACTCTCTCTCTTTATTTTAGAATTTCAAATATGATAATTAGGCAATTGAACTATGAATATAAAACATAGTAATATATAAATATTGAATTCCAACATAAATAGATCGGTTTTATTAGTTTTAAAAATAATATAATAAAAAAACAATTAAAAAAGTAATTATATTAAATATTTTTAAACAATATAATTTCATATAAATTTGCATGCACAAATATAAAATATGCTTGCAATAAAATTAGGAAAATAAATAACTAATATGGCAGTTAATTGCATCCAAAATAAAATATTTTATTTATATAATGTATGTGTGTGTACTTTTTCTATAGATTATACAGTATATATTTTGAAAATGTATTTACATGAATATATTTATATTCATATAATTTATATGATATATAAATGTATATATAAGCAATAAATATACAGTACACACATATCTTATGTACATAAGATGGAATTAATCGTTGCCCAGTACTTAAATGTATAATATATACAAATATTTGTAAAAGTATTAATATAATTTATATTTGAAATGTATATTTTATATCATATTGTATTGCATAAATACGAAAAGGTTATAAACACAAAAAAATTACACAATTAAGAAAAAGAAACAAAGATGAAGAAAATTAACAGGATCGGTTTAATCTTGAATCGAACAATAATGGAACTGTGATCATTTAATACCTGGAAGGTACAATCAGATACAGTATGTTTTGTTATATTTTTGCACAGCCTGTCACAATTACGCAAAACTCCCATGAGACGACCGGAGAGACAAACCAGACCTCAGATCCCAGCATACCTTTATCAAACACACACACACACACTTCTGCTCTCCTTTCTCCATGTGTGATCATCAACACCTTCCTTCAGCCCTGTTGTTTCAGAAGATATATTTAACCAAACTGTTTTGATCTGTGTGTGCGTTCGCAGTATTTTGGCAGTCTGATGGTGATATTCTGCGTGGAGCTGGCCAGCGGAGTGTGGACGTACGACGAGGTGCGTGATACTATGAATAAACAGGAATGCCTACACCCTCCTCTCTCTCACGTCAACAACATGGCCGTCGCTCGGCCGTTCCCAGTGCGCTGGAATGAGGATCCGATTTCTAAGCCGCCTGCTTACGATCTAATCTTAACTATTATGACTTCAAAAGCCCGGCTCTAGCACATTTCCTTTTGAGGGAGTTAATAAGCAGAGCGTTTACGTGTATTTATGTGAGGATGGCGGGTGGAGTCATCTATGTAAATGCTTTAGTTGGCTCTTGAAGCAAGATTAGCATCAGGCTTTACAGAAGCCTGTCTCTGATCTGTGCGGGGTAAAAGATTTGATCAGGAAAGGGGGAAAGGGATTGCAGGTAGCATCTGCTTGCGTAAGCCCGGGGATACGAGAGATAAAGCACACCTCTAGGGGAAGAGATCACACACACCTGGCTTTAATCTAGCTTCTCTTATTCACAGCTACTGCTTGAAAACACACTCTTATCAACAACCTAAAAACCTTGGTTGGGCGTGATGGTCCTATTGTGTTGTTGTGGCCTAATGTGACCTCTGTGTGTGGGCAATGAGCTTGTTTACTCCAGCGCACCTGGCTTGGTTACATGTTAGCAGTTGAATCCACAGTGTATCCACTCCGGCTTTCCTTGGCTTAAAGTCAACATGAAATGACACGCGCAAGCCATTTTATTTACCATCTAATGTGTCGTATTCAACTCTTTCCCTGCCGGCCTTTTTGAAAAAAAAATAAAATGTTGCCAGCCACCGCCAGCATTTTTAATCATTTTTTAAAAATAAAATTTCACGGCCCGTGGATATTCAGTTGTATGAATATATGGACATGCAATACTTCAAAATAAAGATCAAAGCCTCTAAGTGTTCTTTTTTATAAATGTTTCAATGTAGGTAAGTTTTGGTGAAAATGCAAAAAAGGTGACTTTTTTTTGCATCTTCCTCGTCTGTGTTTTTGATCGAGTGATTCTGGACTCATTCAGGAGATGCTTAATAGCGCTCCTTAGTGTATAATTGTAAAAACACGAAAACCTGGAAAATTCTGTGTTTGCAGGGAAAGAGTACAACTGAATATTACTGGGGAAAAAGAAAGAAGGATTAATTATTAATCTGAATTTAGTGGACTGAATTTGAATTTAGTGGACTGTACAAACTGTATGTATTTATTAATTTATTTTTTGTCTAAATTATGTAAATAATATATATATATATATTTTTTTTTACAAATATTGTATATGTACAATATTTCTGAATTAATTGAAATAATAAAAATAGCTATATCTTACAGCATTTTAGGGAAAAAGTCCAACAAAGTAAATATTTAAAAATTTATATTTTTTAAAATCTCTATTTACTATATACAGATAAAGATAATCTAATGCAATATCTCCATATTCTACTTTATATAATTCATGCAGTCAAAAAAAAAAACCTATGTATATATTTATTTTAGTTTCTATTTCTTTACAGTTGAAATATAAAGTTTATAGTATATAACTAATAATTCTATAAATATTATTATTACTAATAATAGTACTTATTAATATTACTAATAATTCTTAATATTTGAGAATTTAATTCAAGATTACAAATACTTGTCTTCTTTAGAATAACATGCAGTCATGAATTACTCACAACAAGGCCAGGAATATGTATTAATAAAGTATGTAGTTATTCGATTGTAATTTCATGTTGACTTTAAACTGACGAGCTTTACCCAGTTCTGCTGAGATGACACATCTAGCCCTAGGCATCATCCGTACTTATCATATGCCCCTCATGATGGTTTCTGAGGTGTGAAAACAGAAGTGTCTCGTGGGGGCTGGATTGTAAAAGCCAACTAGTATAAAAACAGCACTTGCACACACACACTTGTGAATAGGGCATTTCATAACTAGGCAATAAACTGGTCATAAGAGAGCCTAAAATTGGAAGTGTGGGCGTGTGGATGGTGCTTTAAACAGCCTGGAAATCACATTGTTTTTGTTATTTAGAAAATGTAATTACCGAACATGTGGGGAATTGATTTTATGTGCTTACGAAATCACAAGGGACAGTGACAAGGCTTTAAAATTGTGAAGTGATTTCTTTATGAATATTTCCCAATAACTCTTTCTCTCTTCAGCCCATGGTACAGAGGTCTGATATGATAAGTCTGAAGTCACGCATGCCTCATTTTGGCTTGCAGCGCTACCAGTGGCTCACGCATGCCTGGAACTCTATACAAACAGAGGTGAGAGGTCAAAATCATCAGCAGGATAGCAGCTCGTCTAACACCTAAACAGCCGCAATGCGACATTTGATGGGGTTAAGTAATTCCAGTGTTGTTACTGAAAGCAAAAATGCTGAGCAAAGACATTTATTCAGTGTGAAACATCTGATCGTGAAAGACAAAATCTTTTCTTCTATAGTTTTTTATAGATGCCTAATAAACCTGCCATTGTATATTATGAATATTGTTGGTTCTTTGACAAATTGCTTTTGTTGACTGCTGCAGATAAAAGTCTTTACTTAATGTATAAACCTTAATGTTAATATACAGTTATGTGAAGTAGCGAACCAGCACAAGGAATACAATTGCAATCCAGAATATCATAAATATTACGAAAACATCACTGTCAATTACTCATTTTCCATGTATTTTTTTAGTAAAATGTGGTTCTATCATTATAAATTGCTTAGGTTTAGCTTTGGGTGTGGGTAAGGGTTTGAAAATTAAAGATCACTCATTGGTAAAATGATAAAAAAAAATACATATTCACTATAAAATGGGTAGGTTTAGGTTTGGGGGTCAGTTAAGGCGTCTACAAATGGAAATCGCTTATTGATAAAATGTTAAAAATGCACTGATAAGAATATCTTCATGATCGAAAAGACATATTTCAGCTAAAAATACATAGCGTTATAAACGTTGAAATATACGTCTTTTTATGCTTGTAAATGTTAATGCCTACATATAAATAATGAGACCAGGCTGAATTTTCATACCTACTTTACAGCTGAAGTGTTGTGGAGTGATCTACTTCACTGATTGGTTGGAAATGACAGAAATGGAATGGCCACCTGACTCCTGCTGCTCCAATCAGTATCCAGGATGTGCCCGCAACGCTCACTACCATGACCTCAGTGACCTTTACCAGGAGGTGGGCGTTTTTTCATATATTATTTTTGTATTATTCCTCTAGGCCAGACAGGGTTGATGATTTTATTGTTTGTTGTTATTATTAGAATAATTAAGGTTACAAAACCTCTCAACATGGGTAAATGTATCTGTGTAATTGATATTTATCAGCTGATTCGATCAGTTCAACATAGGTTTGAAATAGTTTAAACTTGTGGCAAGATGGTTAAATGGTAGGAAGAAAGTCATAAATGTGCTTACATGAGAGGGCTTCTTATATGTGGCCCAATGGGGTCCCGTGGAATTCAGCAGCAGACAAAGATGATTTTCTGCATATGTATATACACAAGCAATTAAAAAAACATTGTAATGTCTAAACTGGACAAATAAATAAACTTATTACAGAAAAAAATCTAAAGAAAACAACACCTACTACTTAAGCTATTTCTTGCAATGTCTATTCATTGATTTGCTCATCTCTCACAGATGTCTCACCTTCATTTTAGGAGCTTTTCTCTGCAAATATTGATACATAGCATGTAATTAATTTGATGAAAATTTGAATTGATTGACAGCCCTAATTAAACATGACTTTGCAGTTGACTTTGTAAAAATGAGGCCAGCCAGTGGAGAGATTCATTCACCTGCTGAGTGTGTGTTTAATCAAGCTGTATTGCCAGTGAGTGTTATGAGCGACTCCAGCAGTGCAATTAAAGACAGTCACGTAGCGCAGAGACACACCTGTGTGTCGAGTACCAAAACACAGCGTCTAGGACAAACCCAACGCAGTCTCATCCAGCCCCCTGCTCCTCAAATGCCCTGTCTGTGACTCATCTGCCACGCTGTAGTCTTTGAAGGGTTTGAGAAATGTTAAAAAGCTTCGAAGTTTTGAGGTTTATAAGATAAAATGAGGTTGGATGTATAGATATGATAGAACAATAGATAGATAGAGATCGATAGAAAAATAGATAGATAGACAGACAGAACATAAGAACAATAAATAGAACGCAAGAACGACATTTAGAATGCTAGGATAATAGATAGATAGAGCGATTGAATGATAGAATGGTAGATAGATAGAATGCTATATAGAACGATAGAGTGATATATAAAATAATAGATAGAATGATAGATAGACAGAACAATAGATCCTAATTCTGCCCAACCTTGTTATACATGCATATCTTCTGCGTTTGTTCAGTCCTCAGAGAAAGAGACTCATTTTTTCCTCCATGATAGTGTAAACATTATAAACTCAGTGTGCTTGTGGTAAAGCAGCCAGCAGAAATCAGGCCTTCAGACAGATCCCACAGCAGAAGAGTGAAAGAAGGGCTTTGTTGAATCAGACAGGAGCATCGATCACTAGAGGGAGAGTCAGGAGTGAGGGTGTGGAGACCGATCCTCACCCACTTCCTGTCTCTTTGTCTCTCTTTCTGAGTGGAAGATGGGGGAATTACTCCACAGCATAAATCCCTCACTAGCAGGAAATAGTTTACCTGCCCTTCCACAATTCAGCATAGGAAATACCCAAAACACACAGGGACGCACGTGAGCGGATGAACGTGTTGCATCGCTCGCATATTATAGCAGCAGCTGTTGCGCTGGCAGAAATGTAGGGGATAGTTACATGAAAACAACCTGTTAAAGCGGAAGTGTGAATGTTTTCTGTTAAAATACTCTCACATGTACCAGTTTTATGTGAAAAGAAAACTAGTGAGAGGTTTTTTTTTTTTTTGCACTTTCCACATTGTTTGTCTGTCTTGACTCATTCACATCTAAACTGAGGTTTAAAAAAAGTACACTGACACTTGATATTATTTAGATTTTTCCACATTGGGAATTGATTGAATGGTGAAAAACGGGCATTACATGCCATAATGTGGCTAGAATAATAATGCACCTAATGCTAATTTGCTAAAACCGCGCCTAAATAGCCACTACCATAGATGTATACAGTATATATATTATATATGTCTATGGTCCAATATGACGTCTATATGTCTATGGCTTACTATAAGTACCGATTTGAAAGTAGCAATGCCTGAGTCAGGGGAAAAGAAGTTTAAAAATAAGATTCCCACCCCCTAGGGTTGACATAACTTCATATACTAAACTTGTTTCCAACAGGGCTGTGGACCAAAGATCTACAGTTTTATCCGGGGCACTAAACAGCTGCAGGTGTTGAGGTTCTTGGGCGTGTCGATCGGCGTGGCTCAGATCTTAGCCATGACGTTGACTGTGACACTTCTATGGGCTCTCTATTACGACCACAAACCACCTGACCCAGCATCCCCGGATGCTTTAATCCACAGCTCTGCAGAAGATGCTCAGAAGCCTAGCCACTCACATCCACGAGCACCTGAGGCCTGGGCCAACACACCTGCTACCGGACACACCCAGTTTGAGATGGAGCAGCTTTCCTAGCAGTGACTTCATGGCTACCCATCTGCTACTTCAACACTGCGGAGATGCTAAAAATGACACTGAATGGATCGGACAGCAGTGAACTGAACCAGAAAATGGACCTTGTTGAATGTGAAGTAGTTCTGGGTGCCTGGATAACAAGATTTAGATGGTGTGAATGGTTTTATAGAAAACTTTATATACCTGTGAATAAAGTGGCTTTTTTGTGGTCATCACATAGAAGATGAAGATTTACTAGGTTTTTCCCAAATAAAGCCATTGCCTCTGTCTCTACGGACTTGAATTCTCCAGAGGGAGGTTTCTAGAAGGAACTGTTTTCGCTTAAATCTTCCTTCCTTCACCGCTTACACCAAGAGTCTCAAACTCAGTTCCTGGAGGGCCACAGCTCTGCACAGTTTAGCTCCAAATCACACCTGCTTTGAGTTTCCAGTGATCCTAATGACATTGATTAGCTGAATCAGCTGTGTTTGATTAGGGTTGGAGATAAACTGTGCAGAGCTGTGGCCCTTCAGGAATTGAGTTTGAGAACAGTGACTTACACTGACATAGTTCAAACCAGGTGATTTTAGCCACCAAATTTGCAATGTGAGACAAGAATTGTAAAAGATTTCTTTGATTGGCAATATTCTAACAATCGCTACACACAATTGACCTCAAGTTTGTTCAGAACAATTCCTTTTCACCAAGCTACGACAGACTTCAAACACTCCGACTTGTTTTCTGTACTAGCGCAAAAGTTTGTGTGGTACTGTTTAAATGAATGTTTAAAAAAATCCATATTCATTTTAATTAGTGTTCATGACAATATTGTCCAAGATATACAGTGTGACAGGCAAAACATCATATTGTGAATTCTGATAGTCGTGAAGAACAGGAAAAATACTGTGCACAATGCACATGGACACAAGTTAGAGTCTTAATGAGATTTTTCAGTTGGAATGAATGACATTGCTGCTAAAAGCTCATTATGAAGATACTGGGATACATTTGTGCGGGTTTTCATGTCTTAATTTAACAGCTCCGTGATTTGATTCGTATGGACTGGTGCATTAATGAGTGTTTTAGATCGCAAAAGTTTTTTATGCAGTAATCGTTAGCACATCTAATAGGTTAAACTCTGCTGAACGTTTGAGAAACTTCTTGCACAGTGCATTAAACACATCGAGATGGTGTTGTACTCCAAACCTGTGTTTGTTTGTTCACAGCCAGTTTAAATTTCAACCAACATAACGTTTACCCAAAGGAGACAGTTATGGAAGGTTATGGAAAAAACATGATTTCATATTTTGTAACATTTCCAAATAACCATTCTGTTGTGCTAACTGTTACATATTAAAGACCTAAAATTCCTTATGAATAGCCAAACATTTGTCATAATAATGCAAGGTCCAGCATATTCCGCTAACATGTAGGTTATCTGACAGATAATTCGTCAATTTCATGCCTAGCAACAACCATAGCACTGCATTTCAAACAACTGAGGCATGCGCCGGAGCCTGGTTTTCTTACCGCGCGGTTCACTTCCGCTAAATCAGGCTGATTTTCTGCAGACCGCTCTTTTTGTAAGTGTGAGCATTCCAGAGGTGTCACGCTTAAGTGCTACTGGGTGGAAACACGGGTGGAATTTTTGGCCCCGCGCTGGACTTGATGGGAGACATCATTGGCTCAGGGAAAGCAAAGGGATTTAGCTCTGGCCTGCTTCATGAATTTTAACAGATGTAAAGCAATGAATAAAACATCTCGATAGAGCACAGAGAAAGGGAGGAAGCAGACACATGGAAAAAGAGAAGCTGTTTTTCAATAGAACACTAGAATATTGTATATTGCACTGCATTCTTCTGAGTAAAGCATCTTGCAACATTAAACATGCAGACTGCGGCTTCCATAATTGGACATAAAACAAGATAGTCAGTAAGAAATAATGTGTAATTTTGTGAATGAGCAAATGAGCGAAAAGTCAGGTCATAAATTTAGTAATTGCATGTTCTGAGTACTTGAATGATCATTTTAATATTACATTGCAATAGTTTGAAACATGGCAGAAACACTGATCTGTAATAGATAATTATATAAAGAAATCAGTGAGCAAAAATCTAGTCCGTATGGGTTAAAGGTAACTTTTATGATATCACGCATAAATATATCATGCGTGATGAAAATTCTATTTTTAATTATTTTGAATTCCAATGTTTATCTGTTTTTAATTCTCATTTATTGTGTTTGTGCTACGTCCTCATCATGTTTCCAAATTTAATGCGCGACTGCAAAATAACCAACACCCGACTCTGAGGTACAAGTTTGCCAGTTGCTTCTATAAAATAGCATTAGCAAGTTAGCTTTAGCCAGTGAATGAATTCCAACTTGCTTCCAGCGACTTTTCTGTGCACTGAAAACACCACTCAAAGATTTTACGACAGAAAAATTATGAGTAGTATGTTAGCATGCAAATCCAAACATAGCTTGTGGAGAGCTACAAATGCTTCTGTCAGCTTCCTCTTTCCTCCACCACTCACTGCCGGCGCAGGATCTGATTTATGAATCAGAGAGGAGCTTACATACAAGCTTACAAAAGACATACTGTTTCCTCTCTTGTTGCTAACACCCCATCCTCCACACCCCTATCCACCCCCCACCTCCCAATTCATCTCCTGTGTGTGAGAGAGACTGACAGAGAGCGTAAAGCTAGCCTTATAGCACGTTAGCTGGTGTGTGGTAAATCGCTGTCAAAACGCGATACTTTCCAGCCAAAGACAGCAATTGAGATCGGTCGACTTTGTGTCATTCGCAGTTTAGCCTGGGTGCAGATGTACAGAGTGTACTAGCATATAGACTCCCTCTTTGCTTTTGCGGAGTACAGTAAAATGAGTCAATGGGGAAATAAAACCATTAACCTTTAACCTCTCTGCAAAAATAGCGAGGTCGCAAACAGACAGCTGCAGCCTGTATGAAGTCCGACTTCAATATCCCCCTGTGTGCGGTGAGGTCCCCCTCCTTCCGCTTCTCTCAGATACGGTCTCTTCCTACAACCGACTTCAAACGTCTCAATTACCCTCGGCGTGATGGGAAATATGCTAATGCGTAGCACTATCGCTCGCCTGCTGGGAGCTCACCACAGCCCTGCAGTTGGCTTGTTCTGAACGAGCTCGAAAAATTGGTGCAATCCCTTGCCTTCCGGCCCTCCTCATCCCTTGATTCCCGTGTATAAAGGAGGAAGTGAGCGGTCATCGCATTTAGGACGTTCGTGTAACGTAATCATGCTAAGTGCCTATAGAGGTAGAGAACGTTGCCACTATTAAAGTAGGTCCCTTTAAACGCGTCGGCTGAGAAATGTGTGAAATCGGCAAAATGGGAGAGAGGCCCAGCTGGTAAAGGAAGAGAGTAAAGCCTTGCTGACTTGCTATGACTATTGTTTATACTTACGGTAAGAACTTACGGTAAGAACTTTGAATCCTAAACCTAACTATTAAGTAAATGATATCTAAAAAATGTATATGCGTAATTAAGATTTACAGATACAGACTGCACCATTTACATTTTAGCAGTATGCTAGCATTTGCAGTATATGCTAACGAAGCTAGCAAACAATATGGAGCGTTTAAAATAACTTTATATGCCATATGGAAGCATGTAGAAGTAAGTGTAGATAAAGATAACAGTGAGTTTGAGTCTGTGACGTCATTGCAAAATAAAAGTCCTAATATGGAGTATTCCTATTCTGACTTTAGTTCTTGAAGTTGCAACTTTATAAAGCAGTAGTTTAAATTAGAATTATTTCAAGGTGGAAATAATGAATTAAGATTAATAAAATGATCACAACACCATTGTCTTTTTTATCTGTATTTTAATAGGACAATGAATTAATTCTATTTATTCATAGACACTGCACCGGACTAAACAACTGGTTTGTATTTTTTTCATTGTTTTTCAATAATTCATACATTTTAATGTCCATAACACAAGCTGTAACAAATTCCAAAGGACCGTCGTCACCTGGTAGTCATTTAAATGAACATTATATCACAAACAGGAAGTCTGTTTTAAAAGTCCCTTGTGGATCCCCCCAAAAAAACAAAAAAAAAAACAGACACGTTTCTCTGTGAATATGTGAGTGCATGCACTCAGTCAATCCTGTCCTCCAAACAGGAAAAAACGAAATAAAATATCAAAACTTAAACAGATGGTCCAGCCCGGTCGTTGATTTAGAAAGTAAAATGTCAGACATTAAATTTTCTGTCCACTGAAATTAGGAGAAAAGAAGAAACTGTAATAAATTTCACTACACCGAAGAACAAATTTACAGCACAGGTGCACTAGCAACACTCTCTCGTAGTTTTCTGTTTTCATCTTTTCTTTTTTGTATTTTACAACTGAAATACATTTATAATATATAATCAACACCATTTGAGTTTTAAAAATATGCATTTGTGAGATTCTATTACCCCGGTAACCCTTTTAATACAAAGCATATCTTTACAAAAAGAATCTTGTTGCATAAGTCACATGGTAAAGCAAGAATGAGTGCAGGCATTGAGCAGGAGGGCAGTGGTGTGTGTGTGTATTGAGCAAGGCGCATTAAGAGCTCCTTACCGCAAATTGCACTGACATCGGTATAAAAAATATCAACATTAGAGACTATTTTCTTGCTAATTTCAGACATGATATGGCAGAGAAGAGAGGTTTAATCTTTCAGCTTTTTTTTTTTTTTTTTTTTTTACTTTTTGATTAGTAATAATACATTTTGGATGAATCTTACAGACATATTTCTCTCCAAAAATCAAAATAAATTATTTTTTACATTTTAAACAGATTATTTTGCATTACTTTCATGGCAATTAAGCATGACACCCCAAAACTGTCATTACAGTAATGCCAAAATACAATTTTGATTACAATTTACATTTCTGAAATATGTTTACAATCATTCTGAAGCATTATATATTTGCTTTAAAACTACTGTATTATTGTAACGAAAATCACCATTTCTTTCGATTTTGGAGTGAAATAAACCTGAACGCGACTTTGTGAGATTCACGTTTAAGTTAACTAAGCGTGTTTGGCTGATCACAATGATATAATAATCTCCAAAACAGTACTAAGAATCAGTACTCAACTTGATGCCATAATCCAAAAATAATAGACAGATTTTAGAATATTTGCTGATAAAGTACATCTTTAAAGGGAGGGACGAAAAATAAGAACTTGAAAAAATGTCCTGGACGGGCTCTATGCTCTGGTCCACGCTGGCCCGTTTCACCATGTGTACGACAACATGCACAATAATTTTAACGAAGATAATAAATAAGCACGTTATTTTTCTTTTTCACAGTTAGCTCGCAAACTTTGGAGTATAAAACGGAATGGCTAGTATTAGAGCTCAAGTCCACAAGCCTTCACTTTCAAATATTTTAAAACACAAAAGGCATTTACTTTTCCATTTACCTTTTTGCCACCAAAAATAAAAAGAAGGATAACAAACATTTCATCAGGCCAGGCAAGGAGTGAACGCAACATGGGTGGGACAGAGAGAGTGTGAGACAGGATTTTCTCCATTTATCACCTGTATCAACAGGCCAATCTCTCAAAACAGCTGTTTTCACACACTTGTTGGGTTGGGAAGATCTATAACTAAGCAAAAGTAAAAAGCACACATTCTGACAGAAAGAGCCAATCCTTATTGCTCATGCCGAATTGAAAAAAGACAAAAACTTACGCGAAACATGCAAGAGATCGATCTTGATCACACACACGCACGCAAAAGCATCCGACCGCACACTCTAGTAGAGCCCAGCTTTACTTTGAAGTATCAAAAGTGTGTGTATAGCTGTCTAAAAGTTTGTAAAATCCCGCCCCTGCTGGTACACTCCTTATTCGTCCCAAAATCTGGCGATCCCATCAAATCGAAGACAACAGATTCAAAGACTCACAATACTGAAAAATTAAAGAAGCTGTAACAACCACGATGGTCATTGTTTTCCTTTATGGGTTGAGTGAAAGTCTATTGGACCCCAGCGTGAGTCACATGACGTATGGGCCTAGAGGTGGAGCTGATGGAGCTCACAGAGACAGAGAGCTTTGGGCAGGAGCCGGTTAAAAAAAGGTCCAGCTATTGCCCATCCTGCTGCAATGCTTCCTCCACTACACTAGGGGGCTCCATCCTTCCTTTCTGCTCCAGCGTCCAATCGCTAAGTAAAACGGCTAATGGTCACGGCGTACGGTCTATAGCGCCGACACCCTGACAATGTTGCTTTGCAAGAAGTCGGGCGGGCTGGCCGAGTCTCCGCCCTCGGGCGTGGTCACAGGCGGGGTGGGCATGCTGATGACAGCGGCAGTGATGTAGGACTGCTCTTCCGAATTCAGAGGTACTGTCTCCTCAAACTTGGCATTGAGACTGGAGCGGCTGGGTTGGAAAAGAGAGGGAGAGAGAGAGAGAGAGGGAGAGAGTGAGAATACGATCCAGCTGATGGGCAAATTCCGCCAGCTGTTGGAGGGATCATGATAGCGTTCCCAGAGTATACTGGCATGAGGGGGGGCTTTACAGGATTCCAGGAGCATGAATCACTATGAGAACAACCCAAATACCCAGATATACAGGGAATTATATTCTTATATTCTTTTATATTCCATGCTGCACAGCATGGATTACACACTATATTGTATATATTCTTGATTGCATGCACTACACACAGTTAATGGATTTTACGTATGTATGGAAAATACTGTGCACTGCAAACTTAATTTTTGCATCTGCATGCTAAATACTATGCACTGCATACTTCATTTTAGATTGGCATACTAAATACTATGCACTACATACTGCATACTGTGTGCATTACACAGTGTATTCCACATATGCATATTGAATTTATGCTCTAATATGAATTCTACATTCTTTGTACTTAGGGTTGCAAGAAGGTGGAAAGTTTCCAGTAAATTTCATAAACATTCCAGAAATTTTGGAAACTTTCCAGGAAATTTACCAGATATTTTCCACCCCTTTGGAACCCTATTTGTACTTAACCATTGTATACTACGCAGTATACACTTAATATTACAAATAAATTCTAGATTATAAGCACTACACATACCCCTAAACCAAAGCCCTCTGGAAAAAACATACCTTCTTAATATAGTCAGTATTATAAACACTTCTAAATAAGACATAGCTCTGACTCATCTATATTCAGACCGCAGCCAATATATCAACATATTCCTTCTCCTTATGTGTGTGTGAGTGTCCATGGGTGCTGTGAGAGCACCTGTTGCTCAGCGGTCTCTCTCTGATCTGGATGGTGCTTAGCTCCTGTATGCTGCCCCTGCGGCCGGCGGCCATGTTGGAATTGGGGACATTGAAGCTCTTGCGTTTGTTTCTGCGTGTGCAGCAGGAGGACAGGCCATGTGGAGAGGAGGACATTGAGGAGGAGCGGGACTTGGATGGCTTCGCTAGGGAAACCTCCATACAGCTTGTCTCATAAGTTTGCTCATCTACAAACTCATGATTCTGAGAAAGAGAGAGAGAGAGAGAAAGGAATGGGAATCATTTAGCATTTTAAGGACTGATTACTATATCATACGATCATTATATTTCAAAGTTCATTACTAAAGGAATAAATAATTTCTAATTGTTTACAGAATAATGAATTCTCAGTTTCAGTAAGTTATGGTAGGAACTTAAAAATAATATTAAATTTCACTTAGATTTGCCTATAATAACAAATATTAGGCATTTAATAATACAAGCCTGTCAAAAAATCAACAGACGAATCCTTGAATCCAGATTCACTGTAGCTCCTGCTGTTTCTCAAACAGTCCTGCATTCTCAGCAGGACACTGAAATTTTCCTTTCAAAAGTCTTGCCCTAGGAAAGCCAGAACGGGTCACAGTCTGTTCTCTAGACTGTCATGAGTCTAGCTGGCAGGAGACACAGTGGCTGTCACTTTCATGCCATGTCTGACTAATGATTTCTCTTGAGAGAAAAACTGCACTTATTTGTGGAAAACCCAAAAGCACCGAAGTGCAGAAGAAGTCTGGCACTGGTACAGACAAAAATAAATTTTTTGTCCACTTTCACCTTTATTTTTCCCTCTGACAGAGTTTTCACATGAAGTTTGATTCAAATACAGCACACAAAAAAGCCATGTTTAATGTTATCAGTTCATAAGTCATCACATCATGCCAGGTTTTGCAGCTAATAACGACTCAGACTGTTCCTCGCACAGTGCTATTTTTAGAAAAGTGGCCTTTTTGTTTAAGAAAACCCTGGAAAAATGCCAATTGTACTTTTAAGTTTAAAATACTTTTATGGTGCTTTTCTTGGAGCTCTGCACTTCTTGCACCGGAGACATTCTGCCAAACGTCTCCTTTTGTGATCCAACATGCAGCTGAATAAATGCTAACACAATTTTCAGTCAACACCTGACCTGTAACTGTTGAACCTACTAAAGATAGCTATTGAAAGTACTAAAAAAAAAACAACTGAGAAATTGTAGGAGAACCTCATAATGTTTTTTACAGATGTGCTTAGCATGCTTCTTAGGACACCTGTATATCAATAATATCCAGCAATGCCAAAGCTAAATTGCTGAGAACAGCTTCCAGTGATGTGTAACTTTTTCTCCAGAGGTTCTTACCGTGGTTTTCTCCAAGCAGTGCAGAAGATGATGATGCTGGGTCTCAAAAGTGGGGTTGGACTTACATACCAAAGCTTGGCCGGCCTCTTTTGACGCCTTATTGGAGAAACAGAAAACACAGCTTATCAACTTATCAGCGCAGAAAGAAACTGAGAGAAAAGACAAGACAGCAAGGCCTGAATTCTCACAATGGTCTAGCAACATTGAGACGATCTTGTGTAACTTTTGGCTAGTTCATTGTGACAACAGTAGGCTCTAGGTCACTGCCACGTCCTGTTCTCTCAACACCACAACCTTGACAGATGGCTCTTGGTTCAAAAACAGCGGACAACAGCAACAAGAGTATTCTGTGTGTCAATGGCTATTGAATTTATATTCAGGAGACACTATTTATTGGAAAAACGTATGTGAAAAAGTTAAACGTCTTCTGTATTTGAACCATGACGGCCACCGTACCCAAACTCAATAGAGCCTTAATGAATCAGCATGACGCAGTGACCAGACGACTAGAGCAAGAGTGCCTAATGTGCTTCTGGAGGGCCAATGTCCTGCAAAGTTAAGCTCCAACATATTTGCCTGGATGTTTCTAGCAATCTTGAAGACCATGGATAGCTCCAAAATCAGTAGGTGCTGTAGTTTCTGAACAAACAATTATTTTGCAGTGTGTTTTGCATCTGGAGATCTCAACTCTGGCCCTGAAGGTCCACTTTCCTGCACACTGTAAAAAGTGATTTGTTAAGTTTACTTAATTAAATTGTGCAAACGCGTTCCCTTAATTCAATGAAGTAATTTTAACTTAATTGAATTAGGTGAATTTAAGTCTTATTTACTAATAAATTAAGTATTGCTTATGTATTTTAAGTCCAGTTTACTGGTTTGCTTAAGTGACTTAATTGATTCTGTGATCTGAGGAACATTGAAAATAGCTAGTTAAAACCACACAGCACTCCATTTTCATTTAGAAACATTTATTTTTCAAAATGCAGAAAACAAATATAAATCAACATGGTAATTTGTAATACATGTTCATTAACAGAAATAACATTAAATAAACAACAAAATAATCCCAAATGAAATGTTGACTTACATGTGGGCACAACAGAAGCAACAAAAGAGCATCTGAGAAGAAGAATATTATCTGAGCATATTAAAACAATAAACAGAACACACACTCAATGCACTTTAACTTAAATTTGCTCATATTGTCTAACTCCTTTGACATGCATTTCAATGTCAACTTGTGTCAACAAGTAAACAGAAAAAAATCAAGAGAAAACATGAACATAATTCATTCCTCTCTGTGCTGTGACCAAGCTGGACAGCAATGCCAAGAAGAACTGCAGTGTGTTGAAGAGTAACCTCAGTTTCCTAAAAAGAGGGAAGAGTATATAAAATGAGATTTCCTGTTACTCTGCATGTGTAAAGAATGTCCTATTTATTGTTTTTAATATGCTGACAGCTTAATTATTAGATATTAATATATATATATATATATTATAATTTAGATTTTTGGGAAGAGTGTCCCTTTAAAACATCATTTTCTGTCATCACATACCTTCGCGAAGTGGTCTGTTTTTTCTGCCAGAATTAAGAGATTTTGAGAAAAAGAACTGATTAGTTGTAGAACAACAAAACGCACATTACTGATAAATATCTAGCATAATTTTCACCCATGCACTTTATGTTATATTAAAGAAACTAACCTTATTTATACGTATTGCTTTGTAATCACCTTTCGTATCTCCTCAGCTGCATATTAATCCAGGTACAGGTCTGTAATATGATGATGCAGATAAAACAACTCAATTCATGAACAACAGCAGACCATAAATATATACTTAAAAGACTATCCGGTTTCACAGACAAGGCTTAGGTCTAGTCCTAGACTATAGTGTAAGTCTGACCTGCTTTAACTGAAAGAAACCTGCACTGACTGGTCTTAAAAATATATCAGTGCCTTTGTTTTGTCTCAAGATGCACATCAGTAATGTTATTTGTCAAAGGCATGTTAAAAACAAATTCTTAATTGAGCAACGGCCTAATCTTGGCTTAGTCTAAACACACGAAATCAGGCCTGTAAGTACTTACTTTTGTGATATAATAAGATCTCCAAACTGTTCTACAAAGTCGTCACAAAAAAATTGCATTCCTAAAAAAAAAGGATAGCTATTATTAACTGGATTGAAGGAAAACAAAAGCATAGATAAGTAAATAAAACAATCAAATTTTATATATTTATATAAATTTATAACCGACTGTGTTTATGTGAATACTAAGCAGTATTCATATTTTTATTCATATATTTGTGAGTTTATTTGAACATTCATATGCCGCGATATTATGAATTGTCACTGTATTGCACTATTAGCATATCAATAAAGCGTGTCCCGCTCTTTAATCACCATTTATCCCTGCTTCATTGCTCTTATTCAAACACTGAAGGCTGCGCGGGTATATTTACCACACTTTATATTCAACAAAACATGTGCATTATCCATTAATTTACAGTATATGTAAAAATACTCACCAGTTGTATTGTTAATCAGCCGAGGTCTTCCACAAAACAAGATGGCGGTTGATCAGAAAGTTCTCAATCCAAACTATGATGATGTCAGTGGTCGCATGGCTTGCACAACACTTAAACAAATCATGTAACGTTTACTAGGGCTATTTGACTAACTACTACTTTTAGCACAAATAGTAAGATTCAATAGATGTACATTAGTAAGTTAAGCTAACAATAGCACTTAAAGTAAAGTCAACAAACATAATTAAGCCAGCAGGGTTTAGTGCCAACCTTGATCAAACTCTCCTTCCTGTCACTTTCTAGAAATTCTGAAGACCTTGATTAACTTTTTTAGATGAATTCAATCAAAGTTGGACCTAAACTCTGCCGGCAAGTGGACTGTCAGGGGAAAGCTACAAGGACCCTGCTCAGAGACGATCAAAACAAAAGCAAATTCAACTGGGGGAAACACCACCCCTTAACCCAGAACATGTTTGCAATTACAAGTTTGCCCACTTAATAAAAATTCTAACATTAATTACTCACCCTCACGTCGTTCCAACCAGTAAGACCTTTGTTCACAATGTAAGATATTTGTGATGAAATCTGAGAGCTTTCTGACCATAGACAGCAAAGAAACGTCCATGTTCAAAGCCCAGAAAGGTAGTAAGGACATCGTTAAAATAGTGTCACATCAGTTGTTCAACCTTGATTTTACAAAGCTACAAGTGAGAATTGTTGAATAAAGTCTTTATTTCTATAAAATTATGGTTGAACCACTAATGTCACATGGACTATTCTACCAATGTCCTGAGCCTTGAATTTGGTAGTCTTCTTGCTGTCTATGGAGGATCAGAAAGCTCTTAGACTTCATCAAAAAACATCAAATTTGTGTCCTGAAGATAAAAGAAGATCTTATGGATTTGGAACGACATGAGTCTATTGGAACTAATGAACTAATATTGTATTGGAGCTAAATGTTGCAGGATAGTGGCCCTTCTGAAGCAGTATGGGACACCCCTAGACTAGGGCGTTGTTTATCGAGAGCCCGTGTATTCAGCAGGCACTTGATCTTCATGCCCTGTGGTCTCTGCCTCACATTAAACCCCGCCTCCCATTTATATGTCAGCCAATCAATGACATGCAGCTCAGACAGTTTCATTGCTCCATGTGATGTGTTCTGATGATGTCATGAAGATACAGAGATAGACAGCGAGCACAGGCCAGTCCGGACAGCCGTGAGAAAATCACTCAAAAATGCATGTTAAAAATGCATGGAGCACAAGAGTAGTAATTGTCGAAAAAAAACGTTAAAACAACAAGAAGACAAGATACAAAAGGTAATTAAGAGATAAAACCCAAAGCAAAGTAGTTGAGAGATGGAGAAAAGGGTTGCAGTAAAAAACAGGGGGGCCCCGTTGGTACTGGAGCGGATGGCCGTGGCCCCCGTAAGGCCAAGCCGCATGCACCGCACTGCCATTGGACAAGAGGTCACATGATTATTGTCTCATGACCAGCCACCAGGAAGAGGTGCCGGTGCACCCGGTATAGGCGTGAGAAAGAGCGAAAGATAGAGAGAGAGAGTTAGAGGAACACCACGGAAGCGTTGAATGGGGACAGCAGCCCTGCTGGACCCCGGCCCCCTGGCGGAGACGGACGGCCAGGGGGAAAGAGGGGTCCACATGCACCAGCCCATCATGTCACGTTCCATTAAGAGAGACCCCGGCGACTTGGTTTCCACGGTTACCTCCTCCTCCGCTTCCGCCAGCATCCGATTGCATTTGTACTGCAAATAAGCGTTAGCGCCACCGCTCTTCGCTGCACGAATTCTAGCAAGTCTGGTTTTCTGTTCAAGTGGACAAACACACGGGCGTTTAGCCTAACACTTCCTCTTCTCGCGGGCAGTTTGAGTGTGAATGTAATGGTGGCATGACTGGAGGTGTGCATGCTCATGCCCGACATGAAGAATGGCAATGCCTTCCTCTCTAAAACGGATGCCGAAAGCACTTTGATACTACAATAAAAGAATTGTAACAATACCAATAATGTACAAATATATAAAAAATGAAAAAGTAAATGAAATAAATTAATAGATATGCTATATTTCTCAAGCACCAAATTGCATATTAAAATAATTTCTGAAAAATGTAAAGAGTAACTAGAGTAACAATTCAGGAAATTCAGATTTGCAATAAATTACAATTTAAAACATAACATTTGTTATTTTTAAATTGCAATTATATTTCACAATATTACTGTTTTTACTGTATTTTATGATGGTGTTTTAGTGGCACTTTAAAATTAAAATCTAAAACTACAAGATTTTATATTTTAAGAATAAAGTCGACTTTAATCTCGTAGTTTTTCATTTTTGATTTCCCCTTTTTTAGTTATATCTTTAAATAATTAGTTTAATTGCTTAACCCTCCATTTGTGTCAAAATGTGAGATGGCCATAAATATATGAATAATTAAAACCTTTAATACATTTAAAATTTTGCAAAATATTGTAAAATATTAATTGAACCAAAAAATCTTTTGGTATTGTCACAACCTTTTCTCACTTCCCCCTCTCCTGCTCTCATCCTCAGTCTCTAGTTAACTGAAAAAACAGACTGTTGTTCTTGGGTGGACTGCTTGTACTGTTTATCTTTGTGTGTGTGTGTGTGTGCATGCAGGGAGAGTGGGATATCTGAACTGTTTGTGTCTCCTATGGGGTGGCTGGAGTCGAACAGCTAAATTAAGAGAAGACACTCATCTAATGAGATATGATGTGATGTCACAATATCTGCGTATCCTGATCACCCCCAGAGGAGAACCGGTTACAAAACACAGCATCTGTTCTTCCTGTGCCTGGTTCATTGGCCATGTACACACTGTAGCTAAATGCAGTCGTGACTCCTATTAGTGTTTAATTTCGTTCTGTACACAGACTTGCATCATTTAGAAGTTAGATGATGACCAAATAATTGCATAGTATGTACAAAACTGGTATAAATTGCTTATGAGCATACACAATCGAGTGTGATTTACTAAAGACAGATGGAAGTTGCTAACATTCACTAACAAGAAAAGGTTTAATCCATTCTGTCAGTTCATAGGTGACTCCTTGCGGACATGAAATTATGATTTACGGCAGGAAAACTCATGACAGATGTAATGACAGATCACAACACTCCTGCTGTAATAAATTCAGATGTCTAAACCGCAGGCTAATGCATGGACATTAAATGCAGTGTGTGCGTGTGGATAGCTTCATTGATTATAATGGCAGTCGCTGTGCAGATGGGCTGTAAAACTTACATTTAAATTTAATTGCTAAAGTAATCAGATTAATTGAGGTTTCGGAATTAATTGAATCGTATCTTTTAAATAATCCTGAAGCTAAGCATCAGGATATGCTAATTCCATCATCACTGATTGGAGCGTAGCCGCATTCCACTTGCTGCCTATTCAGACATCAAAGTTACGATAAGAGCAAACCCAGTGAAATGAATTTGAGGACATTTACTTTTAAAGGAATAGTTCACACAAAAAGCCACCCCTCAGGCCAACCAAGGTGTACAGTAGATGAGTGTCTTTCTTCACCGGAGCAGATTTGGAGAAATGGGTCCTGTGCAGTGAATGGGTGCCGTCAGAATAAGCGTTGATAATAACATCACACACAACTCCAGTCCATCAATTAACATTATATGAAGTGAAATGCTGCATGTTCAGGTGCTAAGTATAATAGAAGTCTACTTGAAAAGTTTGTCTTGAATCGGGAGAGAAATATGCACATATAAAGCACATTTTAAAAGTGAAACCTGTCCGAAATAAGTTTAAAAAATATATCTGTGATTTTTGATGTGAGAGGACAATGCCAGATGCAATTTTTAAAGACAAGTATTGATATAGATTATGGATTGCTTTTTCAGCCAGAAGAAATGGTGAAGTAATGGTCTTAATGGTGGATTTGTTTACTATTTAAAAACACAGATTACGCTTTACAAGGCAATAATTGATGAGCTGGTGTTGTGTGAGTTTTATTAGCAGTTTGGACTCTGACGGTACCCATTCACAGCAAAGGATCCATTAGTGAGCAAGTGATGCAATGCCTTATTTTTTCCAAATACTGTATGTTCCAATGAAAAAACAAACCCATATATATATTAAATGACCTGCAAGTGACCTAATTTACAGCTAAATTACCCAAACCTTCACAGTGTGTATGTGGCCGTGTTCTATTTTGCTCTCATCCTCTTTTTTATTTTTTTATATCTGCCGTTCTCAAAGTTTCTCTGCCTGTGTGTCTTGTTTCTGTGTGTTTGTGTTTCTGTCTGCTGTGTTGAAGTACGGGATGTGATCTGGGCATGCACTAGAAATGATGGTTCCGCAGAGACCTGCAGTTAACATACCACAGAGACACACACACCACTCAGCGTGCAGACATCTGGGTCACAAGCACATTGTGCCAAGTTGTATTAAATACTATCCCAGCATCATTTTTGTGTATTTGTGTGTACATGGTCCTGTCAGGGTCTAATCTCTTTGCCACAGCCAGACCTGCTTGTATTTCAAGAGAACATCTACATTTGAGCGCAGGTCTGTATAGCTCTGAGATCAGAAGCCGTGGACCCACGTTTGGGTCGTGGGCGGCCTAACTAGGGTACCTTTTGGGCACGTCGCTTCTCTGCACGCTGACTCTGGTGGTAGATCCGACTGAAATTGGACACAATGACAGGAACTGGAAGAGCGATCACCAACACGCCACTCAGAGAACAAATGGAGCCGAAGACCTTCCCCATGATGGTCTTAGGAACCATATCTCCATATCTGCAGTACATAAAAGAGAGAGAGAGAGTCAGAATATAGATATGGGTCAGTGGCAATGTGACAAACCAAACAATGAAAACTAGATAATCTATCAGAAAGAAATACAAAAATACAAAGATGTTTCTGGAAGAACCTCAAGCGGTGTAACCATGCATTGCTAATATATTCTCTTTTTACTTATATATGATTATTAAAGTCCAAAATCAGTTATGTTTATTATTTATTTGTTATTTGTAATTATGTAATTATGGTATTTTTTAAAATCATGAATTCCTGCTTATACATTTTTTTTTTCAAATATTCCAAATTTATTTTAACACATTTGCTTCCTTATGTAATTTTTTAATATAATATATATAACATATAAAATAATATATATATATATATATATATATATATGTGTGTGTGTGTGTTTGTGTGTATTTTTGTCTAATTTTTACATTTTTTAAATAAAATACAGCTTTTTCAGCATTATAAATTAAAATAAAATTTAAAAATAAAAAATATTAATTAATTTTATTTACAAAATTGCAAATCTTTGTCATAGAATGTATTTATTCAAATCACTGCTTTATTATGGATTTTATATTTGTATAATAGTTCCAGGCAAAAAAAACCCCTAAACTACAGTAATATTTAGAAGCAGGTTTTTCATTTTTGCTTTTGTCAGCAACACGCATCATTTTTACCAGCTCAGGTCAATTGGTTTAGTCAACAGAAACGGATGACAGCACTAGGGGGCACTAGAGAATCATACAGCATGGGGCAAACGTTCACTCTCCAATTTTATGAAAAGCTTTTTTTTTCTACTTTTGACCCCAGGCTTTTTTCCTCATAAAGCCTTAATATCCTCAAACTTTTAACTTGATGTTAAAAAAAATGACTGTTCGCATGTGGTGCAAAGAGCTGCATGTATGTGTGGGCTGAGTTTCATACTACCAGATCAAGTTCCCTGACCTACTTTCCCAACTCTCAATACAAAATTACATTAAAAAATAACTATCACAATGATCCAAAGAGCTCATATTCCTCACAACGTCGTCCTGAAGTGGCATTCATGTGAACATGCTGTCTTGGGAACATACAGTACTGGCACGATTTCATTCTGGTTCCAACAAACACACATTCCCCTTCTGTTGTACCACCTCCTCTTCATCTTTTTAAAGCAGGCCAACGAGTGACAAACCAACTTCGTCACTGGCATTCGTTAGGCGATCTGTCATTAGTCAACAGAATGGAGATAACGCCATCCTGGTTTATCTCATCAATCCAAAATCTGTCAAATTACTAGTTGCATGATATTACCATGTTTATGGGTGTACCATGGCAAATGCATTGTATTTTTTAAATGGCATTTACTCATGCTTTCATCTGAAGTGACTTCTCGCAATATCGCAAGCAAGTAGCATGTAAATATAGCAAATATTGCTATCATTCAGTCCCACACAGTGATAGGTCTAAATGTCAAAGCACCGCCACAGCAGTTTTTGTCACCACATATTTTTCTTCACTATGGTTTTGTTATGACTGGACTTTTAACATCTGAAGTGATATAAAATGTTCCAGGGCATCAACGTAAGCCAAGACCTCCATCTTTCATTTGTTGAAGAATCAGGTCTGACTATTTGCCCTCACAAATTGTGACTATGTTAGCTACACCTTACCTGAATGTAAAACAGTTCAGAATTACCCAGCAAGCACACATACATTTATTTATTTAGTCATATTATGAGATATAAAAGACAGAAATCAAGAGATCAATTTGTATATTATGACAGTAACACTACATCACGTCACAATCGCAAAAACTGGGAGAAAGCCAAAATTGTGAAAGACAGTTGCAATTATGAGAAATAATGTTGCATTTACCAAAAATAGTTGTACTTATGCTACACAGATTTTCATTTACAAGAAAAACACATTTACAAGAAAACTAAAATGACAAGAAAGAGTAAAAATTTTAATATTTGAGGTTACACTGATAGAGATTAACTCACAATTTTAGGAATTGTCAAGAATAAAGTATAGGATAAACATATATTAACGTATATATTAATGCTGAAAAATTATTAATTGTGATTATTCACATACAGAAAATACAAGTTTTTGTTTGCATAATATGTGTGAGTTCTGTGCATATTTATTTTTTTATATATAAATACACTTTTACATTTTTATGTGTATTTTCATGTCTATGTATATGTTCATATAATTTATATATTGAATATATACAAAACATATTTTTTCTGAAATATATACATGCATGTGTGCATATTTATATATGTACATAATATAGGTATGTGTGATGTGTGTATTTATTATGTAAACAAAAACTTTTATTTTGGATGCGATTAATCATTTGACAGCACTAATATATATATATATATATATATATATATATATTGTCTATACTATGAAAGTCAGTGTTTTGGACCCACTGACAAACACTCCATAAAATGTCCCTGTCACTTTAAGATGAAAAAGCATGTACTGAATAGACATCATGGATACATGATACATACACACATTTCTCTTCAATGGACATATGCAATAATCTAAAATAAAAAATAGATCAGAGTTCTGTGTTTCTGAAAGCTGCCTATAGTGTGCCGTGATGGCGCTGAGAGGTTTCTGTGCTCTAAGTGAAGGATCTAATTGAATTACGACGATGAGAATATGAGCTCAAGGGGCCCGATGCGACAAAGCCTCGAAAGACTGAGCCATAATTACGGACGGCACCGAGTCGACTTCTCCAATTAAGCGCCTGTAATTAAATATGCCAGCGAGAGAGAAAGGGAGAAAGACAAGACATGCAAAGAGTTAAGAGGCTCTCGTTTCTGCTTTGTACCATGGTCGACACTATCGATGGCACTGACCCAGTCATACAGAGCCCTGAAAAATATCCATATTAATGGTTGCATGAGCTATAGCGGTATTCATGACTGATCAATAGAGAGCTTTGTGATCCCCTGCACCGACAGACAATAGACTCATTATAAGATACCAATAAAGTCCCTTGTAGGCAATTACCCTCATAATTAGATTTGTGTACATGATGAATATGTCGGCTACTAACTGCTAATCCAAACCCGCATACTAAGCTCTTATTTGCAAAGCGTGTGAGTGCTCTCGCTGGAGCGTCACATTTAGATGCTCCACGGCCAGCCTGAACGTAATAAAAGACATTGACCTTGCACTGTGTCAGGTGTGTGTGTGTGAAGCAAACTAGAGGGGACAGCAAGGACTCTAATTTGCTCTCTGCGTTTGTCATTTCTCTGCTGCTCACTGTCCAGTACTGTTACGTATGACAGCATCCCTATTAACCCAGCTGACCTGCACCGGCCACTCTTACACACAGAAAAATCTGCAAATTATTGCAGTTTAGACTATCACAAGCATATGCCTGAAGCCCAATATACGGCAATCACAAACACACAATTCAGGCAGAAAATTGAAGATTTTAGGAAATCAATTTTACACAATGATGTGATTAACTTCTTGTAACTCTGACTTTAATTCTCACATTGTAGCTAATTTCTTATAAATGCATCAATTATTTGTAACAATAAAATTCAGCTATTTTTTTTTTTTTTGACCACATGTAACAATTTACACAACTTTGAATATGTCACACAACTGTGACTTCATTTCTTGCAGATGCATCTATTTCTCATAACCGCAAAATTATCACATGAATGCAACTATTATAAATACAACTTAGAATTGCAAGGACCTTGCAACAACTACAACTCAAAGCAAATTGAAAAAAACACAAAGGTTACTATTTCTTTTAAATGCATCTTTTTTTGCAACTTTAACAACTGTGTGTATCTCTCATAATTGGGACTTTTTCTCAGAATTGCACCTTTACTTCTCACTTTATTTTGACAAACAACTTTTTTTTCTCTCGTAATTGCAACATTATATCTAATAAATGTTACGTTATCTCTCACAATGTGACAATTTATCTTAAACTTTATAAATACTGTTTAAAATCGTTTTTACTTTTGAGGAAGCTCCCAAAGGAAGGTTTTGTTTGAAAGAACTACCTTCTGAGAACAGCTTTGTCCTCAAAGTAAAGCTAATTAAACTTACACTCACGCTGCTTCTGAAAGAAACTTTGAGAGCACCTTGGCGGCCACAGTGGAATTATGATCCAATCAGCCGGCAAAGGAAACGGGTCATCAAAAGACGCCCACTGTCTGAATGTAAACAGCTGTAAAAGCATGTACACCCAAACACAGTCCTACAGATTACAGGGGGTGGATGAAATCCAATGTGAGAATGAAAGAAAGACTCCTCATATGACAATGAAAGCAGTAAAGCCCTCTATTTTTTCTTTATGAGTCCATATCTCAGCTCTTCGGCTCTAGCGTTATGCGAAATGAGAGGAGAAGGGTGGATGGACGGAAAGAGACAGTGAGATTAAAAAACGCAGAGCTCACTGACTTAATAGCTCTTGCTTCATGAAGCTCTGGACTGATTGGAGATGAAATATGCTTATCAAGTCTAACGAATGCGGCACTCATTAGAATATTGAGAAACTGAGTTAATGACGAGAGCGTTCCATTTAACTAAGCTTGCCTAGGCTCTAACTCTTCTTCACAGTCACGCATGACAGAAATGCAGTCACTCTCCAAGTTTTATTGTCCTGCAGTGTACCGTATTTGACTACTTTTAAAGCACTAAAATTACAATCAACATTCACACATATTCGCAAACTCACATTACACAAATACGATCTGTGAGAGTGCTATATAAGAAAAATTTGTACGAAAATGAGTTTTCCTTGGATGAAAAGATTTGCGTATGGATAACAATGTTGTCAAAACAATCCCTGTTTACATGGATCTGCAAAAACAACAAAACTGCAAAAATGCATGCCAGGCCAGCAGGTGACGATGTCGCTTTGCCACACTGTTTCTTTGCCACATACGCAATTCTATACACCTTTTTCCTCAGCGTGTAAGTAAGCCTATGTCTGATGCTTCCTGTTCGTTAAATGCTATAGGTCAGCGGTTCTCAATCCTGATCCTCACGTCCCTCGCGTATTTTGCATGTCTCTCTTTGTTAACGCACTTGATTCTGATAATCAGCTCAGGTCCCTACAAAGTTTACTTCACTTCGGAACATTCATTCACGGATTTGCACTGTAAATAAGTGAATAAGATTTAAATTACGTCTTGCACACTTAAATGCACTTCTGATCTAGCACAGCGGTTCTCAATCCTTTTCCTCGCGACCCCAACCGCTCTGCACATTTCGTATGTTTCTCTTGTCATTTGTTCTATTCGAACGTATGCACACTGAGAAATGGACATCACCGAATATTCCGCCATGATTCCAGTTCAAAGTAAATTTATACGTTCCATTCAAAGTGCATTTAAGTGTGCGAGACGTAATTTAAATCGTGTTCACTTATTTACAGTGCAAATCTGTTTGCACTACAAACTGGTGTGTTCATAATTAAGATAATACATCAAAATAACATGGTAAAACACACCAATTCTCTATATCAAGCAGCAAAATGAACAGTACAGCTAAAAATAGCTTGATGCGGATGAGACTGGAAACTAGACCAATGAATTGTACCAATGGCCATTTTTACGCCAAAAAAAATGCGGATAAAACAAACTCATAATGGGCACATGCATGATGTCACATTTTCATAAATGTGCATAGTTTACATGGAGACGGCAACAGTATCATTTTCTTGCACTTTGAAGCCCGTTGTCTTCCTTTTCAGACCCCCAAAATGCTATAGTTGTGTAAACGAATGGCCAAACCACATAAAAAGCTCTTTTTTATATGTTCACTCGATGCAAACTGGCCTTAGAAGTCGATTTGCGAAAGTCAAATTTTGTGAAATGCACAATCTAATCTACTGAGGATTACTTTTTAACAACCTCCAGGTAAAATCGTAAGACTGATCGCTTCGAACATTTGCGGTGGACAGATGCGTTTGTAAGCGGTTAAATTAAAGCAACATGCTCCTCCCGCCTTGGTGCCACTCTTAAAGTCCAAACACTGCTCTGCAACTCATCTAAGTGCAGGAAGCAAAACAAGCCGATCACGTTTGTCATGCACGAGCGGCTCTCCTGAGATCTCATTCTCCTCTCCTGCGGCCAGGCGCAGCACTGTAGGTGAAATCTCACAACTGAGGGTTTCATGAAAGGCTTTTGTGAATGCTTTATGCCGAGACAGTTGGAAGCTTCACACGAGACCCCCTCCTCCCGCATCAATAATTCTGTCTATGCTTTCCTCATCCCTCCCATGAATGCTCAACAATCTGTTTTATCCCATCTTACCGTCCTACCTCTTTTCGCTCTCTCTCACATACATTTTGTGGACAGACACACTCATTCAGACTCGTATCAGAGATGTCCCCAGTTCGAGCATGGCTGAAGGCAAGATAGATACACAGAGTTTATCACATCATCCAATGCTTTCTTTTCCCGAGCTCTTAGCACAAGCAGGTACAAAGTCCTTGACCTGATAATGAAAGATGTTCTCGTGCCATTCAAACGCAACTTTGCGATGAGGGATAAAAGTGAAGGAGAGAGAGAAAGAGAGATGATAAGGGTCTTTTATCTTTTCTTATAAACCCACAGAATGGTCTCTTGCTCCACTGACTCACAGCAGATCAATCAGAGATAAAGCTCTGAGCTCACTTTTGTGTCGGAGAAAAAAATACTCTATGGGCGCGAAGCTCAAGGTGTTCGATTTCCAGAGAAAATCACACTTAATGATCATTATATGGACAGAATGGGCATTTTTACACAGCTGGGTGCTGTGACTGGTGAAGCCGTTTGTGTCACGGATCGGGGAACAGCGTGTGAAACGCGATGAGATATGAAGGAGGAACAGAGCGAGGTCATCGCCGATGGTGAACGCGAGAAATGCGGGGGTAGGATGCACTGACATTGAAATGGAGGAGGGCGAATGAGCTATCACAGGCAAACATGATACACTCATAACCCAATCAATTAGAGCAATCTCATTCCCCTACTGCGACCCGCACAGAGTAAATGATCAATAGAGGAGAACAGAGGTCGAGATGCTAATGTATGCTAAGACGCTAAACAACAGTGAAATCTTTTATGTGCAAAACTCGAACAGGCCTTGTATTAGTTTTAGGACGTAAGCAGACTAAAAGAAAATAGTGAGGGTCGGTAAAATCAACCAATCACTGGAGGGGTTTTGAAAAATAATCGCTGAACGAATCGTTTGGAAGTAGTCGACCACGTAAGGTCGAAATAAGAATTATAAGAAAATGAAAGTGTTTTTTTGACCTTGTATGCATGTCAACCTGTTGTTTTGGACTCCCAAAACCAAATTATGAACCTTTCATAACCAATAATGGGGCGCTTTAATATTGCATTAACAATTGCGCTTTGACGTGACAAAACTTGACATAAGAGACAAATCTGATGGTAATTTTAACGATCATCAAGTGGCTATAAAACCAGTACAAACAAGCTTTAATTACTACGCTAATATATATATAAATTTGTATATTTTCTTTAATAGTGGTTCTAAAGGAGAAAACCGTAGCTAGCATTTAAGTTAACATTACGCTTTAGTGCATGTTGCAGTATTGTGCACTTGTATTACTTTAAAAATTGAGCTGACGTCTTTTGAAATTGAACTATGCACAAAACAGCGCTTGCGTAGCCAGGCCCCTTTGGGCCATCATCACTGGCAGCTTCCACTCTCAGTTCCTTTTTATATGCAAAATATTAACAACTGGAAATAATAACTGCGCCATTTCCAGCCATAATTGAAGCTCTGGATATTTGTTTTATGCAATTTTGTTGTTTCCTGAAGAGATTTTAATGTGTTTATGTATTTATTTTCTGTTTTTGGTCCAATAGGAGTTACGTCGTGACTAAGTGCTAATCAGCATAATTATGATCACATAGCTGCTATTATGTGTAGATGCTAATGACCTACCGGGCTGAACTGTGGGAGCTCCCCTGCCTCTCGCAGTAGACTGAGGAAAAGGGGGAAAAAAACAGTATATTTTCAACCATATCGTAGCGTATAACTATAATATTCTGCATATGCAACAGACGGTCCACATGGAATCTGCGCTGGCAGAGCTAAAACTCAAAAGACAAAACCTTCCCCAAATTGTGGCAGTATGCAAATGACCATTCGAATCGACTTTGTTTGTTTCCCCTCATTTTAATTGCCTATGTTGTTGAAGTAACAAATGAAATGCTTAAATTTGTGGCTAATTTGATTTTGCTTACAGCTACCAGTAGGTTAATAACTGCTAATATGCACACTACTTCTGCAGCGTGGATGAACTGGAGGGGTTCGATTAGTGCATCAGAACGCATTTGGTGTCTCAAAGTTCAAAAGAAATAGCCGTGACGAACTAATAAGGCCATCGCTAGCACCAACGCTAATGATCTGAGAAAGCAATTTGGGAAATCCAGAGTGCACATGAAGATGAGATGACATTAGTGTCACTAAGTACCTGCGGCAGGTGCTCGTATTTGAGCAGTCGAGAACATTAACACATGTCCACCGTCATGCTATATTTAATGTTCTATGACCACTACGGTTACGCTTCTGTAAAACATTTATGATTCACACATACACACTTCGAGGCGATCTTTCGATTTGCCGCACTCCTGAACGTGCGATTCTGTGTCTTTAATCAGTCATATAACATACATGTATAATCGGACTGTCATAACAGGGCAGCTACGGAAAGGAGTCTGAATGTGAGAAATGGCTTCATTCTTTCATCCTTCTATTTCCGAGGGAAGCTATTTGAGCATATGGCAAGCGAGCGAGGTCAAATCAATGAGCTGTCCCTGACATTATCACAAAGGAAAACTCCTCATCAAATGGCAAAGGCCAATGTGCAATAACGCTGTATGGGAGAAGGAAAGCAGGTATGATGGCAGAACATGAATAGATATAACATCACTGAGGCACTAACAGAGGTCACAGTGTGGCGCTGATGTCAAGCGGTATAATGCGGTAATAAAGTGAGGGGAAATGCGTACGATGCTCAGATGTGTCTGACACTGGATCCAGCTGTGAGAGAAGATGCTCTCTGCTAACTGACCTTCTCGCCACAGCGTGTCTGTAGATGTCTGTCCAAACAAATACAGACATAAACGCACACACATACTTGCATGGGTTTCAGAAAAACGTCTAGGTCTTATTTCACCTTTGAATGAGAAAATATTACACACAATTTCAACGCAAAGTCAAATTTTCAGTTCCTGGAGTCAAAGTCAGTTCCTGGAGGGCCGGAGCTTTGCAGAGTTTAGATGCAACTCTAATTAATCACACCTGATCCAGCTAAACAAGTCATTTAGGCTTATTTGAAAACTGCATTATATGCATGTTGGAGCAAGGTTGGAACTAAACTGTGCAGGGCTCCGGCCCTCCAGGAACTGAGTTTGACACCACTGATATAAGGGATGATTATCCCTCAAAAGAAAAGTCTGAATAAATAAATAAAAATGAAAATAGAAACCATCACAGAAAATGGTTTTAACTACAAATACCAATACAGTCATTACAAACCACCAACCAAACCACTGGGACTTATTCCATTAGGATTTATTGGCTTTAACAAGCCAATAGAAGATGACAAATTACCAACAGAGACCCACAGGGACCATTACAGTTTCCATTAAAACTAATACAATTCCCACTATAACCATTAAAACCAGTTCTGTGATGGTTTCTATTTTTTTCCAGCAGGGTTTATTCAGCCTCATATCACTCTGTCTGTCTTCAATAAATCACACACACAATAAGATATTTTGAAGAATGTTTCAGCTGCATTTGCCCATATAATTAGAGTCAATGGGGAACAAAGCAACTATATAGTCAATGTAACCATGCAGAAACCATATTTCATTGTATGGACAAAAACAGTTTTTCAAAATATCTTAATTACTGAAATAATGACAACTTTTTTTTTTTTAATTGTAAAAAAAAATGGTCAAAAATTGTATCTATATATATATATATATATATATATACAGACATATATATTACATTGTCATACTGTGATATGTACATAAAGTGTACATTAAGTGGTGTTATTGTTAATAAGAGAAAATTATTTTTAAATATTGATAGCTGAAATGAAAAAAATATAACTTCAATATAAAATATAATATAAATATAAAAAAATCTTAATAAATTTAGTTAATTTAGTAAAGTTAATTAATTAATAAAATTAAGTAATTAAAATGAAAACTGAAAAAAATATAAACAAAATAACAATTGTGATAAATAAAGTTAAAATGGTTCTAAAATGAGACAGAATTGTAACTTTATATTACTCAGACTTGAACTGAAGTTAACTGAGAAACATGCTGCTATAACTATTCTTTAAAGATATTCTTCCTCCAATTCTGCAATGCATCTGGGTGACTACCTTTCTTTTTTTCTCATCATTTTCAGTGATGATTGTCCTTATTGCAAACAGGGTCAGCGCATCCTATAGATGATACGGTAGACTGCCTTTGGCTCCGACGAGCCTGAGGGTCCCTGCGAGGAGATCCATACTAGACTAGCAGATCAAAACCGCCAACGCATCCATTCCTACTGCAAACCATCCTATCACGACCTGGACATGTCCTTGACGGGTTTTCGTAAATTTACCCGATGCACAACATGCAGAAGCAGATGTGTTATTTATACACTCACACGCACTGAAAGTCTGTCAGAAAAAAAACTGCGTTTTTATAAATACAGATCTGACTCAGTCTCAGTCAGTTCCATTGATTGTCTTTGTAGTCCTGGAGGAAAGGCCGTGCACACAAACACTCACACACTCGCATGAGGAAGAAAGCACAAACAACTGTCAAGCGAGAGACTTATTGCCATTTCTTGCACCTCAGAGCTAAACATACACACATAATCCCACTAAATTATGCACACAGACACAAACGCACATATATATTCATAGACAAGCTCCAGTTTGACACTTCATTCCACCTACAGACCCGAGCGCAGAGGACAATTAGTCAACCGGGCCTTGGGCAAGACAGATGCAGATGCCATATTTCTCTCTAATCCAGTAATAGTGTCCTCACTGAGCACCCATAGTCAGTGTGTGAGTGTGTGTTTTTACTAATGATGCACGAAGGATTCAGAAGTTTTATTAGCAATTTTTGGTATTCAGAATTTTATTGTCTCCAAGAGAAACATCCCACATTGATTGGATTTTACACCATTCTGGCATACATGAAGCATAAACTCATTTCACTCATTTCAGCTTCAGATATGAGGAATGTGAGAATTAAACAAATGATTAAAGTTTGTGAACACTTTAGTATAAAGAACAGTACAGTTGCTTATTAGCATGCCTATTTTTAGCACATTTTCTTATTAGTGCAGTATAAAGCACACTAAACTTAACTTACTAACCTTACTAACTATTAATGAGCAGCAAATTAGGAGTTTATTGAGGCAAAATTGAGCCTAGTTTCTACATTTAAAAAATGCCATTTTTAATATATAGCTTAGATAAATTTGCATTGAGCAATTAATACTATTACATTTTGTAGAAATAGTTTTTCGCTGTTTTCTGTCATGATTATTGTTAAATGTTTTTTTCATTAAAAAAAAAAAGATTCATTAAGATTCATCTAACACAATGCCAATTTGGCGCATTTTCGGAAAGATCATACACTAGTTGTGATGTTTGTCATAATCTGTAACGCAGTGATAATGACAGCCCTTTTCAGGCTTTGAAAAGAAGATATTTGAAAAACTGCCCGATATTGAAAATAGCAGTTGCTAAGATGTGGTGCTATTGTTACCACCAAATTCTATTGTTTGCATCTATTTTGTGACATTTCATTCATACATTCAGTACTGAAATATTTGACAACCCTGTTGAATTGCATATATACTTATGAACATACTTAAAAACAAGCACTCGAGTAAGACTCTGCACTTCAAACATTAACTTTTGAGTTCATTTTCTGAGGTTAGATTCTTAGGCCTCCTTAGGCCAGGCCTCACAAAAACCTCCTAATTCCCAATTTGAGTAACAACATGCAAACAGAAGCTCTGAAAAACCTGCCATTTCTACAGAGTGTGTGATGAGTCATGTAATTCTGTTAAAACCTGATCAGCCTTTCATTATAAGGTCTTCTCACATACACACACACACACACACACCTGAGTCTGTATGGAGTCCGTGACGAATAAACCAGTCTTGTTACCTCTGAAAGAGTGTCTCCGGTAGAGCCGCTATAATTCACAGAATAAAAAATGAGCGGGAAAACTAAGCCAAGGATGGAGAGGGATGAAAGGCGGCGGGCTATAAATAGCCCACCTGGGCTGCTTCACTCATTCGTCTGCTTTTGAACTTGTCATCCGCCAAATTGGTGCTGCGGGCCATGTCATCCATCTCTTTTTGGAGAAGGGGTGAGGAGAGGTGCTAGAAGAGCCGTACCCCTGGCAACCACGCAATCCCTCATTCACACACTGATCCATCACACTATCACATCCAAATCACAAAGACACACACAAAGGTTCCCTTTACACCACGTTTGTGTCTAGATAGTATCTGTATTTTTTTGTTTCGTTTTTTTTGGTCGAATTGCATTAACACTTTGCATTCCTGCACCTCTGCTTGCTACATACAAAGGATACTCATCTGAAGATGAGCCATCATTGGCTTAATTTTTAAAATATTGATGGACGCTTTCCTTTTGTGGAAATATTGATGCCACTTTTCCAACTTCAGACCGATCAATGAATGTGAGTGCCCATGGAAATAAAAGGGAAAATGTTGAAATGCTAACTTACAGTAAAACTACTTTTCATATCATTTTCATACACTCTCAGAAATAAAGGTACAAAAGTTGTCACTGGGGCTCTATCTTTTCAAAGGTACATTTTCGTACCTATAGGTTCAAATATGTATACTTTAAGTACTAATATGTAACTTCAAGGTACCAAAAATGGACCATTTAGGTAAAAACTTGTACCTTTTGAAAAGGAACCGCCCCAGTGACAGCTTTTCTACCTTTATTTCTGAGAGTGTATGATTTTTAAACACATCTTTTATAGGAAAAGTTAATGTATCTGTGAGTATACATAGCTATTATTATTTTCAAAAAAGTTTTTATGTGTATTTTAAAAAGTAAAAAAAATTTTTTTTTAACAAATATCATGAAACAAATTATAAATATCATTAAGGTTTTTGGGAAAGAAAATGGTCAAATTAATTAAGATTTTCTTTTTCAAAAACTTAATTGTTTCAATGAGACTTTTTAATAATTTTTAAAGCATTTTTTTTTTACCAACTAAAAAAAAATTGTAATAAAAAATGCTCATCAGAACAAAAAAGTGGGTAATGCTTTAGAGTAGGAAACAGTTATTTACTATTAACTAAGGATTTTCGCTCAATATACTTATTGTAGGTATTATATAGTAAGGTACTTGCTAAGTTTAGGTTGGATTAAGGATGTAGAATAAACCATAAATATGTGCTTAATTACTACTAATACATGGTTAATATTCTATTAATATGCATGCTAATTAGCAACTAGTTAAGAGACCCTAAAATAAAATATTACCATAACATTGTATTCAGTGGAATGCCAGTTGAATGCAATATTTCCTGATGACATTACAATCAACCAATCAGTTTTGAGGGATAATTTTTCTGGAAATATCTGTTTTAGGCTTATGATCAGGGTTAGGTGCTTCTAGACCCTTGTTAATCAGCTATCATTTCATGCAGATTTTCGACATACGTTTTGGGTAGGGGTAGGTTTAGGGGTTGGGAAGTCTATAATTTGGGACAGTAATGCTGATTGAGGATCAACAAAAGCAGGTCTAGGATAATGTCTTACTTGGCAAAATCACGTTGACCGTACATTTACATCTGGATTTTAATGATACCAGGTGCACAGGGCCATTAAGGCGCCACAAAATTGCCTTTTCCCTCTAATTTACAACACACAAACCGCATGCTGTGTTTATCAATGCGTTAATGTGCAAATGGGGCTTTTCTTGAAGTGTTTGTGTGATTATCACCTGACAGATAATATTGGCTCCGCACCGGGTTTGATGAGCTAAATACAGTCAGACAATGAGCCTCCCTGTCGAGACTGTAATCACATTCAGCGCCAATAAATGTGATTACGTTGCATTTGCACACTCACACGCCAAAGCAAAACAGCACACTTACCCAGAATTCCTCGCACTCCGCTCGTCAGATAAAAGTAGTTTATATTTCTAAGTAAATAATGTTGTTCCGCACGTCATTACTTTGAATCAAAGCGGCTCGCTTCTTAAGCAAGTTGATTTACAGAGCGAGGTGAGAACGCCTATCTACCGCTGTGAGATCTTCTTTGATCCGTGGCGTTTCATGCTCAGAGAAGCGTACTTCTTTGATAAACACTACTCTTTTGTTTGCATCTATTTGCAGGAATGTGTGTTTCGAAACACTTCTCTGTGAGGCCGAGTACAATAAAGCGTCACTAGGGGGCGCTCAAACACTAAAGAGCACCTTGGCACAACCTTGGTGACACTCAGAGGTCCTGCGCACAGCATGTCCAAACCAAACTGCACTAACCTAAACCAAACTGTAATCCCAAAAGCAATCTGAGGCGCTGAAACCCATCCAGAACTCTACCCCTCCCGTACACCATCTGCTCCCGGCCAACAGGGGGCACGACACAGCCAGAAGAGAAGATTTGTCGCCCGTAAATATATTCTCTTTCATTTCAAACCATGACAACAGATGTAGATTAATGAGTGTGGTGTTAAGACGGGCTCCGCACAGTCAATCATCGACAGAGTCACTTGGAATACAAAATACTGGGTCAGTATAACAGCTGACTTCAGATGTGACGGACATCAGAAGGCTCAGTCTGTTTAGGGATTACATGCCATGCATTGAGTCATGGTGCTCAGTCAGATGGCGGGTTTGAATCTGGCTAGCAACATTTCCCTATGTCCCATAGTTCTTTTTAAATCTCATTCAGTTGGCAAGTCAAGACTTGTGCCACATCTGATGCAGTTTGTTTGAACTGAACACCAGTGTGAATAACTTTGGAGAGCTACAGCTGGTCTGAGAACAAATTTTTGGCCGTTTCTTCCCATTTTATGACTTTAAAAGACTTTGAATTTAGCATACCGTATATGTCACATGGGTTAGTTTTATTCACTTTGGACACTTGAAATATCTTCATAGATGCAAACTCCCCACATTTTGGTGAAAACCCACCTTTTTAAGATCAAAATTAAGTGAATAAAGTGTTTTTGGTTGGTGTATCTACCTAACATAGTCAGAGAGAAAAGACAATGATGTAGTTAGTCATTGATTTATCAGTTTTCACATAAGTTTTGTTTGTCTAAGAGGACTGAACATCAACGTATACTGTTTCAAGAGTGACAAACATGAGTGTAAAAGATTACGTGATAGCTGTAGCACTGGCCAGAAAAGATTATCTGATAAATCAATGTCAAAAATAGACCTGTGCATTAAGTGATTCAGAGTAAATTCAGAGGAACAAAACTACAGTGTAAAACAACAGGTTGACGTGCATACAAGATCAAAAAAACACTTCAGTTTTTTATAATATGCCTTTAAAAAAAATCTATTATTTAACTCCCAAACGATTTGTTCAACAATTTTTAAATTAATGGACATTCATGTTTAAGAGATAAACTTTGTGTAAAGTTGGAAAGATTTTGTTGAAAAATATAGAAATATAGAAACCATATAACTACTGGTTTCTATTTTAACGCACTTTAAAATGTAATCTAATCTAGTTTTTATCATTAGTTTTCAGTGTCCCACAATCCTTCAGAAATCATTCTAAAGTGCTGGTTTGCTGTTTAGAAATGATTTCTTATTAATGTTTAAAAGGAATTTTTTTCCAGATTCTTTGATGACCAGAAAGATAAAAACAACGGCATTTATTTGAAATGAGATCTTTTGTAATATAAAAGTCTTTACCGCCACTTTTGATCAATGCAAATTACTAAAAGAAGTAATTACTTTAATCTCCAGATTGCCTTTGATCAAATCTTTTCAAAATAAAACATCAACAACTGTCGTTTGCGGATGCACTGTCCCTTTAACTGTGACACGCTACTGCAGAAAAATGACATACCCAAAGTGAAACCCGAGTGTAATTTATCATTTCCACAAATTTGCTCTGAGCGATTACAGTGCGTCGGCCCTCAGTGGAATTATGCATCCGTTATGCTAACCTCTCATCCGAGCGTCTTTCGAGATAAATCACACCCCTCTTCCACACTACAGTGGCAGACTCAGATCTGCCATCTTATTTTCTAAGTACAATCTATATATATACATATTAATCCTTGATCTGAAAGTCACTAATGGTTTCAGTCAGACTGTCCCTCTCTCTACACTTGCAGGGCTCTCAGTGGGTTTCCAGAAGTCGGCTATTAATCAAGCACGTCCTCGGGTCTTTTCGCCATCCTGCGGCCCGCACAAGGTATTCCGGTAAGACCTGTTCTTAAAAATCTCAGTCTACAGCTGCTTGTTTAACACCAGCGCGCAGGTATCACGCTCTCTCCTGAAGGACTGGAGGATCTCTGCATGTCTGACAAACAGGTTGTCTCATTAAGGCTGTTATAAATGTCTTCAGACAGACTGTTCCTCGGCTCACAGTGGCATCTCTGCTTCCCTCCATCCTTCTCTACCTCCACCTCTACTTCTCCTCTTCTCTCCCTTCACTCGCTCTGTCATCACTCAGCAGGGTGCACACTTTGGAGGTGTGATTGCACAGATGGATAGGTGTAAATAAGAAAGGGTGTGCGGCACACACGCACACACTTGGACACACAAAGGGCTAACAAAAGGACATACAGTAGCTGAAAATAGCCATTCGTCTCTTTTTCTCTGCCTTATTTCCCCTCTTGGGTAGCGTGTGGCTGTGTCAGCAGCGAGGATGATGCAGCAGGTGTGTGTGTGTCGCAGGTTTTATACCTGTGGAAGAGCGAGAGCAGGTGCGTGTGTGCGTTAGCGACAGCTTGCTCTGTTAGCGAACCGCAGGTGGAGCGCAGAGGTTGGCCTCCGTGGCTGTCTGTCCTGCTGTGTGTGTGTGTGTGTGTGTGTGTGTGTTTGTGACTTCATGCCCTCAACCCAGTTCACCTTGTGTGTGTGTGTCTCATGTTTCGAAAACAGATTGGACATGACTGAACAGACTTATGACTAAATAATAATTAATTCAGAAAATCTGAAAATACTTATTGACTGTCAATCATACTATAATATTATATAGGTATGTAATTCATGCACTTTAATGCATGCATAATATGAACTAATGTAATCTCCATATGTTTAATTTTTTTTTCTAAATTAGAATACATAAATAATATAATACACATATATATATATATATATATTTATTTTTGAATATAATTAGTGTCATAATAGATATTTAATATGTATATTTATATTTATTTGTATATTTAATATGTATATATAAATGCACACATACAGCATGTATTTTCAAATGTATTTGTATGTATATATTTGTATTCATTTAATTTAAATGTACCTTTTACGGTTTGAACGGTTTACAATTTTTCATATATTTTCCATCTGTCTACACTACACTTAAAATATTTCCTCGTTCTCATTGCCTCTTATATATATAATGCATTTAATAAAAACGTAATTAAAACGAATTAAGGAGCAAATTAAACATCTGAATATTTAAGTTAGTTAGGACAGGGTGTATAATTATATTACTGGCAGAGGAATTGTTCATTTTGATTGTTATTAATAATAAATCTGGTTGCACACTCTGAGTCATATTTTGGGAGTCATACCTTTCTTATTCTTCTTCTTGGGGCAACATACCACTATTGTAAATTTGAACTTGAAGAACTTTTTTCCAATGATATTTGTGGCAAATTCACTGCAGCACAGTCTCTCCTGGCGTACTGTTTTAATCTGTTTTCTAATAATCTTCTTGAACATGAAAAATACAGCTTATGTTATGTAAGCATTAGCATAGCACACCTCTACTGATGGTGTAGCTGTTATGCAATGACCTCCATCACAAGCACTAATTGTTTTCTAATACCTAGCTCACATTATCTATCATAAACAAAAGCGCTGGAACATCCTCGCCTTTAATCTCCTTTCATTGATTCAGGTTAATAACGGGCTTATTGAAAACACAGATTCCCCACATAATGCAACAGAGAAAGGCCTTCATTAGCAGATAACGTTGATGGGAAACTGCCATTAAATTATATACCTCCTTTCATTTTTTCGCTATTAAATTTTGCAAAGCCATCTGGCACGTAATGAGGCGCAAAGCAGTTTAGATGCACTTTTCAATTAAATCTGACCTTCAAATGACAGCCCGGGTGTGAACGAGAGAGATGAATGGGAAAAGTTCGGAGAGATGACATATTATTGATAATAAAATCAATTTGAACCTTCTAATTACGACTGATAAGATAAACATTATCTGTGCGAGCTATGACAACTATACTCTGTGGACGAATGCAATGAAAGTGAACAGATTGTCAGTAATAATTATAATAATAATAATAATAATAATTGTAGTTTGTGTATAAAAAAATAAAAAATAAAAATGAAAGAATTCCGCCACAGTATTTATTTGTATTGAAAAGAGCAACCTGGAGATTCTGCAAACATTCTCCTTTTTTGTTCCACAGAAGAAACTCATAAGGCATGCGGCTTCTGCCTGACTGAATGAATCTGAACGAGTGAACAGGTCCTTTTGATTGTAATAAAAGTCTGATTTGGTATCTCATTGCCTCAATAGTGGCACAGTCAGACAAAACGCCTGCACTGGCCACGCTGTTCTTCCCTTCAAATTAATAAAGCCCACTCTAATTATCTGAATATTACTTGTCAACCTCCTACTTCAGTCAGCTACTGCTAATGGTGACTCAAGCTAATACACTACGAATAGCTCACACAGCAAAACAAACCATTTGAAACGTGTCACTGAAGATAAATGAGCATTTGATGTAAATTGTTTTGCAGTGAGATAGCATTGATGTGAGCTACATGCAAAACACTGCTGCTGGAAGTCTATCTCACAAAGTGCTTCAGTGCTTCAACACAAAAACCTGCTTTTGACCACTAACCAGCTACAACTCAGTTCAAGCAGACACTAGATGTGCTGAACTGGTGCTACACCTATTTATATATAGGTCATTATTTTTTAAGCGCAATCATGCCTCCGCTCTTTGTGAATTAGACACAGCGTGTGCTGCAATTAAAGTACAGAAAGAAATTGAAATATTCATATTAAAACGTAATTTCTACATGGATGACTCATTTAAATCCAGGCTGTCGAGTTTGGGGAAAACTCTTGGAATATCAAAGCATGAAAACTGCTTAAACTCGGCATCCCTCGGATCCCCTCTCTTCTCCAATCCTCCTCTGTCCTTCAGCTCACGCTGCAGGGGTTTCCTGCGACTTCATCAGCGCTCAGACTTTCAGGAGATATGAGGAAATAGGCTAAAAAAACGTCTGAGGAAAAGCGATACGTATATTTTGCCCAAGTAAGACAATCCAGTTTGCTCGCCCTTCTTTCTTTCCACGAACGCTTTCGCCGCTCATCCTGTCTTTCCTCATCAAAGCAAAGCAGAGGTTTACGGATGACAAAGTAAGAGTGGGAAGTAGGTTGCTGATAAGGAACAGTATTCGGAATGTTTAGAAGGAGCATTCCTGCAAAACTGGAAAATGTGTCCACTAAAAACTGTACAGCACCTTCACTGCAGTGCCACCAAGCGCATTCGTCCAAAATAATACAGTGCAAAAAGATTTGTACAGTTTTCAGGAGGAATACATGACAAAATGTACCAGAAATTGATATAGTTAGATAGATAGATAGATAGATAGATAGATAGATAGATAGATAGATAGATAGATAGATAGATAGATAGATAGA
>JAUMHP010000044.1:5351696-5368324 GCA_032361065.1 Enteromius trimaculatus | reverse complement strand
AAAAAAATGTTAATTGAACATAATACTGTATATATACACATATAATTGGAAATATAAAAATGTATTGCAAAAATATGTATAAATAAAATATAGTAATATATAACAAACAATTACAAATTTAACTTAACATGAAGACAAAAATAAATGCCATGTGTATTAAAATATATTTTAAAACGCGATTCTCATTTTTATGTACACTCACCATTGATTCGAATAATAATGTTCACATAAATGCAGATGAACACTTAATACAGCATCCAACAAAAGACGCACAATGCTCAACCCAATAATAATAAGTATTTCCCAATAACGACCGAATATCCCCTCATCGGTCAAGTCTACATCTCAAAATGATGCACGGAAAGAAACCCAGTGTTTGCCAATCAATAAGCTGCCATCAGAATTCAGCCGAGCTAACTATGTATCGATCCATCGACCACAGCAAACCTGAGTGCTTCATCAACACCAGCAGGCACCACAGCAGACCCAATTCAACCAATTACTGATCCGGCCGACTCGATATTCCTCACCTCTTAATCAAACATCTGCTGCGATAACCCTGACTGACAAACGCAGCAACCAATGCCTGACATGCTGCTTGATACGGGCGGCACCTCACAGTGAGATGTTTGGGTCTGCTTAACATTGCGCAAACATTGTCAGGACGTTGTTAGGCGAGATGAATGGCCTGTATAAATCAGCGACGCTCTCGCTAGGCTAACACTTTGGCATGAATAATGGAGGAGCTGACAGCTATGATAGAGGGCCTACATATATAATACGAGGAGAAGTTACATGCAGGCCACGATGTGACCAAACTGCGTTTCAGTGAAGCAACGAGTCATTAAGGTACAGGATTATAATATACATACTGTACATACACATGCTAACCTGACTATGATTAGTTGGACAGAAACATTTTGTCAATCATTTTGAAAGAAACAAAATGATTGAATAAGTGCTGAGATAAGGGCATAATTGTGCATAATTAGGACAACATAAATAAATGAATTAATCTAATAAATAAATGCATGGCTATAATGTTTCATCAATGTTTTTATTTTTATATTACTTTTGTACTATGAAACACTAACACCCTTTAACTATTTTAAACCAATGAAGTATTTTGATTTTATAATATGAGCAATTCCTTTTCACTGATTGGTCCCTGAGCAACCAATCACAAAGAAGACAGGACCCCTAACTTAAGCTAATATAAACTGCAAAAGACAACAAATACTCTTCATTCATCTTCATCATCATCATCATCTAAAGAGAAAGACTATGATTAGTATTTTATGCTTAGTCCTTACAATGAAAGTCAATGGGATACAAAACAATCTTCTTTGTACACTACTATCTTTGACAGTTTATTTAATTGTGTTTTCTTTATATTCTTTCGGTTGTATGTTGAGCTGTATGTTAGTTGAATGCATGTTTGGGTTCTAACAAGAATATATCATGGTGCGAGCAACATCAAGGTCACATGTTCAATTGCCAGGGAATTCATGAACTGATCATGTGATTGCCTTGAATGCAATTTAAGTCACTTTGAATTTACATTCATGCATTTGACAGACGCTTTTGTCCAAAAACACATTTGCGTTCCCTGGGAATAGAAACCATGACCTTAGTGTTGTTAATGCCAGAGCTACAGGAAGCTTAAACTGGATAAAGCTGTCTGCCAAATGCATGAATGTACATAAACGTAAACGCTGCAATTACAGATGGTGGAATCAAAACCTATAATGGATTCCATGCCAATGTGTCAAAAAAGACGTTTAGAGTGCAGAGTACATCAGAAAAGTGAAGGGAGGGGGGTCACTTTGAGAGGTCATAAATAACAGAACAACTGAATGATTTATTATACACAGTTTGCAGACAAAGTGTAAATCTAGTCTGAACCTTGGACCATGAAAAAATAAACCTGTATTGATTATTTTACGACTACTCTTATTTTTAACCTTCAGTCGTCCATCCATCAACAGAAAGATGGATCACGATGGGTGACTTTGTCCTATAAACGACATTTACAGATGTGTCTCGGTGCTCAGTACACCTGACTTTGAAGTACAATTTTGCGTAAAATGAGTTTTTTTCTGACCCCAATTAAAGCATTTTTAATTGCGGTCAGGAAACCTAAAACCTGCCTTTAAATACAAGGCATTCTCAAAGGGACACCCAGAAATGAAAATGTCATTCAAACCTGGACTGATTTAAATGTTATCTACCTGTATTTTACATTACTGTATAAGATGTAAAATTGCTACGTAATATTGCAATGTAATAATGTTTAAAAATTTACCAATACAATTATATGCATTAATTATAGAATAAATAAAACATATCTCTTTTTCTTTACAATGCAATTTTGACACGGAGCGGCTAATTTTCCAGTAGTCAGTTTTGCAAATGCCATTATCTTTCTCTTCTCCCAGTTTCTCCCAACATGCATTCCTCTCAAACCTCAATTTTTCTCTCTAGCACTCTTTCCATGATTCATCTCAGCTCATGTACATATATCTTGTAGACAGTTTAACTTGGTCCTTGGAGTTGGAGTGATCCATTCTGGGGTTAATCAAGAGTGACCCCCGGCTAGACCTGCGGGTGGAACGCTCCACCATTAGCTGCGCTTTCTCAGCTAATTACCTTTCCCTCACAGGTCAGTAGCTGTTAGATACACCATCTTTCTCCCCGTCCCCAGAGAACCTGGCGTGTGGCGGCCCACATGCGACAGGAAGGGATACTTTTTTGTTTGTGCGAAATAGCTCGTGCTCGCGTGGGTGCCGATCGATAAACAATATTGACGGCCGAGGCGAGAAGGTGAGGGGTGTTGTGTTTAAATTAGATTTCGCAGAGAGAGGGAGGGAGTATTAGATGAAAAGGATTGTTCTCGCCTTTGTTTGTACCTTATCCATCCATCACTGCGAGGAATGGAACTGTGCCGAATGCCTGTCTGAGGACGGAGAGAGGTTCGGAGAGAGAGAACGAGGGAAAGAGACGTGGGGGTGCTAAATTGAGACACATTATTGCATGATGGGAAGGGTGTCACTTTACGTGATCTCTCACTTTGATTGACAGCCTAATTCAGACCAACTCTCGTTGCGAGTCTCATCTAGGTTGGGTGTGTGCGCATCTGACCCACTTAATGCAGCAACATAACTACTACCAACAACACACATTAGGAGAGTTCACATATGAATGGACATGGGTCTAGGGTACGAGCATGTACCATTTTGATGTTAAAATACTTTCTCTTTTGTGAACAGACAACTATAAGGAAGCCATTAGTAAATTCACTTCCTGAAGAGTGTAAACACATATTGATCTGTTTGTTTGGATGGCCTCGCATCTCAACTTCTGACCTAATCAATGTTGTGAATTTGAGGCACAACAAGCATTCCATAGGACTGAAGTGGGCTTGTTTGTTTGAGATTTTATTTGGTGCAACTATAACCACTATTGGTGCTTTAAAGTCAGCATGAAATAAAACTGATTCAAATTTCTGAGCCATTTATCAGTGCAAATTATTCATAGTCTTTTATCAAAAAGTAATCTACCTGCTCCGCCTCTTAGACGACTTTCCTTTTTGGCTGACATCACCAAGCCCCCTCATTTTTCAACCCCTCCGTTCCAAGCATTTTCACCAACCAATCAATTTTCAATGAATTACAAAGTTCTAATGTACATTTTTTTTTTTTTCTCATTTAACTCCATTATCTTGACAAATGCGATGTTACAAAGTCATTGCCTTAAACTAAATACTGAATTATTTATAAAAAAAATTATAATGTATGAAACTTGAACTTATAGGAAAATGACCCACTGCTGATTATTTTACAACAAATTCTGTCAATCATCCATTCATCACCAAACAGATGGATCATGATGGCAAACTATTTGTCATATACAGGGCATTCATAAATAAACCCGCTCAGTCAGGCTGGATTTGCATTTTTCCTAAATGTAACCCCTCGCTCAAAAAAGCTGTCATGGAGACCATCATAAACCTAACGATCAATTTCTATTGAATTAAAAAGCTCCAGCCTACATTATTTTCTCATTTAACCACACTTTCTTGACAAATTAAAAAGTTATCACTTTGAAATAAATACATTTAGTAGTCTGTCTTTAATGAACTTCATATGGTATGTATTAAAGTCAATATGAATGACCCTATTTATGTTCTCAAGACATATTTTTGGCCTTATTGTGAACAATTCGCCCCGCTTTTAATATCTCAATAAACTCTAACGTATTATATGGCACCCACTTTTTACTATCCAACCAATTTCCGAGAAAAAAAGTAACACTTTACTATAGGGACCAATCCTCACTATTAACAATTCTCACTATTTGCTTATTAGCATATATATAACTGCCTGTTTATTAGTACTTCTTAAACATATTCTGTATGACCATATTCTACACCCCTAGTCCTATACCCAACTACTAATAAGCAGCAAATTAGGAGCTTATTAAGGCAAATGTATAGTTAATAGTTTGTTAATACTGAGAATTGGAGTGCAACAAAAAAAAGTCCTTACCATTAAAAAAATAAAATAAGCTATGCTGTGTTTTCTTTAAAAGCTATTGCCTGATCAATAGCAATGATGTTTTCCCACATACCTACCAAATAAATTCACCTAAGTATGTCCTTAGAGTGAAAAACAATGGAACTGTATGTAGCAAGTATATTTAATCAGAAAGTGGGTAAAGACAGACAGACACCTCACATGACCCATCTACCACTGTCAAACCCATCAGCCGCAGGCACGTATACGCACAGACATCTGATAATTGGCTGGCGGTATAGGACTACATCTATAGCTCCAAGGACACAAAAGAGTCTAGGGCCAGAGACGCTGGCTGGAGGGATGGTGTTACAGTTGTGATAGCATCTAGCGATAACAGAGACCTGACAATCCAATCCTTCATGGAAAAACCCCTAACAGTAGCAACCCCCACAAGCACACACCTGCTGAGTACAGCATATTACCCAGGACAGACCCCTGGGGGACGCGTCTTCCTGTGTCATGACTGAAGGGAGATAAGGGATCACGTGCTTGTGAGTGTGTGTTATGTGTGGGGATTTACAGGAAATGAAGAAAGCTGCATGACCAGGACGGCACACAACAGGGAATTTAGGGCCTTTTGCTCAAGGCAAGAAGCGAGAAGGAGCCTTGGATCCGTCCTGGGAGAGCTGGATGGGATAAGTGTGGGAAAAAACAAAAAGAGGAGTCAGGCAGAGAGGATAAAGAGAAAAGTCAGCATGTGGCGCAAGCAGATAGATCTCAGCTGGATTTCTATTGGGCGCCATCGATTTCTGACGGATTCGAGCTAAACGACACTTTGGAGAGTCTACAGAGGGAAAGCGGGAGATATAAACAAAAAAAAAAAGAGTGAAGGATAGACGCAGAGAGGCTCATAGCAATGCCTGATGTTTCTCCCAAAATGCACTGTGAAACTTTAATCAGCCCTGCCACTGTTGCTCTGCGCATTAGCTTCAAGCTATATATTTTATTCATGCACAAATCTCAAACACAAAAGCAGTTTTATATGGTTGTTTCACAAAGAGCAACAAAGATTAGAAGAGTAATGGGAGTTAGTCAAAGAGTTACAGATTGTACTTTCTGATGTGGGCTGTTCAGCGTTTCGGTTTTATTCATTTTAGAGTGATATTGGAGTTAATGAAACATCTAAGTGGGAGCAGTTTTGAAGTTCGCCAGCTAGGCTAACTCGACTCCATTATGCCGGAGGAAAATGAAAAACAAAAATATCATGTTTGCATAGAATGTCAGCGTTGCCATGGAGACAGTCTGACTGGCGCGAACTGGGCTGCACTGAATTTACAAAGTGCAGCATAAACATATTATTAAATTCAAGACGAATGACCCATGTTACGTCATGATTCTCAAACAAGCAATCTTGGTTAGAGTCTGGTTTGCAACTTGCCTGTTTACTCATTTATTCATAACCAGTGAATATGTTGGCAAAATATAAAACCGTAACCATACGCAAATATGTAAAAAAAAGTTAAAACATACTTAAATAATGACAGTTTCTCATTTTAAAAGTTAGCATTTAATAAGGGCATGGGATATGGCAACACCAGTCCAAACCAAAGTAGTTAAATGATTTAAAAGGAGCTAAGAAACAACTGCAATGCTATATTTATCTATAGCGTCACAAGTTAAGTACAGTGTAAGTCTTATACCTGAGCAAGTCTGACACATGCAAAGGTGAAACCCTTACACCACAGGTGGACACAGCTAGAGCTCGGCATGTGGAAACAAAGGCCTAATCGGGCAGGTAAGATGAGTTGCCCTGGAGAGGTTGATTAAGAGACAGAGAGGAATATAGAGACCACGAGGCAGAGAAACATGGGTAAGGAGAGATCGCCTCTCGGATAACAGAAGACACATGCTTACGTAACTTCTGGCTTTCCCGGGAAACTCGTATCTCCAAAATCCTCAGTCCCAAGACTGACATGAGAGGCAGAACCGGAGAAGGTCGGGTGAATGATTACCTAAAACAACCTTCCGCGTATTGCTGACTATGCAGTCCTGTACATTAGGCATTTCTGATTATGTACAGAGTTCAGTAAATCGATTAAATGTTTCTTAAATTGCTAATATTTGTTTCTTTGAGAACCTGGAGACATGACAAAAACGGCAACATCAGCTCAAACCCAATTTTTGTTTTAAGAAACTCCCTTACTGTGACACTTACAGTACTACTGTAGTATGATTCCATTTTTAAAACCATGTTTTGTGAGCAAAATAAACAGAGCTATTATAACATTTTACGTGGGAGTCCTGGAGACGAGAGGGAGGGTGCACACACAGATTAGCTGGCCGCTGAAGATACTTTCTGGGACGTAATCTCTTGTACTTCATCCAAAGCCATATCAGTGTAGAACACACAATGCAGGAGATTAGTCATGCTCCCCATTAGTGTTCCCCAACGCACCCGACCGCAATGCACAACAACTTCATAAGACTCCACAATCACTGCCAGCATCCTAACGCACACAACATGGAATCAGCAGTTTGAAAAGATCAATCCAACTTATGCTGAAGATACTGAGATTTTAACAGCCTACTGGTTAATGCTTGCTATTGCAACAACTAAAAAAAATGGACTCTTTTCACAAAGATTATGGCTGCATTCGAAAGCTCTAAAACGCTGCCCTCGGCAGGAAGGCATCAAGGCACATCCGAATTCAAATTCAGCTTTACTTCTTGTCTTCAGAGGTACCTTCTTCTGATCAAATTTTGAAGGCAGAAAAGATGCATCCTTTGCTGTTTTGATATCCCATATTCCTGTGTGTTCCGATCCATGATGGTTCAGCTACAGTAGATGGCGTATGAAAGTAGTTCTTGGTGGTGTTTGGTGTGAAATCAGTATTATATTAATTAAATATACATTTAGTTATCACCAAATTAATTCTGTTTTGTTGTATATCATTTAATTGTTATACTGCCTCATAAGGTTTCATATGGTTCATTGCCTCATACTGTAAGTCAGGCTTTTGGACACAGCCTATATATAAATACACGCGTATATACAGACACAAGACTGATCTGGCCCCAGAAAAAGTAAACCAATAAAAAGAGTAACCAAAGTGGGACAAAGGTGGAAAAAAAGATAAAAAATGTATGTATGGCAAAGTATGTAAATGATCGTACATGCCCTAGAAAGTGGTCTGACATCACACAATAAGTGAGCTCAGCACCTCACTGACAACAGCTAAATAGAGCAACATTATAAAAAGTTCATCAGGATAGAGAGCGAAAGAGAGGGGGAATGCAATGTATGACAAGCACTTATGATTTTGAAAGAAAATGTTTATGACGTGCATTAATTGTGTATGTGTGTCCTGCATTTTTTACTTGAGTATTATACTTCCCCAAATTTAAACTAAACTTAACTAGAATATGACTGAATAAATAATAATATCAGCTTAAATAATTAGTCAATGTGCTTGTTCCAAGTATCTTGTAGCAGTCCTTGGCCTCTTTCTTCTCAAAATAAAATGAAAAAAAACTAAATTTAATTAAAAAATAACATTTAAATTTGAGACAAAGGATATATGGGCAGCTAAGCCATCATAAACGCCTAAACTTGTTTCATAAACACACATACGTTATATAACGCTAAATAGCAGACTTATGCACTCACAGATACATCTTTAAGTAATGTTTAGCCCCAGTGACAGAACAGTGACTCCCAATAGCTCTTGCCACTGTGTAACCGTCATTAAAATGCCAGTCACAGTTTTCTCTGTCTCTCTGCTCCTGGCAGCAGTGGCCTGCGGCCAGGATTTGGTGCTAAGCTGTGTTTATGTAACTGGGGATGGTGGAACACGGCATGTTTTAATCTGGCCCGATGTAATGGAGGCGTCTAATTGAATCTACGCGTACCCCTGTTTCCACCGACTTAGATACACAGGATGACCCCAAAACAGAGCCCACTGTGCTAGAAAGACACACCGGTGGTGCTTTGGACAACATAAATTGACCGATTCAAACAATGCGCACTACCAACCTGCAGCTATACACAGAAAATACAATTTTTGCATATATTTCTATGTAGCATCACTGCATTGCATATTATATAAACTACTGTATATAACTGTTGTTGTGAATTATTAAACCTGATCATCTAATTTACCATTTACATACAAAGTGTACTGTACAAAAAACAAAAATTGCACTGAACTTAATGTAAAAGTCACAATACACACAAGATGTAAAGATTATAAGCTAGTCACAAAAACAGTTCAGTTCAGCTTAAAATATTTATTTCACTTTTATGTAATCTCAGACCCCAGGGATGGCATTTTTATATGCTACAGTACGTCTGAATGTGTGTTGGCAACTGCGTAATCCTAATTATATTGATATGTATGCTCCAGCAGGGAGAAGTGTGTACTTGATAGTTTTTTATGTATGTGTGTGTACTGTGCAGCCAGCAATGGCGGGAGAATATCTACCCTCGAGCCTTTCATCTCCGTGAGAAATGGCAAGACACAGACAAACCCTGAATGTCAGATCTTTTAGCAAGCGAGAAAGGACATTCCCGCTAAGCCTTTAACTCCAGCATCCATAACACACACTCGCACACCTTACACACTCTCTATGGGCTTTAAATTAATCTGGCCATGCTGCTCAGCCCTAATAATTCCCAGCCAGCTATAAGAACATTAATAAGGTATAATCCAATTATAGCAATCCTCATTTACCGCCCACAGATGCCAAGCTCTACCCCTGTACACACACAAACATACGGACAGGGTTCGTTAAGCTGCAAAGTACAGACTAGTGAAGGTTGGACCTCAAATCACATTAACACACACAGCCCTTATATCCGTGCACAGTGAATGCCCAAGCACGCAATTGCATTTTGAGTAATACTAGTATTTCCAAAGTAAACGCATCAAATACAAACAAATGTGCAGCGCGCCTTGTGAGATTTACAAATTGTAATCTGTCACAGAATATAAACCGTCAGTCAGTCTTCCTGATTAGAGACACAGTTCGTTACATTAGAAAATTGGTTAATGTATTCATAGCCTCTATATATTCATTTATTCTGAATGTGGCTGAAATTCCATATTCATAAACTTGTAGCGTTTATCAAAATAATAATAATAAAAACATAAGCTCTACAAACGGGAACGTTTTTGATAAATGACTTGTATTCTCAACGCACCTAGAATGAATAAATAATAATAATGTATAAACAAAAAAGATAAATTATTTAATGTGCAACAGTTTTAGTACAAAAACGTCATGTACTTCCTGACAATGTCCCACAATTCTGACTTATTTTCTCAGAATTGCGAGTTATAAAGTCAGAATTGTAAGAAAAAGTCAGAATTGCGAGATTTTTCAGCGTTACAGACAAGATGTGTCCACGGACTTTAGGATGCATGTTATAGCCTGTAACCATGGAAAAGATCATAGAAGATTGTTTTTCGGGGCGGTTTCACTCACACAGAAATCTTAATTTTATTAGAGGAGTCACACAACATAAAGCTCTTGAGAGAACGTTATGCAGGAATCATCTGACTTCATATCTGGCATTTCTGACGTTATAACTCGCAATTCTGAGAAAAAAAAGTCCAAATTGTGAGATAGAAAGTCGCAATAACCTTTTTTTATTCAGTGGCAGAAACTGGCTTCCATATGTACCAGACTAATTTTCATAATAAAAAATTTTTTTTTGACAATTTGTTGAGAGAATGATTAAAACAAATCACTCATAATACTGAGTTTAAAAAGCTGTTTGATAGAACAGATCAGAATAAATCCCAGAATGGATTTGATGGAATCTTTTTAGTAAAATGAATGAAAAAAAATCATTGGGATGAATAAATATCTTAAGGCTGTTTTCTTTTTCTTTTTCTTCTTATAATATTTTATAAATTAACACTCATACCCAAGCATCATATCTGGTAGCAGCTTGCTTGCTGTAATTGAAATTAAACAGACACTTTAAAATTATAATGAAGTATGTTTTACAAGAACATATGCATTTCTGCATTTAAGTCAATGTGTTACTTGCCACTTCTTTGTAATCATTTCTAAAAATCATTTGCAATTTTTGAAAATTGTAAATCCTACACCCTTTTTTTCTCATACATGTCATGATATAATGTGACAACTACACAACAAGCAAAACACTTACCGCAGTGCACACTATTTCATATACAGTGCCTGGTAGGCGGTATGCTCTGCACAATAAGCAAGTATTCCATTGAGACAATCCCCCTTTTATCCCACAAACCCAGTTCTGGAAAAAAATCTTTGATTGCACTTTTCAGGACGGCAACATTTTCCCAAGATTAGCGAAAACGTAATTACACAAATCCATCTCTGTGAATGCAACTGTAATCAAATTACGCTTTTTCTTATTGCAGCCCAACCTCATTACATTTTTACGTTTTGTAATCCTATTATATAATCAAATCACCTGTTTGTTACTATTCAATTTTGGTATGCATGCTAAAGTGCATGCTAAACCACACACACACAAACTTCTGCTTTCTCCTCCTGGAGCTGTCAGTGGGCTCCACACCACATGCTCTGCCAACATCTTGGCTCCTCCTTGGCTGTCACCCAGGGCAACACGAGACACACTTCCCATCACGACTGATACCGTCTGACTGACACACTCACACAGCACTCATAATTAGACCCGCGTTTGATTCCTGCCCAAACCACAAAGGTGGCAGACATTGAAATGCAATGCACGTCCTGTTGCGTCCATCAGCGTGATGTGAAGCGAATGATGACAGCGGCGTAATACGGGTCTGAATCTCTCACAGACTGACCTGCGGACACACTCACACACACTTCGCATGATAAACAATATTCCCAATTATCCTCCTTTGTTCTGAAGCCCTCTAATGTGCCGATAATGAGTTAACACAGATGATTGTGTTCATTTTCATTCTGCTAATGTCCATCACGAAGCCAGTAATTCTCCTTCCTGTGGCAGCCCTGAGTCTTCAGCAAACGATGGGGACGTGTAAATGTCACAATTTTTGATATGTTATTTGCTGTCTGTGACATTTCACTAAACCTGATCTCAATTGTTGTTTTTTCCCAGCTCTCCGGAGAACAGACCAGACAAACATTAAAGTGACAGTAAAACTTTCTTTTTTTCAGATACTGTTTCAGTGTGCTTGCATAAACAGGAAAGTGTGGTTAAAATGAGCAATACAGTTTTCTTTCGCTTTGATCTTTTTTTATTTTAATATAGTCTATAAAGCAGCTTTGGAACATTGTGCATAGTAAAAAGTGCAGTGCAAATAAACCGAAAAAAACATTAATGCGTCCTGACTCTTTTAAAGGGTTTTCAATATTTATAGCATCAGGAAGCGACCTCAATGCAGACTCTGTAAAAACAACAAAAAAAAGCTTATTTTTTTTCCCTTGTTAACATTTTTATTAAAACTTTCAAGCACTATAATTCTGTTATGCTAAACATTTACTGCAGCTATAAAGTGAGGAATTAATAAAAACTTAGGAAATGTAAAAACATTTAGTGTCACATATTTGATCTTTTTATCCCTGCTAAACAACTCCCAAAAATGTTTCATCTAAAAATAAATACATTTTTTCATGTATTATCTTAGAGCTTTTCCAAACATTGAAAGCATATAGTGACCAAGGTCTGTCAAGCTTCAAAAAGGACAGAAAAAGCATCAGAAAAGTGGTCTATTACACGTATGCACTACATTTAAAAAGGCTTTGACGCCATTTGATCGTTTTCCTCCTCAAAGTAGTTCTAACATTTCATTTGCATATTCAAACTTGAGAAATAAAGACACAGTATGGCATGTTTGACAATGCTAAATTACATTAATTGATATATCTTTTGTAACTGATCATGATATGAAAGCTTGAATGAGATTTTAGAGCTTTGGTAAAAAGGAAAATTCATATGAAATAATTTTAATTAAATTTTTTTTTTAGTACTTTTTTCTTTGTCCTTTTTGACAGCCACTGGCTACTATTTGCATTCACTATATCAAAAATAAGAGTAAATTTTTTGTTATAAATCAATATAATAATGATATAATGTTATATATATAATATTAAATAAAACAAAATAATATTAAAATATATTTAAAAAAAAAAATAGTTTTTCACATCTAAATGCCATCTGAGTGGCTTACATTCATTTATATGTCTCACTCATAGATCTGTTTCAATGAGGACGATGTGTGACAAGATTTACGCAGAGAACTTCCTTAAAAGCTGCGACCTGTGTCTCTAACCTGCACCAAGGGAATATAGTGTCATTTACTCAGGGAGAAAGAAAAGAGAGAGACATCAGGATCTGCCTGTAGTTGGGTTGTCTGACACATCCTCTCGTCTAGTTCTTGTCAAACACGGCCTCGTGGGCGTTTAGCTTCAGTCTCTCTCATTCTCTTTTTTTAGTCAAAGTGTGACTGAGATGTGTAATAAGGAGCGTGTGGACCTCTACTTTAAATAAAGATGTTTGAAGGTTCATATCTTTACAGTTAGAATCTTCAAGCAACTCGTGATTTAATATTGATTGATGGAGCTCAAATGATCTCAAGATCTCATCTCAAATGATTCTTGACCTCATAGTAATTAAAATTAGTCATTTACATTTTTCAAATTCCAAAAACTTGTGTGTGTGGAAAGATTTAGTGAATAGTTTTTTCCTAGTTTTGTGACCATGTTTGAAACTGTACAACACATTTTTTTGGATTGGTTTGTAAGTTCCAGACAAACAGGTTATGAAATGTGAATACAGACAGAAATATGCAACAGACATATCAAGACATTTTAAATAAGTGCATGCATAATTCAGTGACACACTTAAGTTCACCACTTCAAGAAGAGGAACGTAGGACAAAAATAAGAAGATCATCTCTAATTCTGTAACTCCATTTTCTTAAAAAAAAAAACGTTTCACTTCTTATTGGTATCATACCTTTAAAGAAAGTAGTATCACGCTCTTGGGACTTCAAACCATAAACCAAGTAGACGACATGCTATAAAACAAAATGAAACTCTGACGTCTTTACAAGCTGTGCCTCCTTTGGGGCCGTGAAAATGAACCCTAATCATGGGTTTTAGTTCATCATTGGAGTAATAAGGGCCTCTTTCTACAAGCTGTGTCGTTTATAGAGGAATATGACCGAGATGGAGAGCGAGTGAGAGGGAAAGCATTTCCTTTTTACACCCCGCTTCTATCAAACAGTGGTTTATGGAGCGGATCCTCAACCCTGAGCCAGACAGACCCCAAACACAAGGGGACCCAGAGACATGTACAGCCGCGACACATCGATCTATCCCTCGTAAAGGAAGATCCTCATCAGAGGGCCAGAAGTACCTGAATCAGACTGTGATTGTGGTCCACTCAAAAAAACATCTGGCACAGGCAATTTTGTTCATCCACTATCCCACATGAACACACACTGGGTATTCCTGCAGGAGAAACAGATGACTGATGGCTATTAGGGAGTGTCCCAGACCTAAAACTAAATCCAATCTAAATCAATCTATTTCTCTATCTATCCATCCATCAATCCATCTGTCAGTGCATCAGTCTATCTGGTGGTCCAACCAACCACGTATCTATTCACTCACCCATCCATTTTAGTATACTTGCATCCATCAATCCATCCAACCAACCAACCAACTGACCAACCAAACACATCTATTTTAGCATTGATGCATGCATCAGTCCTTTTCATTCATCTATTCATCCAGCCATCCAACCATCTAACAAACCAACCATCCATCCATCCATCCATCCATCCTTTCATCCATCCATCCATCCATCCACTCATCAATCAACATATCCATCCATCCTCCCATCCATCAACATATCCAACCATGTATCCGTCTGTCCATCCATCCATCCATCTGTTCATCTATCTATCCATCTACATATCCATCCATCCACCCCTCAATCAACATATCCATCTATCATCCATACACCCATCCAACCAACCATTTATCTGTCTTTTCTTCTATCCATTCATCAATGTATCCATTCAGCAACCAACCAAACAGGTATCAATCCATCCGTCCATCCATCCTTCCATCCATCCATCCATCCATCCATCCATAAAAATATCCATCCAACCAACCAACCATGTATCCATCCATCTATTAATATATACATACATGTTGATTTCCATCCATCCCAAACTTTCTCACATTTACTTGTAAATCTTTTTAATTGGTCACTTCTCTGCCAATAATATCCCACAATCTTGTGTCTGTGATTAAAAAGTGGACTTGCCTGGCATAAGAAGAAGAACCTGCAATGGATAATTTTATTTGAAGCTTTAAATGAGGCCCGAATCTGCAAAGAAAATGTCATTGGATGTTTTTTATGTCAGTCAGACAGCCTCCTCCCATCTAAGTGGGAGAAAAATAATAAATAAGACTATATTTTTATAGTCACACATCTGGTTGCACAAGATAGTATGATGATGAATAAACACAAAACCATTATAAAATATCCCAATCTTGCATCTTTCATTATGATATCTGGCCTGTATTTTTTAAGACTAGGAGAAATAAAGACAGATTACATGGGCTTGCCACATGTGTTTCTTGTAATACTTGGAAACACAAAACAAAATGTCCAAAACTAATCTCCTTTGCCCACATAAGCAGCACCAATCCCTTTTGATGAAACAAGCACATTGACACAGTATGTTCTCACAAACGAACTGATGCCAAGGATGCGACAAAGACAGCGGGACTCTATCTGTGTATGTTTTATTCCTCTGAGCTGTGAGCTTTCTATCAAGTCTGGACTGATAAAAGAGATGCCTTTTCTTCTCAAGCACATCCCTCTTTCAGTTCATTCAATAGAAGGATTCTTAGCAATCTCCATCCACCTTTCTGCACCTGTACACAGCAGACTGACATCTTTTCTTTGCTTTGCTTTCATTTACGTCATTTTTTTCTATAAAGCCTATTGCTGGACTGGAAGTCTGGACAGCTGAATTAGAAATCCGGATCTGAAAAACCATGAAAGTCTAACTCTTCCCAGCACCACATAATCTTCCTCTCCCTTCATTTTCACACCCATGCCTCCTGTGCCATTTTTCCATGCGGTGTAGCTGAGGGCAACCATATTTGCGCTCATCAAGGTTTAATGGCTGGTTAAACAGAGCTTATGTTTCTAAAGATTCCTCCTAGCCATGGAAACATTCTCTTCCGCAAACACTGTTGCATACTAATATCGGCTGGCGTATGTGAGGGTTAGTAAATGTCTCCAGGGTGAGTGTGTGTGTGTGTGTTTGAGAGTGCATGTGTGTAGATGTTGTTGTTCGGGGGATGAAGGGCCAGTTTGTGGGAATCCAGAGGGCTTTCCATAAGCTGGCTAATTAAACACCAAGGACTCGCTGATGGAATGAACTAGAATCTAAAGACATCAGGGAAAATACAAATACACATCCCACAGTGATTACTGCTAAATTCTCATCCATTGTAGTGATGTTTGATTTGTTAACGCACCATTCATTCACATCTATACGTTTGAAAATAAAACAAATTGAGGGAAGAAAATAGTTCACTCAAACTGCAAATTCAGTGATCATTTACTAAATTGTTAGCAGTTATATACGTTAAATGCATCAAAAAAAATGCAAAGAAAATTCTGGATGAAATTGATAAACAGATCTCCATTTTATGACTATATATATACATAAACTGCAAATTCTATTTAGTAATTATTTAGTAAATACATACAGTTAAAAGTAGGAAATTCACAACAATAAAACTGTAAAAAAAAGTTGATATAAACACAATAAAATAAAAAAGAAAAATACAAAAATGAAAAATATGCAATTTAAGCATCAAGATTTTATGTACTATGAAAAATGTATATATTATTTTTTTAGCATATTACATTTTATTAAATAAAATTATATATCTTCTAATTAGTTAAATTAGTTATATTAGTTCGTTATTAATTATTATATAAATTGTACAATTATTTGTTCAATTATAAAAGTAAATAACCTTTAAACTTGTCACACCCAGCACTCCAGCTTTCTATGTACTCTGTGTTTTGTGCCTGTTTTCTTTCTTGGACTCCATTCCCCAGAATGCACC
>JAUMHP010000044.1:5339964-5350309 GCA_032361065.1 Enteromius trimaculatus | reverse complement strand
GATCGACCCTGTCCTGCTTCACCTTGATTAAACTGTTGCATATGAACCCGCACGCCTCACGTCCTCAGTCATAACAGAGTGGCTGGAAGTGCTAGCTAAAGTCCTACCTGCACTTCCAGCAGATCATCACAAAACTAAGTTTATTTAATTAAATAAATAATATATTTTAAATTAAAGCAATAAATTGAAAAAATTACGCAACCGACATGTTCAAAATAAAAAAAAAAAAACATGACAAAAACAGACAATGTGGAGACGATGTGGCACAGATATATTGTGCAATAATTAAAAAATACCTAATATTTTTGGAAAAAATACACAACACAACAGCATATTGGTTTCAATAAAACATCGATAAACAGTGGTATTTAATCAAATATAAAAAAACTATTTCTGAGGAAGCACATTTTGTGAACACTTTTGATAACTTTTGAAATAAATAAATGAGCTAAAATGAATCAGGCCTCAAGGCTAATCTATTCACACACTAACAAAGGGCACTTGCTGAAGAGCACTACACAGTCTATGAGTACTGATACTATAAAATAATGTTTTATGCCAGTGTCTTAGTTCAATACAATTCTAATTTGGTCATTACAGCTCGAACTGAAGAGGGATGGTATGAATTCAGAGCCAACTGTTGTTTCTCTCAGTGCTGAGAATCAATGCATGAAAAAAAAAGACCTTGTGTGCAGGAATATAAATCTAATTCTCACTTTCTCCCTCTGTTCCTCTAACTGAGAATATGCAATCTGTCTTTTCCCCGAAGCAGCTCTGGAAAAACATAATTTCACATATCTAGATGGTGCAATCAAGCGAAAAGAAGGTAAATTCAAGCTAACTGCTCTTTCTCTAGGGAATCTGGCCTGTAATTGGCTGACTGGGCTGCACAGGAGTAGCATTTCCTCTGCTTTTTTGTTCTTCAAGTAAACATGTCAAACATATATTGTTCAAGCAGACTAATATTTAACACACTACCTCTTTATTTTCCCTTCCTCTGTTTTAAACAGCCCACTGGGCACGGAAAAATTAATATAGAGGGTTTTCAGCGAAGCGAAGATTAGCGGAGAAGATGAATATTCTAATAACAAACCGGCAAATGCACGCAAACATACACTGCGATGTAAACATACACTGCTATGTGTTGCTTTGTAAACGATGAATATTAAAAGACGCAGGGGAAAGGGCTCTTGTAACATTTATAAAGACCTAAATGTTCATTCAAGCTGAACGCCGAAAGGACAATGCATAAAATATAGAGCATAACACGCACACACACACACATACACAGAAAGCTGATAAAACAATTTTCACTGCATGCCATTACCAAAAGTAAACGAGAGCGGCTTAGTATATGAAGTGTTGAATAATTTACAAGTCCGCCAGAGATCATATGATAATTGTGAGTGAAGGACACGGTCGGTCAGGATACTGAAGGCTTAATGTAGGCTATGATTTAATCCTGTAACGTTGAGAGACACTACAGAGCTAAAAGTATATGGACATTTCCTTCTAATTAAAGGGTTTGAATAAGCCCATTAATTCTAATAAAGACCAAATATTAATGCTCTGGCATACATTATATGGCATTCTAGAGAATTAAATTAAAATTTTAAATCAAATGTTCAACAAGCGAGTATGATGTTTTGGGAATCCATACATGTTTGATCATCTATTGTAGTTTTTCTTGATTCTCAATTATCACACCATTTTATGGAAGAAAAAAAAGACAACAAACGATTAAAGTTTCACTTTTTAAAATTTTTATTATTATTTTGAAAACAAAAAAAAGGAATTCTTTAAGAGACTTGAAACTAACATGGCGACAAGTAATTTAATTTAATTTAATTTAATTTAATTTAATTTAATTTAATTTAATTTATTTTATTTTATTTTATTTTATTTTATTTTATTTTATTTTTTTAAAAAGGAATTCTCTAAGAGACTTGAAACTAACTGTCACAGACGGCGCCTCTGTGGCTCCCTCCGACCGCCAGCAGCGGGAACTCGGGAACTTTTATTTATTTTTTTTTAATAATGACACTATGGGATACTACAAGAAACCTGAAACCAGCACAATAACAAATTATTTAAAATGTATTTATTATTTATTTATTTAGTATATTATTTAATACTACATTTATTTTATTGTATTCATTTATTAATTTTATTAATGACCTAATAGATAGATTTACAGATAGACATGGGTGGATGGACATAAATAGATTTCTTCTTGCACTGATGAATCATGAACAATAAAACCCTAGACATTTCTCATGCTGCCTTAACACTCCCGTAAGCCATCAGATACTGAGCTAATTTGTTTTCTATTGGTCTCTGTTGGTCCCTTCACCCCCCGCCTCATCCCAGGCTGATAAAGACAGTGGGTGTTGTTTTGTTTCATGCTTGGTACTTATCTAGATCAAGGGTAATGCAGTCAAGAGTTCAATACTGTTTGCTGCACTCTAATGCAGACAATTGACCGAAACAGACTTCAACTGAGATAAGTGCTTTCTGGCCTGAGCAAAAGAGAGATTACAGATAATTGTTGAACTCACATCAAATGTGAAATTCGGCATGACTCAAATCTACATTGCTGGACAGTTAAACGCACGGCGGGAAATGGAGACTTCAAAGATATGATTGGTGAAGCATCTGACAGGTTGTTAAAGCAAGGCACCCGATAGATAAAAGAGGCGATATGACACAGATGTTTGTTCCAAAACTACACAAGCACAACTAGCAGGGGTGTTAACAGAAATACAGTGCAAAATATTAGTAATTACTATGAACAAACAGCATTTTTTTTTACTGGCGGAAGCAATATTATGGAGTATTTCAGTCAAAGCTGAGTGTGTTCTTGTACAAATACACATTTTTGCCACACAAAAGTTTCGATGAACTTTTATTTAGCAAATTACCTGTATTTAAGTATTACGTAATCAAAACAACCCTACTGCAGAGCGATTGATTTGACTTGTAATGTGCAATAAAAAGCGACTTCTTAAAAAACAACAATAAATTCAAGCGTTGCTCAATTTCTCAAAATCTGAAGAACAAACACGTTTGCACCTCGGGTGGCCTGAGGGTGAGTACATTTTCAGCCGTTTTTAATTTTTGAGTGAACTGCTCCTTTGAAACAATACAATCAATTCAACAGTCTGCACTTCAGTCCCTCGCAGCCTCATTTTCATTCATGTCAAATTAAATATGGCTTCAACTCTGACTGAGGTCTGTTGGAACAAAAATGAGAACAAGAGCAGGGCAGCGAGGAGACGACTGGACAAGCGCAAGGTCACAGAACAAGTGTGCTCTTCATGTTAATGCTAATTGAAAGGGATGGAATAATGACAGTTAATTTATACAGTCTAATTAGTGAACTAACTATGAACACTGCCATTATGACTTTGATCAACACGATGACAGATATGATCCAAGGGTCATCTAGAGTCAAGAAGATATTTCATGTAAATGTAGTCATTTGGATGAACATGCTACATTTCCTCCTCCTGTTCTGTTTAAATATATAGTTTGTTCTGCTTCTCTGTTAAACACCCACAAGAACAGTATTTAATAACAAGCCTAAATTAATTACTTGAAGCCAGCACAGCGACAAGTGATTTATTATTTTTGTATTTTGCTTTATAAATATAGTGAGAAGAAATAGATCATGGGATGCTACTAAAGTTGTGTCACATTTCTTCCTTCTGTTCTGTGGTTATTTATATCTCTTTCTGTATCTCCATTAATAGTCCACAGGAACATAATTTAATTAAGTCTAAAATTAATTTGAGGCCAAAAACTCAATCAGGGGTACAAACAGAATCAGGTTTCCCTGTAGAACATACTGTATAAACTGAAGTGATTTCTGTATTTTATTATGAAATGTAATAAAATAATATTTTTTTAAACAAATGTATTTGTAAAATAATAATAACAATAGTAATAGTAATAATATTTTTTAAAATGCTTCTTTAATTGATTAATACTTAGATTAATGCTATCATTATTAATGATTAATACTAAATTAAATTTATGAATATATTAGTGCTGTCAAACGATTAATCGCATTCAAAATAAAAGGTTTTGTTTGCAAAATATACGCATGTGCTCTGTGTATATTTATTATGTACTGTATATATAAATACACACAGCATATATTTTGAATATATTTATGTCTATATTTATACTCGTATAATTAAAATAAACATACATAAATACATGTTGTTATATAAACACAGCCTATTTGATATATTTCCATAGATTCATGTGTATATTTATGTATACATTATAAAAATACACAGCACCCATACAGATATTATGTCAACAAATCGTTGTTTGCGATTTAATCGTTATTTTGGATGCTGCTTAATTCTCTTTCATTCATTTTTGGTTGTTCACTCGCTTTCTTTCATGTGTTTGTTCATTCATTCAGGCCTCATACATTTTTTCTCCAGCATGTGTGCCTTTTTCAGTGTCTTCCATCATTCTTTTCTCCAACCCTTCCTGTCCTCCTGCTGTGTGAGTAAACCCCAAATGAGCTTCTGTGGGGGAATCTGTCGGGGAGACATTAGCACATAGCTCCCGTTCTGCCGATGTGACTGACTGGCCAGGAGCCAAAAACAGAAGCAGACAGCGAGCAGGTGGGTTTCAGTCCTCACACCAGAACGGATCGGGCCTTTCATGAAAAACACAACTGGGGATATCAGGAGAACAGAAGCCACTTGAACGGCTATGTTAATCCCTCATTTACATTCCAGCCAGGTTAAGAGCAGGTGCTCACGTTCAGCCCTGTCCAACAATAAGCCCTGATTGCTCAGACAGAAGCCACGCTAACAAGGCTAACCTGACAGGATTGGAAAAACGGTAGACTTTGAGAAAGGCACATTAGTATGCGGACACTAAAAAGCACACATTAATCATTTGTCATCATTTACTCACTCTCATGTCATTCTAAACATGTATGACTTTACACAAAAGACGATACCCTACAAAATGTTGGTGTCTCCATCAATGAAGTCAATACGGTTCTTTTTGGACACCATTAACTTTCATTAGATGGATAGAATAGTCAATATGTTCTTCAAAATATCAGTTTTTGTATCACGTGGGTGAGCAAATGATGTCGCAGCTTTTATTTATTATTTTGGCTAACTAAGAAATATTTAAATACAGGATATTCAAGCTATGACAACCAAAAAAGAATCCAAACTTCTGAATAGTATCCTTTTAAACCTAAAACCCAAAACCCACACTTCATGCGTTATGGTTTACCTCAAATCACCTCAAAAGCTATTTAAGATAAAAAACAAAGGCAACTATGCTAATTTGATGGATCTTTAAGTTGTAACCCATCAAACCAAAGGAAATAAGCCAGTGTGCAGTGGAGTTAAGGAGTGAGGAGTGACTTTTTTTGCTCTGGGTGGGAATTATGAGCTGTCTCACATCCTCTTCCCTCAGTCAGAGAAAGAGCTGAGCTTATCTGCCGCTTGACAGATTATCCAATCAAACGCAGCGCTATTAGTGGGTGGAGGAGATTAGCTCTGATCCTCCATTTTCATAGGTTTTAAAGTGATGAGCACGAGCGAGGATTGCCAGTTTATATCCTGGTCTGCCGCGACAAGCGTATCTCTCCATCAGTGCTGAGCAGAGAGAAAGGCTCTTTTCATTTATCGAGAGGCTTGGAGAAAGTGGGGGTAGGGTTGGGTCCTTTGGGGGGAGCGAGAGGTTAGGATTTTCCACCTGTGTGTGTAAGTTTTATTTCCCAAGAGTGGGTAACTTTTCCATTTGGATAGAAGAGAGATATCTGTGGCGCTACTGTTTGCCAAGCTGTTTATTTGCCATGTTTACCATGTCTGTTTGTTTACACATTTGTAAATAGACTGAGCAGTGACAGTGGCACTAAATGATTGGGGATTTAAAGATGATATTAAGTGCTACAGCGATCGGTCTCATCACCTCTAAGAGCATCATAACTGCATTTATTGCTTGAATTTTCTTTAAAAAAATGGACATCATTTGAAAGATGAGACTTTATTCCTTATCAAAAGTAACAATGTATTAAAACTGTTTTCAATAAAGTTCCACTCGTGCAGAAGTAAAAACAATGCTGTTCAGTACACATGCATGCTGATCCGAACAACCTGGTCTCATAAAAATATGTACCTGCGTGCACTTTTTTGCAACACTGTTTTTATGTACCTTACAGCACATTTCGCCGCAGTTTCAAAGAGCAATGTCAACTGAGTGGCGCTAAAACAAAGGTTTAATACATGAACCCTAGCACATTTTTATTCTGTTGACATAGGTAAGTGTTGTGTTTTTATTACGTTGCTTCGGTTAAATTTAAACTTCTTTTGGAAATTACTTGATGATGTCACTAGATTAAGTAATTTGCAATCGTTCACAATAAGACCAGGAATGTGGGTCAAGAAATAAATTGGCTTGAGTATTATTTCATATCAACTAACATGTAAATTAATGCCAATGTATGCACATTCAACATCAATTTATCAAAAAAAGTGTGACAAAACAATAAACACTGCACAACAATGAAGGCTTACACAAAGGAATCAGTAAACACCGTTCAGGATTTGTGACCGCTTTTCTCTGCAGTGCTATGGTGAAATCAAAGTGTGCAAATGCTGCTGTCCCCTAGACAGAGTGCTTATCTTCACTAAAGTGTCAGGCATAGGATAAGTGACTCATTTGGAATGGAGCTAATCTCCATAAGGCAGGCAATAAACCTGTTCTCCGTCTCCACTCCCTGCACATCTACACAGTGGGAGAGACTAAAGGGGCCCACAAGCTGATCGCCGCACCGACGCAAGGAGCAGATTTATGATCCCTGGGTGGTGTGTCTGAATCGGGCCAGCTCAGCTCTCCAGAGCGTCATCGCAGAACCCTCCACAACTCAAACTTTATGCTTTATACTAGCACCATGAGACAAGAGAGAGGAAGACGAGAGAGGAGGAAGACAGAGAGGTCAGAATATAATTCATTCCCTTCAGTCTTACACAGGCTCCCAAGGTCCCAATGGTGAACAGGCAAAAGAAGAGATGACAAGGCTGTCTAACTGAACCTACAGTTACTATATACAGCAACAAGAGAGAACTACATTTTAAATTTTGTGAAGAAAAAAATTGGGGAAATCCTGTCAAACTATTTTTTACAGTTTCAGGGTATTGCTGTGATATTGCTAAGATATTCTAAATGTTTTTGAAGTGTTTTTAAGGTTATCTGGGTGGTTGGTTACTGGCCCAAGTCCCAAGTCTATAGGTGATTTCAGATTGAACTATCCCAGTGGGATGTAATGTAACGGGTTCCTAAGGCCTCAGTGGAAAACAGGCAAAAGAAAAATCATGGGAAAATCATGTCAACCTTTTCATTACAATTTCAGGGTATTGCTAAATTTTACCGACCAAAGTTTTACTATCCTCTTGGGATACGTACGTACTACTAATACAAATAAAATAATAAAATATTCTTACATAGGTTCCAAAGGCCTCAATGGAGAACAGGCAAAAAAGACAATGACAGAGAATTCTCTAGCTAAACCTTATTAAAGTTTAGTTTAGTTTAAATAAAGCAACAGGAGAGTTGCCTCATAGTTCTTTTTTTTGCAAGTTGCTATTTGGCTGTTCTGGGTAGTTGCCTTACGCCCCTAATCTGGTTTATTTCAAGTCCATAGGAGAACATTAGCCACACAAAACATTTGCAATCATATTTTTTATTAAATTAGAGCTTTATGGGACTTCCGGTTATGGTGGTGGCGTGACAAGTCGCAGTTTTCAACCCTCGTGCATTAGGCTAGAATCAATCCTTTTAAACCCACTTAAGATACTTCATTTAAGTTGGTGGAATAGCTAAAGCGATTACTAAAACAATGCCGTCGAAGAAAAAGATCAAAAATAAAGTGAGATTGGATGCGGAATCACAAATTATGCCTTCCGAACCTGAAAGCCTGAGCGAGCACGAGGAGACGGAGGATGAAGGGGGTGAGGCATCAAACGAGAATCCTAGTAACGCGGAGATGATGAAGGCCTTTAAAGCAATGGAAAGACAAGTAAGCGGCAAGGTGGACGAAATTCTTTCGGCGGTCGTGGATGTCAAAGTGAGATTGACAGAGGCGGAGGAACGAATTTCAGGGGCAGAGGATGAAATCGTCCAACTGAAGGCCAGAAATGATACGCTGGAAAAACAGGTGAAATCAATGGCTGATAAGGTAATTGACTTGGAGAACAGAAGTAGGAGGAACAATCTTAGGCTGGTTGGCTTGCCGGAGAAAGAAGAAGGATCGGATACGTGTGCTTTTCTGGAAAAATTCCTACCAGAGACTTTGGAGTTGGGAGATAGCGTTACGCCATTGATAATAGAGAGAGCTCATCGAATACCCAGCTCAGGTCAAAACAACAGACAAGATGGGAAAGTGCAGCCAAGGACTGTCATAATGAAGTTCCTCAATTTCAAACAGAAGGAGCATGTTCTAAAGGCTGCAAAGAGCAAGGGAGTAATTGCATACAAAGGTTCCAATCTTCGTTTTTTTCCGGATTTGTCGGCAGAGCTTCACAGGCAACAAAGAAAGTACGATGGTATCCGTCAAAAATTGCGTGACAAAGGAATCAACCGACACAGAGTAATCTTTCCTGCTCGATTGCTTCTTACACATGGAGATCGTACTGTGATTATGAATAGTCCAGAAGAAGTGGAGAAATTTATGCAGCAGGTCGAGAACTAGTGAACTGAGGTATCGAGTTCTGAAGAAATGGATAAAAAGATGCAACAAATAGGGAACAAGTAAATTGAGGTATTAATGCGAGGTACTGAGGACTAAAAATGTAAAATAGAAGTTTATTTTCTGTGTATGTAGGTTGTATATTCGTTCAAAGTGGATATTCAATTTTGTTTTAATAAGGGTAACAAGTTAAGTGTTTGACGTTTAAGTTCATTCATTTGAGGTTCAGAAGAGAGCGCTTTTGATATAATATTTGAAAAAAGAAAGGACACAAAGTGAAAGTTTGACTTTATTTTAAGATAATAGTTTGAAGATATTAGGTTAATATAATGCATATAGTTGAAAAGTATTTTATTGGATAAGTTATGGCTTGGTTTAAATATGTGGGTATAAAAGGGGCATAAGAGGGTTGAAACGGTAACGATGGATAGAGGGGTTGGTGTTCATTTTTTGAATAACCAAACAAGTAGGAGAAGACCATTTAAGAAGTCGAGTGTAGGGAAGGGGGTTACTGTTACAGATGGTACCAGTAAAGCATGGAAAATGCTGGGGTAAGTTCATATTTTATGTTGTTAATTTTGTTTTAGTTATTATATGTTCGGCCTCATTTATTTTGGCAAATACATGGTTCAAGGGTATGAGGATGATAAAAACAAAAAATGTCACAGACAGGAGGGATTAAGTTTTTATCATGGAATTGCAGGGGGCTGGGGAAACTAAAAAAGATCAAACAGGTGATGACTAGAATTAAGCAGATACATGCAAATGTGGTATTTTTGCAAGAGTCACATATGACTAAGGAAGAAGTTATCAAAATTGAAAGAAGGTGGCCAGGACGGGTATTCTCGGCATGTTTTACTACACAAGCCAGAGGGGTAATTACATTAATACATAAAAATGTGCCTTTCCAAGTAAATAATGTTATTAAGGACCCAGGTGGCAGATTTGTGATCATTCAGGGAAGAATGGTAACAGAGATAATAAATTTAGTAAATATCTATGGACCTAATAGGGATGATTCTAAATTTTATAGCAACATATTTCTGATGGTGGCTTCATTACCAGGCCAGGTTATAATGGCGGGGGATATGAATTGTACACTTGATCCAGGAAAAGATAGATCTACGGGAGTTGATACCACACATGTGAATTCTAGAAAACAGATTCTAAATTTTATAGGAGAGCTTAAACTAGTGGATATATGGAGGCATCTTAACCCAAAGCAGACTGCTTATTCATGCTATTCGGCAACACACCAAACTTACTCTAGAATAGACTACTTTCTTGTGTCAGCTCAACTGCTTTCAAAATGTATAGATTGTCAATACCTTAGTATTGTCATTTCTGATCATGCACCAGTGTCTATGTCGTATATCGATTCAAAATTAGTTAAAGATCCCCCTAAATGGCGATTCCAGCAAAGTTGGCTTAAGGATGCTTCATTTGTAGAGTTTTTGGGCAATCAAATTGACAATTATTTTGAAACAAATCAGTTGGAAACTTCAGCAGGAATTCGATGGGAGGCATTTAAATGTTTTATTCGGGGACAAATTATTAGTTTTTGTAGTTCTAAAAGTAAAAAATCTCGACAGGAGTTACAAGATTTGGAAA
>JAUMHP010000044.1:5315940-5339864 GCA_032361065.1 Enteromius trimaculatus | reverse complement strand
ATGGAGATATGCTATGTTGTAATGATGCGAAGACAGTAATGTGTGTCTATATAAAATAAATGAGAAAAAAAAAAAAAAAACATTTGCAATCATAACTCACAGAGCTGCACAGCAAAAATGCATTTTGCAATTACAGGCTGCAATTAACATCAAAAATCGTACAGCATCACATTTACAAAGTGTATGACATCCCAGGGGCCACCTTTCTCCTCATTTCTGCAAATCAACATCAACACATGCCGCAAAGTTTCATGCACAGGCATTCCGTCTGGAGTGATATATTTCTTCCTGCTGTTTCCACTTTCCAGCAAGACGATAAAACCCAAAGCGAGGCCCCCCAGAGACCCTGACAGCACTCTACACCAAAGACAGCAGGCCCTGGTCCAGCACCTTTCATCAGAACCCTCTTATCTGCCTTTATTTTACCGATGACGCGCCTGTGGACTGTTCACCCTTCATCTCTGCTTCAGCAGACACACTCCCGCAATCTCAACAAGCATTCTACACTCACAAAAAAAACAAGAAGAGCGAGATAAACAGGGAGAAAGACAGAGAGAAAGCGAGAAATAGCAAGTGAGAGACAATAACAAAAATTACCCACAATGCTTTTAGGCAAAGCAGGAATTTTTTGGCAAAAGCAAGCTCTCGACTGCAGGTGTGTGTGAGTGTGCGAAGATGGTAAGCACTCTCAGGATAATGAAAATTGTCCTTCTAAAATGTAAGAGATGATTGTGGGTGCTCGTCTGACATCTCTCTCATCCAGAATGTACCGCAAGTAACAGCGTTGATGATGACAATTGAAATCTTGATGGAAATGGCTAAGAAACATCTAGCATGCACCTCTCTCTGTCACAAGCATATACATTCATACCAGGATGAAAGGCTTTTTGAGAGCATAAGATGAAAGCTGGCTTGTTTCTTTGCATCTGGTACTCTTTAGGAATAGAAAGGGAATAGCTAAGAAGAGTTAGAGAAGAGAGGAGGAGAGAAGACAGGAGTGCCTACGCACTGTCTGATGCAGTTTTCACGAAACAGTAGCAGGACTCTACCCAAAAAGCCTGCCGGCTCCGCAGCTGTTCCAAAGCCTGCAGCGTCACGGGGTCTCAGAATAACACTGGCCAACAACGTTACAGGAAGAGACAATGTTAGAGATAGAAAATGCTTGTCGGAAATGCTGTCTTTTCTCTTTAACCTGGGAAATTGAAATATACCGGTTTCCTAAATGCATGCTATAGTACATGCCTCTCTCTCGAAAAAAAAGTACTGCGTTTAACATGAAAAACTTTGTGTTCACTCTCAAAACATTTTTTCTTTCGCAAAACTGTTGCATTCCCCCGAGAAACACAATACAGGAAACATAGTTTTTCCTCTCACCTCATAATATTTTAATCACAAACGTTTTACAAGCTTCTTGGGAAACGCGAGTGTTCTGCATTTTTCCATCCCATCTCGTTCTTCTCATTCTGAAAACGATCGTCCTGCAGATTTCAGCTCCAACCCCAATCAAATACACCTGAACCAGTTAAAGGAGTTCAGGGCTACTTGACAATAAGAGGTTGATGTTTTGGAGCAGAGTTGCAAATGAAGTCTGCAGGATGGTAGCTCTCCAGGAGCAGAGTTGGAGAGTCCTGTTTTCTCAGCTCCATATGTTATGGATCAGGGATGTCCAATTCTGCTCCTGGAGGGCCAGCATCCTGCAGAGTTTACTTTCAGTCAGCTCCAACACACTCCCTGGAAGAAGACCCTGACTACTGTGGTTCAGGTGTGTTTAATTAGGATTAGAGATCATCCCTGCAGGACAGTGGCTCTCCAGGGTTATTTTACTGTAATCAGTTCTAAACACGAAGACGCCTCAAAACGCATTTATGCGTTTGCCGACCCCAGGGGGTTAACTAAAAAAAAATGACCTTGAAATGTAATTAATTTAAATTAAACCTTACAATGAAAACAAAAGATGTATACAGGACCTATCCAACCGTTTTGTTAATCTGAGTCATTTCACAACTTCCAAAATCCAATCTTAAATTGAAAGTCCTTGCCCAACATTTTCCCTTTTTCTATAATGCTTACACTTGGGTATACTTACCAGTTCAGGAGGAGAGATATGTCACTTATATTGTATTGCTCTTTCACAATGTTCCTAGTAAGTAAAATGCCAAACAACAGTCAAAGTTCAAGCAAAGACCACTTAAACCCCCATGAAATACTTTAAAAGGTGAAGCGAAAGGGACTTTTTTTTATTTTGGCTGTTCAGGGAACTAGATGGCAATGCTTTGTGTGCGTCTACTTTTTCAATCCCAAAAGACAATCCTTTCTTTCTTTTATCAGGTCTACATAAAAGGATCCGAAGGGGTGGAGCCAGAAGAGAATAAGTGAAATGCACCTATGGCGATGAAGCGCCTTATTAATATTCATGAGGCGAGGAACCACAGTGGTGCGTGGCATCAAAGTCAGGAATAGTGAAGACACTGTGGAATCTCCTCCAGACTCACTCCATTTCTCACTGTTCTTTTCTTCTCTGCATTCTCGGTGCCTCTCTATTTATTTCCATGGATTACATTGTGTTTGTGTTAAGATATAAGTATGTGGATGTGCGCTGGAGGTCGGTTCACGCGGTGGGAGACCTGAACAGATCTCTCTTCTCTCGGCACTCACTTCTACCTCCACTCCAGGGGATGCACACCTCTCGGCAAATTGCCCCAGCAGCTAGTTTCGCACACACATACGGATGCTTTCAACAGCCAGATTGTGCTCTTGAATTTCTGTGCGCATTTGTAAACCACAAACCTCTTCTCGTGCCAATTTCCTCACTGGTCTCTATGGTCTCAGGGCATGTTTTTATTCATTTACAAACTGTGTGCAAGTTATGTTTACATCAGATGATATGATCTGTCAAATAAACACATCTGATGAACACAAAAGACAAATCAAGATCAAAATCAGAAATGCGATATGGACTAGTGTCTCTGAATGTTAAGCTGCAAAAGAATATTTAAATATGTCCTTCATGTCTCTGTGTAAATGAATGACGCAAATGTGTGGTTTTGTTTACATACTGAAGCACCTGTTTTCAGCCTTTGCCACCTTAATATATTAGTATACATGAACACATGAATCTATAGAACTGCTCTGAGAGTCTCTTCATTAGCATTTTACTATTTCTTTTGAGTATTTTATATTTTATCATATACAAACAGAATCTAAAGGTATTCACATCAAACAGTCAAAATAAAAGTTTGGTTTAACCTGAATAAGCTGTGGCAAAAACATTACTTAATGTAATGATAGCAATACTGATACTAATAAAACTATTATCAAAACATTATTTTTAAAGAAATATTTACCAGAAAAGATATGTTACAGAATTTATTTAGCTGAAAAATATGCACATTAAATAATAATCATTTTTTTTAATGAATTCATTAAAGTGGAATCCCGAAAAATTACTAATTGCTAACAAAGAAAAAACATTTATTATATACAGTATACATACATTTATATATATATTTTTTCTTTTTTTTTTTACTTTTAATAAATGGCTGTTTAATGTAGTAAGTTTCATGATTTCAATTAATTAGACATGGGTTTTGATCAATACAGTAAATAAAAAAAAATCATAATAAAACAAAATTTGCCAAAACAATTTTATATTTCACGGGTCTCTGCAAGTGCTTACAAACATTTTAAAAAATGGTCAGTAATAAATAGTTGACAGTAGCTATTGACTTTGATAGCATTTCCCCCACATACTGTGATTAACATCATTCTTCAAAATATCTTTTGTGTTCAACAGAAGAAACTAGTTTGGGCCGACTTGAGGGTGAGTACTGAAAAATTGTATTAATGTTGCTACTTTTATTTAGTTACTGTATTCCCCGATACTGGTTTATATTCACAAGCCTGATACAGAATTGAAGATCTGGAGAGCTCCCTCATCTGAAAGCCCATAAAGGTAAGCTCTCAAAACCAAAAGAACATACAATAAAGAACCAGCGATGAGTGAAGTGGGACGTGGGATGTTTGTCACACACACACTTCTCCATGTTCTGCTTTGAAACTGGCGACAGGCCCTCCACCGGCCATTAAACATTCAAATGTTAACAAAAGACTGCGGAGATTACATTAAATGACACAGACCTCATTTCCTGAACCTTTTGAGGAATATCCCCTCAGCCACCGCTACTATGGTTACACAAACCAGGCGCCGTTTCGGGCAAAACACTTCAGCTTCTCATAGGACGGGGAAAAAAAGATGAGCATGAATGTACTTAGCATAAAGCACACCCTTATCTTCATTCCAACGTTATATTAACTTTCCAGGACTGTAGCATGGAATAAATCCGAAATCTGAGTACAGTAAAATAACCCTTGGGTGGTTGAAAAACAAGACTTCGGATCATAACCACAGAAGGACTGACTCCAATTCCCAACTGTCCTCGACAACCTCGTCCTATTTCATCTTTATCTCTCATTTCATGTTTCTGTATAAGGAAATAAACCAGTCTGGTGATGACTGCTATATATACTTTGCCGCTGCCAGTTGTTTTTCATCAAAACAAGGCAGGAATCTTATCAAACAGGCATTAGCATTTGCGCTAGCTCTGTTTCTGTTTACGAACGCACAGTACGAGCACAAGTAAGCATTTTGTTGTGATTATTATAGGCCGTTAAATTTGATTTACACAGAGAGTATAAGACAGCGAAACGGGGCGAGAGAGAAAACCAGTAAAATGACAATATGATTTATGAGCATTGATTGATTAGCTGGTGAATTGATGCACAGAGTCCGTTTTTATTGACACAACCCCACGACAAAAGAGTCGTGCTGACCGCCAGCTATTCATCATACGATGCGTCAGCATTACACTAGTCATGTTTACGGGTCTATCACACCTTTATTGGATGAACATGTAAATCTCTGGAAGTGAACCGACCAGAACCGAGATGGTAAACTGGTAAATTGCTAAGTGCATTACTAGCCTTACCTTCAAGTTTTTATGATTTTGGATACCATGAGTGCGTTGTTTTAAGACTCATTGTGCGTTAAAATATATCAACACTGGAACACTGTTTGGTAAAAAAAAAAAAAAAAAAAACGTATGGAAATCTTAGCTAATCACTAATTGTCCAGTACACCAAAGGCACAGTCAGCACAATGCTAATGCTAATAAAATCCGATTCTGACCTCTGACCCCCAAGTATTATTGGACTTGTAACCTTTGAGCGGACAACAGGGATTTGGGATACTTCTAACAGTACTCTCTCACTGTAGTGTGGCTTCAAACCCGTTCTAAGCCTCATTCAAACCATAAGCCTCAATCACAAAGCACCTCTTACTGCCCGAGCTATCGATCAGCTATGTGAGAGGAGAGTCAATACAGGCCTGAAAAAGATCTACACCTTTTTCTTTCTTACTTTCCCTCCTCGCTGCATCTCACCTTCCCTCTCGGGCAATCTTTTCATTCCTCCCCAACTACCCCTTCCTTCTACTTCCTGTAGTCCAGAAATATACTTGATCTTTGCCGTTGAGTTCTAAAAAGGTTGCAAGCAATTCACAAGCAATTTAAGCGTTGACAGTAGGTATTAGTGCATTAGACACCAAGTAAGCCAGAAATGTCAAAACATGTCAATAAATAAAAAGAAACTGTTCTAATTTAATAATTCTATATTTTTAAATATGCATCAATTAATTATTTAACAATGTATTTATTTTTTACAATGTATAACTATGTTGCATATATATATATCTACTTTGCAACTGCACTGCACAATATTATTCTCGTCTATTATTTGTTATCCCTCTTTATTCACCTCCTTTCTTGCACAAGGTGAATGCTGTAGCCTGGTAATGTGAGCCCATCTGTTCTAAGACTTGTTAGGATAATGAATCCTTATGTGGCCCAAATGACTTCCTATTAGAAATAAGGATGAAGGACAAATTAGCTCTCATGACACAGAGGCAGATACAGAGAGAGAGCGCAGATGGACTCAGTCAATACGAATAAAGCCGCAGTAAAGGAGGGTCAGCTTTATAGTGAGATTAAGAACTGTCTCTCTCTCTGTCTATGATGAAGGTATAAGACAGAATACAGTTGGGCTGGAGAAACATAATTCACCTGCTGTTCCAGTGTACAGTAAACACGGCAGATGGTTTCTGAGCAACAGCAGCTGTGTGTATGTACGCGTGGACAGAAGCTTTATGTGTTAAAAATCCATTAGCAGCATTCACAGAAAAAGGTCCTGCACTTCTATAAATGAGACTGTACAAGCTTGCTATATCTGCAATATATGAGCTGTTGCTCTTGGCTTGAAGGGAATCACAGTCCATGAATAATTGTTTACAGAAGACACTGACTGCTCATAAACCACTTTCATAGAATAATAAAACTTGAAGGAACTAAGTACTGTAGATCAAACATACACACACACACACCATTGTTTTCTATGAAGACACCCCCCCCCCCATCCACTTCCACTTTATTGTCATTACCAATTAATTCATCTTACTTAATATGCTTACTAAGCTGTTTTTCTTTTGGGACCTGTTGACTGTTTCCTTATAATTTAGACAAACAAACAATAACAAATTAACAAATTAAAATGCACTATATGTACACACTACAAATTATATATATATATGAAGAGTTTATATGCAAAAAAACAACTCAGTTTTTAATCATTCACAAAAATCATGTTTTTTTTTTATTATTGTGCATTCCATTTAATGCGCAATAACACAAAATAAACTGCAGTTGTTGCCGTTTTTGACTAGATTAAAAATGACTTAAAAAACACAATACAACTCAATAAAACATGTTAACAATCAAAAATATGAGTTATACTTTTTGTGCAAATAAAGTCTTCAAAACATATAGGGTTTTTTTGGTGTTTTTATATATAACAGGAAACCATACGGGTAACATTTTAGAATAGGTAACACTCGTTAACTTTTAACTACGACTTTCCCCTCAATTCTTAATTTGCTGCTTATTAATAGTTAATAGTAAAGTTGTTAAGTTTAGGTATTGGGTAGGATTAGGTAAGTAGAATAAGGCATTAATATGTGCTTAATTAGCACTAATAAATGGCTAATATTCTAGTAATATGCATGCTTATAAGCAACTTATAGGTGTAACCATTAAATAAAGTGTTGCCAAAATATATTTAATACTTGGATTACCAAATATATGCCTACTATAAAAAAGCAAGATGCGATGAAAGACAAATATGACAAGGAAGTACAGCCAGTGGTGGTGCAAAGACGCAAAAAGTTTGAGTTGCTGAAATATGTGGAGGACGTATGTGAGATGTGTGTAGGCTGTGGCAGGGTGTGAACAGGGTCACTCACAGAAATACTGTTATTGACATTTTTCCCCTTTAAGTTAGTTTAGTTGTTATTTTCTGTTCAACTTTTCCATTTGGTTACAGGTCATTGTATGTATGCTTAATTCATGTGCTCTTGTTTAATTTTTAATTCCGAGTCATTCTGTCCTGCTGGGGGCCTTACAAATTTTGAAAGGATAATCTCTGCAAATGTGTGTGTGTGTGTGTGTGTGTGAGGGTGACTCTGCGTGTGTGTCACTCTGCATGCGCTTATGTATCTGCCTGAGCTTGTGTTTTCACTGTCTGGTGCTATAAAAACAGATTAGTTTGCTCTACATCTAGAAGGCGGCAAGGTGAGCCAATAAACAAAATTAATTACAAGCTGTCTCTATTTCACATACACACACAAAAATACACAATCACACACCGTAATGCTCTATCATCCTCTCAACGGCTCCTTGGTGGCTGTGTGAAAGACAGTTTACTCATGTAAATCTCCACAGAGAATTTCGGTTCAAAGACACATGACTGCAGCACAATGCAGTGCACCTGCTATAAAAGATTTAATGCAAGCATTGCTGTTGGTGTGTTTCGGTGTGTGTGTGCATGTTTCTGAGAAAAAACAGTTTCATGTGTATTCTGAAGATAACGAGTGAGGCACTTGCCTGTGCGATACAATGCCAACTGAGATGCCAATGGGGAACTAAGTGTAGCTAAGCTACCAGCTAGACAGAATGTTTTGGTAGCATGAGAGTAGTTCACTGGTTTATTCTCAGTATCGAGTACTTTTGCAAAGAGTAATAAAAAGCAATATCACTGCATTTTTTACAGCTTACAGGACTGACAGACAGACCATTAAACATAAAAAGGACAGACAGAGTGTTAGACAAAAAAGACAGACCAATAAAACAATAGACAGAAAGACAAAATGTTAGAAAGAAAAACAGAGCTATAGAAAGACAAAAAGAGAGGCAGACAGAAAAAATGTTAGACAGAATGAGAATTGAGATGAACAATAGATAGATACATAGATAGAATGATAGAAAGATAGATAGAATTATAGATAGATAGATAGATAGATAGATAGATAGATAGATAGATAGATAGATAGATAGATAGATAGATAGATAGATACATACAAGAACCACACAGGGCTGAGGTGTACAGCTGTGCGATGTACACAGGGTTTAATGGGTTGAATGTCAAGGTGTAGTGCGTTTGTAAGACATCTGCTGACATTAGTGCTGACACTGGCACCATGTATCCTGAGCCGTAAAGGTCAGCGGTCTGATGAACCGTGCATGCAGCTCACATATGGTGGTCTTCTAAAGGATCGGACAGCGTGTCTGGGGCTTTTTTCCCATAAGAAGAGGTGTAATAAATTTTGTAGAAATGACCCTGGTAATTTTCTCACTGGAACCAACAAAATCATGTGGCTGAATGAACTCACGAGGGATGGAGAAAGAGAAAGAAATGACCCAAGAGTTCTGCTTGCCTGACTTCATCTCTTCGTTGGATCTAAGCTGGAAAGTCCTTGAGAAATAAAATTAGACAGAGTGAGAGAGCGTCAAATCTGTTCCATTTTAATTAAATTTCTTGTCTGCCAAGGCCAGGGCTGCCCTCCCCAACACCCTCCCCCTCGCTGGTTGCGTTGTAATTGCATTTGCAGCCTCATTTGAGCAGACTGAGTGAAGGCTGATTGTATTGGTCTGGTAATAACCACAGCGGGCACATGGGCCGCTGAGGGCCTGTGGAAACACAGCCGTACCGATCCAACACACAGCGCCCCTCCCTTCTTAGACTTTGTTACGCTGCAGATCACCTGCAGTAAGCTGCAAGAACTGACGCACCAGAGAAGATGCATTCGGGGCAAAGATCCTCCGTAAATGGTAAAATACGTAAAAAGCTTTTTAAAATTAATTGGGTTGTTTAAAGAGAAAACCACCTCAAGGTTTCGTTCTAAGTAGTTAAATTGTAATGAGAACAGATTGCAAGGAAAAATTGGGGATAAGAATGAGAGGCAATCATCAAATTAGGCACACTTGAAATAGAAGTGCAGCAATTTCAGTTTCCTGAACTCAGACAGGCTGGAACATTAAATAATAAATATTTATATGACACAGTTACATTAAAAAAATACTGCATTTTATTTCTGTAGTAAGACTTCTTTTTGAGTTACACTATTCAAAGAGAAAAAAGTGTGAAAAGGACAAAAGACAAAGTCGTTTCAGAGTCAGAGCAGGCTATTACATTTTGAGGAAAGATTATGAAGACAAACATCTTTGGAATAATGTGATCTTTCACAATAAGACTAAGGTGTGAATTAATAAATTAAGTTGTGTCAACTTTGATTTCAGGTTGACTTTGAATGTCATAGAAAAAGAAAGAATGAGATAGGACAGAGAGGAAGCAGAAATTTGTTCTTATGTCTTCCCAGTGTCAGTGGCATATGTTGGAGGATGGTCATGATGGAAGATGTCCAGCAGTACATATCATCGAATGACAAGAATCAGATCTTTTACTCAAAATCTAGTCCAGTTTTTTGACATATCAGAAAACATGTCAAAGAGAAATTGCTGATACTAAGAAACTGGACAGTTTGTATTGTTTTGCTGATACAGTAGATCAGAAGTGATCTCTGTGGTGATTACGACTGTTGAATGTGTTCCTACCGCCCCGTGACAGACAATTCCTCCCAGAGTCGTCACCGTGCCAAACGCATCTATCTTCAGACTGCACAACAAACCCACTGTCTGGGAAAACATCCAACTCTTCTCTCTCCTATCCATCTCCTGCTATCTTTAACACTTAAACATCTGACAGATGCGACCACAAAAATAGAAATGATACCCAAAAAGAAAGCCTGAGGATGTTAAGAGCATTTCTCAAATTTGTACAACATTACATGACTGTATATATGTAAACAAATAAACCTAAACAGAGGGACACATTAGGATGAACGATAGAACTGTGTAGATAGTTTAAAATAAAATCAGATGTAAATAGACAGAATGAAGGAGGAGAAAGTGTATTGTGGCCAAGTATGGTGACCCATACTCAGAATTTGTGCTCTGCACTTAACCCATCCAAGTGCACACACACAGCAGTGAACACACACACAAACGCTTTGAACATAATTCTGCAGCGCCAAGGAAGCAGCTGGGGGTTTGGTGCCTTACTCAAGGGTCTCACCTCAGTCGTGGTATTAACCGACAATCCCTGCTCGAGACTTGAACCTGCGACCTTCGGGGTACAATCTGATTCTCGATCCATGACTGCACCCCAGAATGACAGACAAACGGGCACATCGACTGACCGACAGACTGACCCTGTGCCCCACTGTGCATACTATTCACCCTATCAGCCCTAAATAGTATTGAAAATTAATAATATCACATAGACGTAAGGATGTATAGTATGCATATTGGGACACAGACTTAACGACATACAGATAGACCCACCCATCGACTGACTAACCGACAGAGTGACAGACGAACAGACAGGCCCACCCATCGACTGACAGAAAAACAGAATGATGAAGGTAAAACCAACAATCAACTGACCAACAGACAAACGACAGAACAAGCACAGATAGGCAGATGCACCCACTGCCTGACTAAGACAGACAGAATGACAGACCAACAAACTCACCCATTAACTGACCAACAAACAGACAGAACGACAGACAGACAGATCCACCCATCAACTGACCAACAGACAGACAGATGCACTAATCAACTGACCAACAGACAGAACGACAGACAGACAGATCCACCCATCAACTGACCAACAGACAGATGCACTAATCCACTGAAAACAGACAGAACGACAGGCAGACAGATCCACCCATCAACTGACCAACAGACAGACAGATGCACTAATCAACTGACCAACAGACAGAATGAAAAACAGACAGAACGACAGAAAGACATATCCACCCATCAACTGACCAACAGACAGAACGACAGACAGACAGATCCATCCATCAACTGAACAACAGACAGATGTACTAATCAACTGACCAACAGACAGAACGACAGACAGATCCAACCATCAACTGACCAACAGACAAAACGACAGACAGACAGACAGACAGATCCAACAATCAACTGACCAACAGACAGAACGACAGACAGACAGACAGATCCACCCATCAACTGACCAACAGACAGACAGATGCACTAATCAACTGACCAACAGACAGAACGACAAACAAACAGAACGACAGAAAGACATATCCACACATCAACTGAACAACAGACAGATGTACTAATCAACTGACCAACAGACAGAATGACAGACAGACAGATCCATCCATCAACTGACCAACAGACAGAACGACAGACAGACAGATCCATCCATCAACTGACCAACAGACAGAACGACAGACAGACAGACAGATCCACCCATCAACTGACCAAAAGACAGACAGATCCACCCATCAACTGACCCATAAGACAGAACAACAGACAGACAGAACCACCCATCAACTGACCAACAGACAGACAAAACAACAGACAGATCCATTAATCAACTCACAGACAGGCAGATACACCAATTAACTGACCAACAGACAGAGGACAGCACACAGACAGGACAACAGACAGACTGTCTAATATTTATCCTGATAGATAAATATGTTGGTAGACAGATACATAAATAGAGCGTCAGTCAGACAGAATAGTTAGACAAAGAGACTTAACAGACAGAACGACAAGCAGGTGACAGACAGACTATCCAATAGTAAGCCTGATCGATAAATATGTTGATAGACACATGCATAAATACAGAGTGTCAGACAAAGCAACAGATCCACAGACTTCCAGACAGTCAGCCTAAAAGCTCTATCTGCAGACTTCTTATTTTATTTATATTTTTTGAAGTAAACTATTCCTTTAAAAGCCTGTTACCCCAAAACTGCAACATAAAATCCCCCTTTTTCCACATAGATGACCCATCATGCTTTTTAAGACATCTAATGTATCTAAGCGTAAAATCTCTGCTCCTGTGACCCGACTGAACCAACCTTGAGGCGTCAGATCAGAACTGAAGTGTTTAATGACTGAGTGTGAACTCTGCAGAAAGCGTTCAGAGAAACCGTGAAGCCTCTTTTCATCCTCGGTCTTCACAAAGCATCTCCCTCCGAGACAGGTGCACAAACAGAAGAGAGAGAAAGACGCCGATAAAAGATTCTACTTACAGCACAAAACAGCGCATGAATATTTAACACGTGTTACCAAATAGTGAGAAAGAGAACGAGAGACAAAGAAATCAAAACCTGATATCACTGCAGACAGAAGATCACCTGGGACAGAGGCTCTGTTACCATGTTTGGAAAAGAAACTGAATTGACGACACAGACACACGTGAATGTACAAACCCTGCTATACCAGTCGACCTGAGTCAGAGAAGATGGCATTTCGTTTGACGCAAGCGAAAGATACACTGTGAGGAATTGAAGTGTCTTCCTAAGATCCAAGGTCACGCTTGTTTTTTTTAAAATCTGCTGTACATGAAAGTCCAAGAACTATTTCATTTAATTAGTTGGCTTACATATTATAAATGTGACTCCTGTGATCTGACCCGAGTCAAATGTTAAAGTCCAGACTTGACTTAACACATAGTTTTATACACTTGTATGTATATAACTACTGCTAAAAAGTAATAAAATAATAACCCAACAATCTAGGTTACTATTTGTTTTACATTTCAGGTTATCTATAATGAATGAACATGAATTTACAATGAATAACAGTATTAATTCACATTAACTAAAGATAAAAATGCTAAAATGTTCATTATTGTTCATTAGTAGTGTATCACGATTTACACACACACTTAAATAAGATAAATAATTAAGCAGCAAAAATTCATTTTAACAGATAATAATAAGAAATGTGTCAAATCAGCATATTAGAATGATTTTTGAAGGATCACGTGACACTGAAGAGTAATGATGCTGAAACTTCAGCTTTGATATCAAAGGGATAAACTACATTTTTAATTGCATTAAAATGTAAAACACTTCAAATCTGAATAAAACTTCCCAACATTACAGTTTTTCTGTATTTTAATTCAATCATGTGCATGCAATTGTAATTATTCCACGTTTTTGATCCAGGATACTAACCCTAAGTTTGTAAAACCGACTCAAACCATCCCCAAAACCCACCAGGTTTGCATTACATATGCATAAGTTAGCACAGTTGTTAAGTGTTGCCGTGTGGAGGGGCCGTCGGACTGATAAAGACCTTATTTGAGCATGAGTTGTGTTCTGGAGCCCAGAGGGAGCTGATAGCAAGGGCTAATTAACAGAGCTTATTTACATCTTTCTTTTCTCAGCGGCTGTTGGACTTGCAGAGAAAGCAGCTCTACCGCAAAGCTCAGGGCCCAGATTTACACACTCGCACACCAGCAGTATAACTCACGCCACCGGTGAAGCCTTATCTAGGTGAAAATCACCCAGCCTCTGCGCTAAAGTTTCCAAAAAGATGTTATTTCCAAGGCCACGGTGACGATTCAGGCTGTTTATGGGAAGCCGGTTTTCCTTTGAAAGCAGACAAGTTTAAGCAATGGAGAAATTCAGCCAGCCCTTCTTCAGGAGACACAGATAGAAGGTGATGTTAAGATGATGGAAAAGAAAGAGAGAGAGAGAGAGAGAGAGAAAAAACCCTACGGATATCGAGAAGCGCTCGATCGATTGCAGCTCAGTTTGCTGACACACGCGTTAACTCCTCAGCGGCCGCGTGATTGGTCGATGCCACATTGGTTATGATGCGGTTTAACAGCTAACTCCCCAATGAGTGCTCAGCCATCAGGACACTTAATTAATATAACATGCTGCTTTATTGACAATCTATAGTGGGAAGGTTCTCGTAGATATTCAATACTAATATCATAGTCTTCCGTTACTGCAAGCTAATCAGTCTAGGTATGCAGGCAAATGTGTTTTCCCTACATTTCTACCTGTATGGAAAAAAACACTGAATGACTGCAAATCCGATTACACTAAAGATGTGTTCTTTTCTTGATGAATAATACAGGTTGTATCTCTAATACAGAAATAAAACATATAAAATAAGTCATTATGCATAGAGAAATGTTGTTGTACATTATGCACGGAGGAATTAGAAAATGAATTTTTTTTTTAGCTAGTTGTTTAAAATGTTTCTGATTTAAATGTAGTTTAAATTAATTATTATATTAAAATAGCTGATGAATAAATCACGCCATAGCAGATCTATACAGGTGGAGCTGGGGAAGTTGGAGGGATTCAATTATTTAAATTATTATTTTATTATAATATTATTGAATGTTGAGCAGCGAGCTCATTTCCTTCTAAAGAACCAATCAACTGCACTATGTGATGATATTATGTCAGACAACAAAATGACTAAAACTGGAACTAAAATTAACATAAAAATGTTCAATTTAAATAAACTTCATCGTCTTGAAAATGGACAGCGTAAAGCAAATGTACAATTTTTTTTTAATTATTATTTAATTTATTTATTTAGAAACACTCCTAAAAGTATCATCCTATATTATTTTAGTTCTGAAAAATAAGCAGAACAACATTCGTTATTTTTCTTCCGTTTTGGGGTTATTGTAAATATATACCCAGTTTTGTGACATTCATCCATTATCCAAAAATTGGACACTGCAAGTTAAAAAATTGCTTTCAAGAGCTCAGCGACTCAGCGAATCTGTTATAATGTGGTGAATAAATCCACTAACTGCCACAAATGGTTCCCAGCATCATTCAAAAGAGAAAATACGACTCGTAAACAAGCTAAAATCCTCTCTTGACATTAAAGGTTATTTCCTCCTTGCTAGCACACAGGTCACCTTCAACAGAGGAGCATGAAGCTAATCCATACACGCTCACTGCTTTATCACTAATGCATCCCACAATAAGCCACAGGTCAGGAAAATCTGTTTCACCGTGAGTGGCAGGTAAATTATGTGGGGGAAAAAGAACGAGCGAGCGAGAGGGAAGGGGAACGTGACATTGGGTTATGTGAAGATGGCACAGGGCAGGAGGATGGCATAATCACTACATAAACAGTCTGCCGAATAAGACGGGTTTTCTGGTTCAGTAGGCACGTAAGGGAAATACAATTTCACCGCATGTAGACAGCAAGAGAAAAAATTATTAAACGGGGACAGAAGCCACTACAAATATAGCGCTGGCAGTGCTAAAGCAAACTGGGAATGAGAAGACTAGAGGTGAAAAAGGGGGTAAAGATAAGGGTTATATTTTATACCCCATACCTTTAGCTGTTTTAACCAATAGTGAAACACAGGATTTATAAAACGAGGTGGTTATGTGAGAGAAGCGGATAACTGGGTGACATAAACGCTTGTTTTTTCAATCCCAGGTTTTTCTAGCTTGCTAATGTGGTGCTCTGCTCTCTCGGAGTATGTCTATCTCTTCTCCTTTCTCTCTCTCGTTTTGATCTGTCCTCTCCTCTGTCACCTCCCTCAATCCAGAACAAAGGGCTGTCAAACGCGATAAGAAAGTCTTCTGAGCTCTTCTTTCAAACCCAAGTGGAGAATTAAGAGCCCTAAGCGTTCCACCTCTCTGGGCTTCAGTCAGTTTATCTGGAGTCAATCTCCACTTCTGCTCATTAGCTTCTCTCTTAAGCCAACTTCAGTGATGCAGCATGGGTCACAGTATTAAAAGAGCTAAATGGAGGTGAGGGAACTGGAAACAAAAAAGGGTAAGACAGGCCACTTTTATGTTATGTGCTGGCAGGTCTAGAAGTGTTCTTCAGCATTTTCCACTTTTGATATGCATAATTTATGATTTAAATAGACACATGATTTAGCATTGCATTAACAAAAAATGTATGTAAAAGGTAAATAAAAAACAAAGATAAAAATAATAAAATAATCATAAAAAAGGAACAATTTAGCATTACATTAATACTATTTTTGATAACTACTATGCATCATTTATAATAAAATACACGTATAATAGATTACATAACATTTAATATAAATATTAAAATGAATTAACAAATAGTATAATAACAATAAAAAAGCATGATTTAGCATTACATAAATAATTTTAAAGGGATGCATAATGAAATACGTAATTGTAATTTACTATTACATTAATAACACTTCATAAAAGTATTAAAAGCGATTTATAATTATTAAAATAATTTGTAACAAATAACAATATAACTATTTAGTGATGGTTTAATGTTACATAACAAATCATGAAATATTAAAAAGGATGCATCATTTATGATAAAACATCAAAAAGTGATTTAGTGATACTATTGTAATAAATTAGTAAATAATTAATAATAAAAATAACATGATTTAGTATTACATAAAAATACCAACTGTGAACCAATGAAAAAAAAAAAAATCTAAATCTCAGTGTCTGGTATATGGCTCAGTTTACCCCAATAGTAGTATTGTTCACCACAGTATTCACTACGATACAATATTCTCCATATTTCTAGATTAAACTTGTGCATCTTAGCCTTGAGTACCAGCGGAGGTTTCAGTGTGAGGCGTATGATGCAACAATGCAACTTTGTTGGTGGCGTGGTGTTTAAGGCTCAAGGCTGGTAACTGGAAACTTTTCGGTTCATTACCCACAAGGAGCGTGTTATGAGCCATCCACACCAAGCCCTTCAGCAAACCGCTGAAGCTCAGGCTGCTGCAGGCCCGTTGTTCATGGTGCTGGTTTGTGGCGAAATCAAATGAAAGACATGGAAACCAATTCTAGCAGCCCATGGTCATGATGCAATAAAGATTTGATTCAGCTGTAGCCAGAAATAACTTACTTGATTAATCACAAAGCTTTGTAATGGTGCACCACGAGACTGCGAATCTAAGCAACTGGATAAAAAACAAAAGTATCTGTAGCCTAACATATTTTTCCACTAGTGAACATCTGAGTATGTCTTTATAAGAGCTGCTGACTATAACAAAAAGATCACTGCTTAAGGTCTAGTGTATACGTAGTTTTCACAAGCAGTGCCAATAATGAGCGCGACATCACTTGTGCATCGGAAGGTCTTTGTTTGTGGCATGCTATGTTTTGTAAGTGATTGCAAACTGCACAGCATTTCCCGTTCTCATCACACTGCTCTATTTACTGAGCATACAATGCAGGTGTGATCTCTATAAATCATCCTCTAAATAGAGTTATTGTGCGATTTGCCTTTGAATGATCACTGTAGCAAAACATCCGAACAGATGCCGCTATACAGCAAACACAGCTGTATTTTCTGCAAGCGGCTTACATTTAATAATACTTTTAATAATTTCTCCCCATGAAAGTCATATTTGAAACTCTGTTCCTCCTATTAAAATGACTTCACAACATAAATCATGCGCTTTGCTTGTTTTGATGTTAATGTTATAATGTAGTGCATATTCTAACAAACTTGGGTGTAATGATTACAATCAAATGTCACTCGCCAACTACAGAGGGTTAAAAAAGCAGTGTTCCGTGAAGTAAAATATAAGAATTTATGATTCTTATGAATCAAGTTCATAAGGATATTAAAACAAAGCATGTAATAACTTCACTGTATGACACTGCATTTCCGGTTGCAGTTGGTTTTATACTCGTGAAATGTTTTTAATTCACTAATTAAGTTAAATATTTAAGTAAATTAATATTTGTTTATGTATTTATTTCCATTCATTCACTCAATTAATTTTTTTATTTTTATTTATTTATTTACTTATTTATTTCTGATCATTCTGGTAATTCCACAGACAGATTATATCAAAGTCGCATATTTGACCAGATTTAAGTGAATCCCAAACATTTCTTGCCCACACAGATGGAGACTACAAGTAATCCCATAAGACAAGACGTAGTTCTCCGACACAATTGGACAGTTATGTAAAGAGATAAAAAGAACAGTACATCATACGTAACCAGATAACACATGCTACAGCAGCGCTAGCCAAAACACAACAGGTAGAAATGACCTGTCAGTCATCAGATGAGGTAGAGTATATGACAAATGCATGTGTATATCAGCTACGTTAATTAAAAAGATGGCTCATCCAATGTAATACATAATGTGTTACTATTTTGAGCCTTTTGTTGCTCACTGAAGTGTTACATAATTTGAAGATATTCTTGTACTGCTGCCAAACATTCTATTTGTCATGAGTAATCTTATTTTTTGGTTGGCTTCCATCAAGTTCCAAGTACAAAATAACTAAATGAGGTTTCATTCGTGAAGTATTTAATTCACTGTGCAAAACTGCCTAACAATATACTTACACAGACTTAGCAGTAAATAGCATCTTGAAGATGTTGCTACAGTTCTTCTGGATTGAGTCTGGATTGTTTCTTCATGTGACTCCAGACAGACCGGATGAGGATCAGATCAGATCTCTGTGTGGAGCACTGGCTGTTGTCAGACAATAATCTCACTGCATTATTACAATTAATCACAAAAATAATGTTTGGAAATGTAAACTTTGTCCAAATGAGGCGCCACCGCAAAAGATAGAAATAACCCACTTAGAACTTTTTTGTTGCTGAAAATACTAGTGGCCTAAGATTTTACACAGTACTATATATATATATATATATATATATATATATATAAATTATGCATATTTATGTATTTTGTAGCTGTTATTTGTATTGTAGTTTTTAACTGATTAGTTATCAATTGATAAAATAAATGTAAAATATCTACAGTACGTATAACAACATCTATATATAAAATAACTCATAAAAACATAATATATTACTTATTTCTTGTTCACTGTATTTTTTTTATTACTATAATTTTATCTTTTTCTTAGTTACGTTTTAAACTGGATTACAACGATGTTGTACCAAACAAAGGGATGAATATAAATCTTTGTTGACTCCGACACTCACAAACAAAGGAAAATCTACCATGTCACTGAAACACTGAAGTTGTAAGGATAATTTGAATGAAATGATAAAACGCATTAAAACAGTGAGAGGTGCCAGTTTGAACACAACCATTACACTCAAAAACACTAAAGGGATGGAAATGTGACAGACCTCCTGGCAGGAAGCAGAAACAGAAAAATGAGTGTAGGGGGAGAAGACGTGGGAGAGAAAGAGAGAGAAAAGAACATTCTCATTTGTTATAATTTTGTGTCACCAGGAATCTAGCCACTTTCCCTGGAGGCATCCACATCAGGATTATGCAACACCATTTTTATTACTCCCTAATGGATGCAACCATATGTATAGACACACACACACACAAAGATCCACAACGTACGCAAGCAGAACCAGGCAACATAACTAATAAAAGAAACCATCAGCCTATGAAATAACCAAAATGCCACCAATCAAGCACGTAAAATATCAAACCCATATTTGCAATCATATATATTCCAATATCCTTTCTAACATTGAACCCAAAACAAGCACAATAGAGCGTGTGTTATTTCAGTTATTACCACCGGGGCAATATTATTTCATTACAGGTGTATTCAAGCTGCTAGCATACTGTACCTTGTGGTTATTTCTTGTCTTGCCAAAATTATTATTATTATTTTCAAAGTACAGGCATGGAGTTACAGTATTATACTTGTAAATGCTTCGACTGCATTTGAAGATACACATTTACATGAACTCACAAAAAATAAAGAAATAAAGCAAAAAAGCCTCAATGAGCAAAAACTCATTTTGCACAACCGTGTTGTTTTCGCCAAAACTTGAGGCATAAAACATCTGTAAGTACAACTGCCGCTCTGTATGCAAAAATTTTAATAAAAAATAAAAATAATAAATTGATAATAAAAAGGAACAATTTAGCATAATATTTTTGATAACTATTAAAAAGAATGCATCATTTATAATAAAATGAATAAATGTATTATAATATTATATAACATACTGTAAATATAAATATTAAAATGAATTAACAAATAGTATAATAATAAAAACATATCACTAGCACATGCAAATTCTTGTATAACTTACATAATAAAAGCACATACTAATGCCATAATATAATATAAATGGCATATAATATAATAATGTATTATATTATATTATAATATAGTACATTACATTATGTTATATTATATAATGTAATATAATATAATATAAATAATACAATGTCATTTGTTACCATTAATTAATGCATTAACCGTTAGATATTAAAATGACCATGTTCGCAACACATTAACTATTGTTGTAAACAAAAATGTTAACAAAAGAAACCTTGCAAAGCGTCACTAAAATAAAAGTAATTTATTTGAGCTTCTTCAGAAAAAATAAGCTGTGTGTTAATCCAAGTGTGGTTGACTGTTGGTGTACTCAGACATGAAGAAGAAGACTAGGCAGATGTCAGTTTGATTGATGAATGAAAGATCAAAAGCGGGCGGATGCAACCACCATAGATACTACCACTATATATAGCCCTTATATGATGCTGAACATATGTATTATAAATCACGACAGCTGTCCCTGTGCATGTCTGCTCTCTAATGGCCCATAATAAAGAGCACACATTTGTGCAGACATGTCAGCTGCATGTAGATTTACAGACATCGCAGAAAAGCCTGAATGCTGCATTTATAGTGCAGTATATGTGCACTGCTTACATGTCAAGGACAGTAAAGATCACAAGTAGGACTTAAAACATAAAATAAGTAGGATTTAAAAAGACTCCATTGAAGAATATAAAGAAGTGCATAATAGTGTTCTGTGATTGGCTGATCAGCATGAGGAAGCTGCTTATGACGTCACAGTCCCACTAGCTGGCATAGTTTAAATTGGCTCGAGATAGAAAACGAGAAAGACTATGAGGGAATGATTGGCAGGTTAAGAGGAGGTGATATTGATGCAGTTAAAAGCGAAAGTCAATCCGCAAATTGAATTACATCTTTTATCTGACAGGTTATATCCCATTTGATTAATGATAAACAGGATTTGTCTACTGACCGCTCCATCAGCCCACTCAGAGTAAACGGATTTCGATGCAGGAGAGGAAACGCTAAAAGAAATGTTGCTTCTCCCACTGGAACATCACTACATCTGCACTTCCAACCCCGTCTGTACAAATACAATAGATGCATTACATAATTCAGATAATTGCACTACAAAAAACCTCTTTATACTGTATTTGTGTAACCAGCAGGATGCTAGATGATGAAATATTAATTCTTGTGGAAGTACAAAGCACTGGAAGCACAAAGCAACAACCAATGGAAATTACTACAAATCATCCAGACTGCCTTAAGCGAGCTTGCCAGTGCCACAGTGAATTATTTCATGCCAATGCAAGTGCCAGTCTGTGGTAATCCATTTGGCCTATTACACCAGTCCTGTGTATGAGATGGCAAATGTGTTATTCAGCCCGAGGGGGAAGATATATGGGTAACATTCATAATACATGAACATATATAAATGAATCCAGTTCAGACCAGTTTGTCAATGTACAGTATTCGCTGGAAAGAATCTAACTCAAAAGAAGGAATCAAATATACAGTAGTTTGATGTCTTTGAAGATAATGAAAAAATCGGTGAATAAAACATTCGAACCAGGTTTGCAAACTGATTCGTGAACTGGTTCAAATGATTCACTAAAAAGGTCCATCTCAAAAGAGGAATTAAATCTACGGTAATTAAAATGTAATTTTTATCTACTTGAATAGATTTAATTGTGAATGAAATATTGAAACCAGTTTTGTGAACTGGTTCAAATGATTCACCGATAAGATTTAACTCAAAAGAACCATTCGTTCATTAATCCAACCATTAACGTAGCTTCTATCTGCACTGAAGTCGGCTTGAAGGGGTTTTTATGAACTGGTTTCGAATGATTCATTGAAAAGATCCAATTCAAAAGAATGAATCATTCATGAATAGAACAATGAATGTAGTTTGTGTCGGGGAGAGGTTTATCCAATTTGCGAATGAAACATTCAGACCAGATTTGCGAACTGGTTCAAATGATTCCCTGAAAAGATCCATCTCAAAAGGATGAATTGTTCATAAATCAAACATAATTAAAATGCAGTTTGTATCCGCACTGAAGTCTGCCTGAAGAGGACCGTTGAATTCGTAAATGATACGATTCAGACCAGTTTCAAGAATTGGTTCAAATGATTCACTGAAAAGATCCAACGTGACTTAATCTACTGGACAGGGTCATGAATGAATTGCCAGTTTTTTCGAACTGCTTTTAATGATTCACAGAAGAGATTTTTCAAGGATGAAAGGACTTAAAAGGATGAATCGCTTATAGATCAAACGTAACTAAAATGTAAAAGGGGTCAATCCAACGTGTGAATGAAACATTCAGCTGTGAACTTACAGTACTGAGCAGAACTCAAGAGAATGAATCATTTAAGAATCTGACGTAACTAAACTGTAATGCATATGATGAATGAATTATGAAAAATGAATTATTTACAGCAGTTTTTAAAAAACAAATAGCTTTTTTAATAGAACCAGTCATAAGGGTCAGTTTTTTAAAATTAAGATTCGTACACTATCTATCTGTAAGTTGAATAAGCAAGCTTTCCATTGATGTGTGGTTTGTTAGGCAAACATACAGTATGACAATATTTGGCTAAGGTACAAGTATTTGAAAATCTGTACTCTGAGGCTGAAAAAAAGATATACCCGTAACTAAATTGACTAAAATCTGTATCTGCAATAAAGTATTCTGGAAGTCAAGTTGATTCATGAACAAAGCACTCAGACCACTTTTATGAACTGGTTCATTGAAAATAAGGCCAAAAGGAATAAAACATTCATGAAGTAATGTAAAACAGTCCAGATGTGCAGTGAAGTCTACTGTTAGGAGAAAAGAGAGGAGATGAGAAGAGAAAAGAAGATAAAAAGGAAAAGAGAGATACAGTATGAGAGGCTCTTCCCGTTTTCTTTGACATTTTAATCTCAAGCGACGAGGGTCTTGTGTGTCTTCTGGCAGCCCTTTAAATTCTCAGTGACACCAAAAAAAAACCACCTAACCCCTCTTACAACCAGGGTGAAAAAGCTGCCAGCGCTATTTACGCATGCACTCTGCACAAATTTGCCTTCATCCTTGACAATTCCTGCACATTATGATGGGGTTTTGATGAACAAATCAGTCACGGACACCCACACAAACACATTCGCAACAAAATGCACTCAAGGTGAAAACGATGAGTCACTTGCTGTGTGGTAATCTGTCAAAACAGCACGGTGTCGCCGGAATAACATTACACATTCACACTATGTCCAGACAAACGCAGGTCATCTGCCTTTAAAAACACAGAGATGTGTCAGATTAAAAACAGATGGATGTGAGGAATATGAAAGGAGCCGCTTATCACACAAGCTCATCCGAATTTGAGTTATTGTATTTGAGTAAAACAAAGTAATATTTTAAATCTAAATCTAAATTGGACATTAAGATAGACATTTAAAAACAAAAATAGGTTAACTAAAACGGACAGTACAATTAAAAATGTATTCTAAAATCGACATAAAAAATAAATGAAAAAAAGAAAAAAATGACAAAAAAAAAGGTTAACTAAAAGTAAAATTAAAAATCTAAATCTGAAATGGTCAAAAATATTAATAATAATATAAAATAAAAAAAAACTAGTTAGGCATATTTAAA
>JAUMHP010000044.1:5283216-5306163 GCA_032361065.1 Enteromius trimaculatus | reverse complement strand
CGTTTGTAGTCAGCAGATGCTTTCCAGATCAAGAGATCTTTAACAGACATCTTGCAGACGTACGTGTGCTATCTGGGCATTAAATATATTGTTTACACAGAGTTATAAGGTCTTTCATTATGTCTTTCAACTTGTATGCACATACACACAAACACAATTAAATTGTCAAGATTAAGTATATTTTGTTTGTTTTTTTTTTATTTAGATTTTCCACCCACTGAAAATAATACAACTTAGCAGTGTAAGGTAAATTAGTGCAAGTTCGTCAGTTTTTTAATGTAAGTAATGTAAATAATGTAATAAGGACACAAGGCGAATGAACATTTGCACCCCTTTGACTGGGATTCACGTCTGCTTTTAAAAATATGAATTTACTTTCAGTTTCATGTACCAGCACATGAAAAGAAAAATCTATCATTTTGACCCATGCAATGTATTTTTGGCTATTGTTACAAATATACCCTAGCGACTGGTTTTGTGGTCCAGGGTCACATATATATATATAAAATACCATATATAAATAATACTTCAATTCCACCACAGAAAATCAACAAAGAATTCAACAAACTATTCCCACTAACACCCGTCTCTCTTCTAATGTCGCTCACTCACTCTTTCGAAAATCTAGCGCAAAATGAAGAGCCTTTCAGTGACTCCTTTTGCGGTGAGTTATGCTCAGCAGATCGGACTGTAATTGCCCGGTGAAGAGTGAAGTTTGGGAGATGCATCATCCAGTGCTTGGCCTGAATATATGAACGCTGAGAGCATCACCATAAACAATAGGGCTATTATGATGATGATGATAGATCATGCACAGAGCATCGCCGTCTGCTAAATAAACCGTGCTTGTAATGCTTTAGCACACGCACACAAAGGCAAAACATGCTCTCAAACGCTGACAAGTGTGTTTGCTCGATATCTAATGCAACGTGGGGTTTAAGAGGAGAAGAAACCCAAAAATCTGGTTAACAGATCAAAACTAGACTGGATGATGCAAATCATCTTTTCATGTTTTTACCTTAAATATGAAGTAATTTTAAGCTTTTTTTGCACTGATGCCAAACCTACTGTTCATCTGCTATGAATAAATCTCATGTTTTGGTTTGCATCCAAGAGAAAATCTAATTGGATCAAGTACTTTAACCATTTAATTTACTGCATTATTCAATATATAAACCACTGTTCAATTTTCAGCAAAAAACACTCACATAGTGATCAAAAATTAGTCAGTCACATTGTTCCACTGGCTCTCGATGAGTCTAAAGCTTCACTTATATATATATATATATTTACAGAATCCTGACATTCAGCACAGTGATTGATGTGATCGAAAAAGCTCATCATGAAGGCCGTTTCACAATCATTACAAATGATTTTCACTCACAAGTGGAGAGTCAGCACTGTTGAGGAGCTCATAATGAAAACCACTGCAGCAGACTCACCTTTAGAAACACTGAGAAGATGGAGCTCAAGGATCAACATAAGTAATGTGAGTTTGCTGGAAGAGCTCCGTGCAGCATTGATTTGAACACTTTTCGAGACCAGGTCCTGCCCAGACCTGGGAAAATTACTATTTTCAGATGCACTTGTAGAAGGAGCAGTGCTGTAAAATATCATATAGGAAGCGCAGATGGAAAGTGAGAGAGTGAGCACTAGCTGCCCGCCACGGAGAGATTCACAAGCTTCAGTTTACAGATGGTTTAGTCGATCTCTAGGTTTAAGGCCATATTTATAGTAGTGTAAAGGAATGGTTGTTAAAAAGGTACTTTCCACTTTACTTTTGCATTAAAGTTTTTTTTTTTTTTTAAATGCCAAATGCATAAATGTGAAAAAGGTAAGCTATACAAGGATATGTAAACAATTAATAATGTAAAAAAGAAAGAAATAAAAATTCTTCATGCATAAAAATGTTACTTATTTGTTTTCAAATAAATAAATGTAAATTTATTTATTATTTCAAATGCATGAAAATGCATAGATTTTTGTTTTCATACGCAAAAATATACATTTTCTTTATTTTTATGCTAAATGTTGATTAAGAAAAAAACATACAAATTCATGAAGTCATTTGTAAAAACATTTTCTTCATTTACGATAAGTTTACTTCTTTAAGTAAAATGCAAAAAAATTTAATAAATGAAAAAATAAAAACAATATAAAAAGTAAAAACATAAATAGAATAAGTACTTATGTAAATGGACCTAAATTGTACATAAAGTATTTAAATATAGCCAGGTGAGGGGACATTAATGTTTTTGATTAAAGATTAGGAGGAGACGTGAATAAAAATAAACAAATAAATAAATAAGAATCTAAACAGATAAATTATTTAAAATAATTACTGGAATATTAATATTCCTAAATAAATAAATAAATAAGAAAAAAAAATGTTTTTAACAGTGACTTTAATTAATATGGTGACCAAAAACTGTTGCTGCATTAGTAGAAAAATAAATAAAAATGATTTGTTCATTTACACACACACACCATTTGCACAGATTGGAATTGGCAGCAAATGATGAGCATCTTAAATGGTCATTTTTATTTTTATTTTAAGGTGAGCTATCCCTTAAAGTTTAAAGAATGCTACACTCTAGTTGTATTTGTATGTATGTGGCCTCAGGGTGTGGAGAGATGGCAGCAAAACGGAGAGAGAGAGAGAGAGAGTGAGGGGGGATGGAGTGAATGTAATACAGAAGAAGTTAAGTGGTTTAGTAATGACTGATGTCTGAAAAGCGATCGGACCCCGTCCAGAAAGCCCCCCAGGGATGTTTTTCCACTCCCCAGTCGAGGGTTAACATCTCCGGGCATCCTTCCAGAATGCCACCCCCCCTCTTCACACGTTTTTCTGTCAGAGTCTTGGTGTGTCCAAACTGAAAGAATGAGAAATGTCATATCCCAGTGGTACACTCATCCGAACCCCTCTGCACCTCGCTCTTCAGACACACACATGAAAAAAAAAAAAAGAGACGCAAGCTAAAGGTCACACACTCCTTCAGAGTTGCTCGCTCGCCTCTCCCGAACACCTCAACTGTCTGCTCACTTTTGAAAGCTCATCTCGAGTGTGTGTGCTGTGGCCGTTTGCTGCATTCAAATGAGAGGTGTTTTGGGCTGAGATCCCGCTCGGCTGTATTCCATTCACGTCCGAGCGTGCTCTCGCCTTCAGCTGCTTACCTGCGACGTGCGCCACGAATAGATGGAACTGTACGTCGGTTTCAACATGCTCAAATTTGACACGCCACACTTTCCAGAACAACCGAAGCCAATTTTCCCTGCTGTTAGTGACTAATAGAGCTTGTAAATAGAGCTTTCCACACTTCATATTGTTTTGACTGTTCTGAAATAACATTTCAGCTCAAAACATTGATGTATCTGGTGTGACATTCCAGATCAAAAATGTAAATAAAAAAATCTAATATATACAAATGTAAAACAAAAGTAAATTTCAAATATTTTTGCAAAATGTAAAATGTTTAATATTTAAGTACAAAAAAGCTGAATGCATGTATGAAGTGATAAAAAAAAATCATAATGTTTATATAAATATATAATGCAAAATTAGTTATATGTAAATATTTAAAGTAATATGTGTATACTGTAATAAAACAATTTATTTGTCACCAAATGTGATCTTTTTTGCAAAAAATAATGCATTATGTGAAAGAAAATATACAAATGCAAAAAAAAAAATGCTAAATGCATAAATATACAGTTTAAATTGTACTTTCATGTCAAATGCATAATGTAAAAAGTGCAAAAAAATAGCCAATTTACCATACATTTTTGATTAAGGCATAAAACGTTAACGTTTCCTAAGTTTGGGAAAAAAAAAAAAAACTTTAAGCCAAATGCATAACATGGATATTTATAATTTATTTATTAAAATGTTTTAATGGTTACATTTTTATTTTAAAAAATCATATAAATTATAAAGTAAAGTAATTACAAAGTAAAATATATATATAAAAAAAATAAAAAAAATAAAATAAAAAAATTGTAAAAAGCTGAAAAAAATAGTGCATTTCTTTAAATTATAAAAAGGAAATATGGGAAAAAAACTTGCCCCATTTTTATGTAAATGTGCAAATAAATGTACATCTGTTTCATCATGCTTGAATTTGACATGCTATGCTTTCGAGAATAACCAAAGCCAATTTCCCTGCTGTTAGTGACTAATAGAGCCTGTAAACGGAGCTTTCCACACTTCATATTGTTTTGACTGTTCAGAAACGCAACATTTCAGCACAAAACACAGATGCATCTGGAGCAGCATTCCAGATAAAGATTAATATCCGTGACGAATCTGTCGTTTGTCTGTATGTGTACATTTCAGAAGACGTCGCGTCTGGTTCCGGGGAGAAACGAGGGCTATAAGTCTTTAATCTAATTTCAGTGAGATTCATTAATCTGGCTGTCTTAAGGACCTGCGTCAGGAGAAAAGCGCTGAGTCGTTCCAAATGGTGCCCACCGATGTATTCATCACTTCCTGTGCCACATTACCCCAGTCATCAAACGCCGGGCTGGCCCATTTCCGCTCCGTTCCTCCTGTCCTTTAGAACTCATTACTCACATCTTTGCATACAGCAACGGGCTGTTTACTTGTCGTCAGCACTTCGTCGTGTGTGTGTGTGTGTATTGAGCGGGTTTATATCTGCGATCGCTACGCTGTGACCGTGATCATAAATACTGATCAAGAGTAGTGTCATCATCTACCTGTCTCAACAGACTCTCTCTTCTCTCCTCATTTCCATCCCAGTCATATGATTTACAGGGATGCCTGGCTATATTACATATTTCACTTCCCTTATTTTCACCTCATAAAACTCCAAACGCTGGAACAGCAGGGACAAACATGCACATACACGCTCATGAAAGACCGGGTGGCACCAAAGGCGTCAGTCGTTAGGATTATTAATATTAAGAAGTGGTACTGTGTAGAACGCCTTCAAAAAAGGAATTCAAGGAATTCTAGGTTTTAGGAGAATAAAAAAAAAATGTAATTCAATCTGATGCTAGATTATGCTTTTCAGATTAAAATGCTGGGTTTCGTTATCATCTGCTGACAAGGGAAAGATAAAGTCTCCCTAGGTTCCTTAAAGCAACAGTTTATGTACAGTTATCTAAAGAACTATGGAGTGATATTCCCCCATGGCATCAGGGGAACTGCAAAAAAAAAAAAAAAGAGAGGGTTTTTTTTTTTTCTTCAGACATTTAATGAACCGAAAAGGTTCTTAATACAGAATCAGAAAGTTTGTCCTGTGGCATCATGGGTAATGGAAAATGTTTTCACTTGCCTTCAGAAGAAGAAAAACAGGTGCTGCGTAATAAAAAAACTGTCTGAGTAGGTACTATGGTACATTGTGACTTATAATATGTTTTATTATAAGGATGAATATGGTAATATGAATGAAATAAGGATGTACTACATTTGCCATCTGAAATCATTTTGCTCTCTTACATCACTCCAGAAGTCATACTGATGGTGTGAACGCAACCAGGAGTTCTTGGGATGCAGACAGGTCTGCTATGACATCTTGGGTACTAGAAAGTCTTGCTGTCAATGCTTGAACAATAGTATAATAACTGAAAAAAGAAGTCATGGGAAATAAAAATGTCAAATGTTCCATTGCTTTTCCAGCTGTTAATCCTTATCCGGCTCATTCACTGAAAAGAAAGGTTTTTAAAAAATGTTTAAAAATGTAAAAATATTTGTACTCACAATTTCTACTTCATATAAAGTATTTTAGAGATTGACATAACTAGAAAATTATTTATTGTATTTATCTAAAAATCATTTTAACATGTGATTGCCCATATGAAGGTCAAGGGAATTGGCATGACTAAAATAGTTAATAATTAATAATAATTTTACCATTTTAAAAACATACACTACTTTCCCAGGTCTTAATATCGCGGTTTTAAATTCCGGCTTGCTCATAATCACAGTTTTTTAAAGCATTATTAGAACTAAACTCCTGCTTTGCAGTACACTGAAATATCTAATGGATAATTCAAGGCAACTCATCAAAATAATTTAATAATTTAAATAATTTAACTTAATTAAAAAACTTGCTCTTTAAGTTGTATAAGGTTTAGCTACATTTTAAGTCAGTGTAATACATTTTAAATGAACCAAAAATAAGTTGATATGACCAATTTAATTCTAAGTAAAAAATTATCACGGACTGAACTTAAGTTTTTAATTTTTATTAGGTAAATTCTTTTTACAGTAGGATCATGGGAACTATGAGGTTTGCTTATTCTAACAGACTTTAAAGCCCTTTTTGACATCAATTTTTTTCAGTGTACAGAAGCACACAACCGACCACAAATTATACCTTCTGCCAGTCTCTGCCTCTCTATCACTCCTTTCTGCTCTTTTTCCATTCCATTCATTTCAGGTGATATTTGCCTTGGCCCTCTCTGTCATGTAACAGTAACGACTTGAAATTAGACTCGAATGAAGATTTAGCTCTCTCAGAGACCGTAAATCCAGTCTAAGCTTTCCAGGAGGAACGGCGAGTGAAGAGTGACAGTGTTGAAATATCCGTTCGCGCTCTCTGCTCATCCTTTTCTATGCCTCATCTCCAGCAAAGGAGAAGAGTGCATGACATTTAAACAAGTCATCCGGTGCTGATCACCGAGACCGCTCTAAATCCATTATAAAACCATTACATCAACCTCTCCCGACGACACACATGCCTATGACTTCATTTTTTCTCACTTCTTTTGACACCTCTGCCACCATTCTGCACACACTTACAATCGTCATACTGTTATCTAGTTAGACTAAGGCAATTGTGAACTTTTCACTTTATTTCAGGCCTCTGAAGCTGATCTCCTGCAGTGACTGCAAATAAAGAGAGATCTAAAACTTTTATATCCCCTGTATCAACTCCCTCTGAGTGCAGATGTAAAACACGCTCGGCTAATTAGTAAATTAGGTAATCACGAACACGACCAATTAGGGAATACTGAGATAGATACAAGAGGGACCGGGTATGAATAATTCCTATTCCCTTAAATGGTTTTCAAAAAGAACCTTTTATGATGAACTTATAAATTTATAAGCTAATTTATTTTGCTCTTTTAACTTTGTTTGTATTTATCACAATTAATTTTTTTATTGTCATTAGCAAGAGAAAATGCTTTGAAAGAATCAACCTTCATCATCATCCTTATATCACATCTTTCTATAATTTATTAAGAAATTCTGTTGTTTTATTTCCATCTGATTTTCCATATATAACATCTAAAAATCCTTGAAATAAGCCAAATATTTCACTTAAAAATGCTTGTTATGGGAATATGTAAAAAAAATATATATATATATATGCAACGTGCAAACATTTTTTATAAAATGTTAATATTTTTTTTCACACTTTTTACTATATATAATTATGTTTCAAAAATGTTCAAAGTCACACAGCCCACCAATAGTATTAACAACACTAAAAATCTATTATATAGTCAATTATAAACCATTATATACCAATTTATACCTATTATAAAGCCAATAAGAAACCTGATTTATCCATTAAATATAAGTATAATAACTAAACACTTTTTAGTAATATAAAAGCATTATATTTACTACAGTGGACAGTTTTTACAGAAATGTGGCTATTCTAAACACAATTCTGTAAAAAATGAAGTTGAAATATTGCTTACAGATGGCTTCAACAGAAGCATATACAACCGATTAAGAACCTCAGAGCACACAGCAGCTTTTTCTTGAAAGGTTTCCACAGTACCATTAAAATGTGTTTCTCTATGGGCAAAATATTTTTTTTTCTTTCGGAACCCAAGAGTTGGGCTCTATTTGAAATAGATCCAGCACATTTTAAAAAAAAACAGGAAGCAAAATTGCTCTCAAAGACACAACGCCAATGTTGGGCAGCCAATTCTGGGAAAAGCCAATTCTTCTAATTAAAATTACAGCAATTTCATCTGTAGGTTCACACAGAAACTTGATTCTGCTTGTCATCCAAAGCGTTTTTTTTTTTTTTTTTTTTTGCTGATTTCTAGGGACTGCAGCTCTTAGATTCCTCCTGTTTCTTGCGGTGGCTTTCATGTCACCCTGCGTTTCAGTCTGCTGGTTTTTGATCTAAAAGCTGGAGTGCGTTTATGTGTGCGAGGGGTGCGCAGCAACACTCTGAAAACGTATTTATCTTTGTGTAATGGTACTTCATTGATATTCACAGCCGGCTGTGGATCAATGATCCCTGGCAGACTTGCTATTATTTCATTTCTTGTATCTAAAAGGCGTATCGAGGATTCAGCTAAATTGTTTTGAGCCCGTTTTGGCTGAGTCGTCACAAAGGCGCTGTGTGGGCTAAGGCACTGAAGTACAGATATCTACACACACACACACACACATCAGTATTCACACTATGGCACAAACCCTGAGCCAATAACAGCAGCTATGATCTCTCCCTCAGCCAATAGGAAGCTACAACCATCCACTACGAGCCAATCAGAACAGACCAGGTGGAAGAGAGTGGAACCCGGTCAAAACCTTTACTAGACATGAATCACAGTTCTTGCTAACTGTAAATGAGCATATAAGACTGCCAATATTAGCTCCAAACGAGGTGGTGATGGGCAGGTCAGAGCAAATGCTTTCAGTTAAAATAACTGGTTTTATTCAAGTCTAAAATATAATTTAATACTGCTGAATCAGTCGCTTTCTGACTTGACTTTCTGACTGTAGGTTACATCGATACACTAGTAAGTGCCTTTTTTACCGTTTTTTTAGTCGTTGAATAACATGTTCAACAATTCTTTCAAAAACTCTGATTCATTAGAGAATCAAACCATTTTTTGAGTGAATATTTGAATCATACACTCCACCAATTTGCTTGAAAATGCTGATTTAATCACAAATTTAACAAGTATCTTTATGAGCCAATTATTGAATCATCAATTCAAATGATTAATTCCAAAAATAAATCAAATTGATTCAATAGAGAAGGAAACAAGTTACAAGTTTTTTGAGCGAGTCGTTGAATCATTCACTCCACCGTGTAGTTTGAAAACAATGAGTTAATTCACAAATTAAACAAGTGTTTTTATGAGTGAATTACTGAATAAATCAATTTCTTTTTTTTTTTTATACAGAGCCCTTTAAATGACACGGAAGAGGAGAAAATCTTTTGCGTTCTCCTGAAAAACTTTGCATTCTCTCGCAAACTTTTTGTGTTCTCGTGAGAGGCATCTGTGTGGGGCTTTTCCCTTGCACGTTTTGTGAGGGAACACAAATATCTTCGCAAGAGAATGCAAAGCTTCTCGGGGGAACGCAAATATCTTTGCTAGAACGCATACGATTTTTCTACTCACCCAGAATTTTCCCACCAATGCGTCACTTAAGGGGCTCCTTAGTTTAAAAGCCGTAGACAAAACAGTTCAGCTGTGGCTTTCTTTGGAAGAATTTTGGATAACGGAGCAAAGATAAACAAAGTAACTGGCAATATGGTGTCTTAAATGTAATCTAAAATTTACAGTACTCTGTAGTAGCTTACTGAACTGTTGTATAAAAGCTGTGCCGCACTGTCAATACTAAGAAACAGGCTTGTGTGATGTTGTATATCAATATCTAATTTATTATTATCATTATTATTTGTGATGATTCTAACAACAATAATAAAAAAGAGCATTTTAGCTATGGTTGAATGAGCTCCCAGTGAGAGCATCAAAGATAAGTACTGTTCCCTCAGATCACAGCAGTAGATACACAGCATAGAGACCAGCACAAAACTCAAACATCACTATTTAGTTCCCTACATTGTGAGCGCTGAGGGCAGCGAGTGTAATGCATTAGCCGGGCAGATTCAATTCAAGTGCCTAACACACAGATGCATCTGAGAATGAAGCGTAAAAGCCGAAACACAGATTTTCTTGGTGAAAGCATCGAACTTTCAAAGTTTAATTACGGCACTCTCGTGAATGGCACTCTGAAAAATTTGCCGATCTGTTCTTGAGAAAAAGTGCTGTTCTACTAAAACAGAGCAGATTGTGGGTGAACGTGTGCAAAAAAAATAAAAAAATACAAATCCTCTGAAGGTGATTTGTGCATGTGTGCGTATGATAATTAGCTTACAGGAGCGATTGTCCTGGCGGGAGACACTATCAAGGCCGGACAGACGGAGAGTTTGCTGAATGTCAGACAGTGAGGAGAATGGCAACGATGTTTAAAACATGAGTCTGCACTTCCCGTTTTCGCCTGCCATCTCGGATTAAAGAGCGCAACCTGTCCTAACATCTTTGGAAACACATCCTGTAATTCAAGGTTTCGATGCGGACTGACCACCTCTGCCGACCAAACACTCTCTCTTTTTGACTGGCAGTTCATTACTGCACATTTCCTGTAAGTGCAGGTGTGTATATTTGGTGTGTGCAAGCGGAGTGATCACGGCTTGTCGGGGGAAGCAGAGAGAGGACAGTCGATGGTAAATAGATTCTGTGTTTTCCAATGATGTGTCACAGTGACATGTAACACTCTAAACGCCACCCTCCTCCCTCTCTCTCCGTCGCTCTCTTATTACAGTCGTTCTGTCCACATCGACCTCAGCTGTCCATCTTCACCGGCTTACCTACACTGGAAGGACGACATTACAGTACGAGACACCCGAAACAGTTAACGAGAGCGTCACATTCAATGACCTAGATAGCCACGGCTGCTACAAACATCTAATTTCTCCAAATACACCAAAAACAGGATTACATTTTAGCTTGATTTGTAGGTGACAGTGTCCAACAGATTGTTTCAGTGCTAAATAAATTACACGGCCTGCTAGATTGGACTTTAACAAGCAATTCCAGAAGCAATCTGAAGCCTTCGCACTTTCAAAATAATTTAAATAATACCCGACGCATCAAATGCTTCACTAACAAAATTCCTAGAGACACACTTGCTTGATTAATTCACACCTCTCACCTCTCATCGGCTGATGCATTATTCTAAGGCAGCATGTGATTGGTCAGTAAGGTCAACCTCACATCTATTTCAGTCAAAACTGAACATCAGGAATGTATTTTTGTCAAAGAAGTGCACTTTTTTTAAACAATAAATATCTTAAAAAGATATTTTTTGGCGTTAATCCATACTGCAACTTTGAACCTTAAAATGAAAAAAGTTACAGCAAGTATTAGTTTAGCTCTCAGAGGAAGTAAAGCATATGTGTGCTACGTTTGCATATCAAAAAAGGATGAAGGGTGTGTTTGAAGTAAATGACACTGTAATGCTGTAATGTAATGAGACCTGTAAGTTTACCAATAGAGCTTGTGTTTCTCTGAACCCAGTCACCTGAGAAGTAGTCCTGTGTGCGCTTTCCCACTTATAGAATTATCTGCAGGGAAGGAGATATAATGATCCATGTTCAATACAAGAAAATTCTCATCAGTGATAAAAATCCCTTACTTTGTAGAAACCAACTAAATCATTATGTAGTAATGTACTTACTATGGATGTCTAAGGAACTGCACAGGTAAAACGTTTTAATATATATATCTTATATATTTGAAGAGTTTAGATGCAAAAGCCTCTAAAAGCCATGATACTGACTGAATGCTCTTCACACTTAGTATATGTTCATTAAGTACTCTCACTTCGAATGCGCTAAATGCCAGCCTCAAGGCATTAAGAAGTGCCAGTATTTAGAAAGTACCTATACAAAGTAGCCAGTAAAGAATCAGATGTACATAGGCTTTTGTATCTGAACTGATCATATATATATCTTAAGAGTACAACCACAAGATTTAAACATGCCACTTTATTCCTGTCAAGATCACAGTCAACCTGGCAACCTTTCTATGACATACCCTAAAATGCTTGAAATAAGAATGCTGACATAGTAAAGCACTCACAGGAAATACATTAGTAAGGGAAAAGCAGATATATTACATCTGTATGTAACTGTTGTGTCAAAGCTAAAAGAATCATTTAGAAACTTTAAATCTAAAAGAAAACCGCACTTTTAATGAAAAGATAAACATCTAAACTCTAGGAATGCCTGATTAGAGTCGCCTGGCATTAATGTAAACACGGTTTTTACACATTCTAACATATCAGATTCTCAAATTGGACCCAGAACATTGCTTTAAGGCAGACAAGCAAGTCTAAATTGGGAAATGTTTGGGATTTATGCATTAGCACTGCTGACTTTTCAGTCTGAGGGCGCTCCAATTTGAGCAGAAAAATTGATTGTGCCTCAAAGCAAGGAAAATGAACAACAGAAGAAAAATGGGGAAAATAAGGCGAGGGTAAAGAAAAAGGAGACAGGTGTGTCATAAGCTGTGTAATGGCCTATTCAAGTGTTTGTATCCCAACCATAAAATCGGTGTGTCCCCTAGTGTTCTGCCTGACTTGAAGCAGTTACATGGCATCCTCCCACCGATTCACTCCATTTGAGTCCGAATCGCAAAGACTAACAAACGGCCTCCCTGCCGGCCTGCTTCAGATTCACAGTGACAGCAAACATCAAATGCAAGTGATCTGTACAGAATGGACTTTACAGCATCTGCATAGTGGAAGAAGATAACTGCCTGATAACATAACACAATGAGCGAAAAACACCAACTCCAAACGGACAAGCAACGTTCAGCCTGATACACTCGAGAAAAGATCAAGTCAGCATTCAAAGGTCAGCGAAGAAAACTTAATAACAGGCTGCAAATATGCACGAAAGATTAACATTCAAAAACTGAACATGGCAAGTATCTCTAAGACTGTATCTCAGACTCAACATTAAATTAATAGCTCTTACTGCACTTTTGGTACTGGAGAGGTTTTGACACAACAATCACTTGTAAAAATAGCCTTAAAAGCAACAGTTAGAAGGAGTTAAAATCAAACTAATCAGTATGTTTTCACATGGAATGTCAAGCCAAGCCACCATTATTTATACACCGTTATGTTTTGCAATGCAGATTACGTCAAGGCAACTTTACAGTACTAAACAGGGAAATAGGGACATGTTGACCATTAAAATATATGAATTAAGAATCCCATCACAAAAATCACTGTTCTTACTGTATTTTTGATCAAATAAATGCAGTCTTAGTAGACAAAGGAGTTGTTTTTTTTCAAACACACACACAAACTTTTGACACACTGTATTATACGTCTATCAACTGGAAAATATGCGATGGCATTGTAAATAAACCAACAAATAAATAATGCACTGTAAATGAAAATGTTGGTAAAACTTACTGTAATAACTACTGAGCAACCTTCTTCAGCATCCTTGCACAGTGGTTTTTAGTATCAGACAGCACTTCTCACATCATCTTCAGGAAAAGCAGAAATCTAATCATTTACAATATAGCCTATCATCCTACAAAGTTATTAAATTTGTGGGACAATTTCATGAAAATGGTTTACAATAAACAGTTTAAAGGGAGTGAGCTCAGAAACGCACACAAACAGGTGCGGATTCCGCAGGCTCATTGATTTCCAGTTTGTCTTTCCGCATGCTACGAGCATGTTGCGAGCTGTTAAAGGCTGCTTTCGGATGAACGTTAGCAGGTCATCTCTCCTGTACCTAGTGAGGCTTAATCAATGCACACTGACAAAAAGCCAACTCCAGACTGATGACCATCTCTCCTGCTGTCTTTAAACACAATTCAGAGGAGCTTTAATGAAGACACATCCGTCTACCACAGGAGATCTCCATATGAAAGGCCAGATTTGTATTCACGACCCTACTCCACTCTGTTTCTGCTATTTATGCGCCTCTTGTACGGTATTAGCAGGCTTTAGCAAAACACTCCAGCTCCCTTTCGAGTTTCAGCCAATTCATTATTATTTTCATCCAAAACGCACACATAAGCTATACTCGGGCACTCTCCTTCAACACAGAGGATCGAATCATCACATTCATCCAAGACTTCTCAAGGTGTCTACATGAATTTTTAAAAGATTTTATTAAAAAGAATTACTCAGTGTTGGGGTGTAAAAATACAAGAGAATGAGTGAGAACGAAAAGAAAAAAAAGCAAGCGCCGTGCAGATGAATGCATTAATTCAATTAGTCTAGTGCAGACCAGAGCACTGCACAGGAAACGCACACACTGGGCAAAATAATCGGAAATAGCGAGAGTCCACAATCTTAATTGCGTACAAATCAAATCAGTCATGACCTGGAAACGATAACGGACGTGTGGAACGAGAGGAGATGAGCTGTGGAAAAGGGAAGGACTCTGTGTTTGTGCTTCTGATTGACAGATTAATAAAATGAGGTTGATCTAGCAAATGTGGGAGATAAATACTGTGCGTGTATCCTACTTCAGTGTATATGTTGCCTGGGATAAAAGAATGATCTGAAAGTGTGTGGTGAGCTTCTTCTGCTCAGAGGTTGCCAGATATATTCTTTATTCAGTTTGTGCTGTCCCTATTATGCATTTTTGAAAATGATCTTTCATGCAACAGCTCGAAGAGAATCAAAACATCCTGTGCACCGTGTATAAAGTTATTTTTTTACGGAAAAAGAGTCGTTGAAACATTGAAACGTCTCGTTTTTAAAATCCCAAGCTGTTTCATGTTGACATCAGAATTAAATATTTGCATATTGCCTACCCACTTGGAGCTTTCGCATTGGTCTGAATGAAAATGCAAACTCATTCTTTGCCACTAGGTGCCGCTTTTGGAGTGGTAAACAGTACACAAAGCCGCTCTGTGTTCACAAATGTTGCTTTAGCTTTATCAAGCGCGATTAAATAAAAAAATAGACCAATCACTGCAGATTAGTGTCGCGCAAAAGAGGGGTTTGGAAAAACGAATCGTTCAGCAAATCGTTTGGGAGTTGTTGAGCAAAGAAGGCAAAAACAAAAGCATATTACAACGAAAGTGTTTTTGACCTTGCATGCATGTCAACCTGTTGTTGGGGACTCCCAGAAGCAAAATATAAACTTTTCATTTATCATAATAGGTTAAGCATGAAGAGATTAAGCAGAGTAAGCAGGAATTGTTTTCCCAAAGGTATACAGTGTCAAATATGAACAGTGTGAGATAAGGTTAAAACGACCTTGTTTTTGAATAAAAAGTTCATATTTAGCCCTTTTTGGATTACAAAAAGCCTTAACCAGGGGGTTAAAATACTGAGTATGCTGAAGCATCTTGCAAAAAAGCGTGGGAATCAGGAACGGGCAGTAAAAGTTATAGGGATCTCTAATCCCCTTTCATCTGAATGTGAATATGTCTAAATATAAACCTGATCTTATTCCAGCATCTCAATCCTGGATCCCATTCAACAGAACATTAATCATCATGGGGAAAAGGTCTATACTTATGAAGATTTACATTTCACTCACTTTCACAATTTCCATCATTTCAAGCAGCCGCTGAACAAGGGTGTGTTTTGATTTTCACTGTTCTGATGCGCGCCAAGATGCGTGCGCGAGAGATGTAAAGTGCTTAAACCTCCCAATGCCAGCACCATTACTGCTACCACTGCTTTTTTTTTCCTAGACAGGCCAAGTAATTAAAAAACCCAAACGGAAAAAAAAACCCACATACTTAATTGGAAAAGGAGGAGGAAGAAAGCCCTCTGTCCATTTCATTCAACTGATTAAAGGCAGCCGTCTGAGGAGTGCACGCTCCACTTTCAACACATTTTTTATGGTGTTTGAACCATCACAGAGAGGGCAAATGTATCCAGAACAAAGGCGAAGAGAGGAAGAGACTAGGAAAGTAGAATAAAAGAAGGGGTGAAGAAGAAAAAGGATGGTAGGAGAGGAGGAAGACACAGGACAAGAGTTAAGGAGAGAGATGCTAGTCCAATTAGCCTCTCGGTGTGGAGTAATAGCGCGAGTATGAAATGGATGGATGAATAGAGTTAGCGCCTCTACAGCAACACCACAGGGGTTATTCCACATGACAAAGAGCCTTTAATTACCTCATTCTAGGCTCTTTATTTCCCTGTAGCTGTGCCACTGTGTAAATCTTTCAAATACAGCTTTTCTCTCATGCACCTTTTTGGGCCATAAAACATGTCATGTACATCTGTGGAACAAAAAGTCTTGATCAAAACGCTTATTTTTTTCCTACTCTGCGACCATTATGTGAAATATTTATTACCTTGGTGGAATGTGGCAATCATAAACCAGACCAGACCTGTGCGCAAAACAGTGGACCCAGTTTTTTGTGGCAGAAATGCACAACATCAAGTGACAGTTTCCGCCTAAAGTGTTTAAAGGTACGATCAACCCCAAAATTGAACTTACTTTCCCTTCAAAAACCAATATGACGTTTGCAAAGTGACATCTATTTGTTCATGCAGTGCTATGGCAGTGGGATTAAATGGCGTTGTTCAAAGTAATAGGGTTTCACAGATTTGTGTAAATGATGACAGAATTTTATGGTGAACAGTCCCTTTAATCAGCCAAACCCAGGGGTCACACTTCAATTGCCCGGGAACATCAATAATAAACCTGCATCAGTGAATTTCTCCAAGGCAGTGCTCTTGCTTTGCAATGCCTGGTACAGGTGCTCTAATGAGGGTAACCCCACACCGCAATGCTCTTTCAGACACAATAATGAGTCCCTTTCACATGTTGTACCAAGCCCTGACCTTACTACAACCCTCCTGGCATGACCCTTTGAAGGAAACATCCTGAAAACCACACTAAAGCCTATTCGGTCATGCACTATGAACTTCTGATCTTTTTTCTTAAAAGAAATTAAGCCTATTGCTTAACCCACAGTGACCACAATGAATATCGAAGATTAATCCAGCAAATCCCTGTCCTGTGTGGCATATCCCGGGGAGGGGATACGTAGCCGGCGGGCGCAGAAGCTTCTGGCCTTAACTGACCCTGATGCACGGTGACTTCTAAGAGTTTAATAGACTGTCTATGTTACTCCATCAATCTCTTTACAACCCCTCGCTAGGACTCTTTATGTGCCTTCATAACCCCGCAGGAGAAGATGAAGCAGCGTGAGAGGACGAAAAGGGATTGGAGATAGGAGAATGAACCGAGAGAAGTGCATTTCAGTGAAAAGAATGATGGGTATTGTAGAGGATCACGGGGGCATTTCATTTACAAGACATTCTCATTGTACCCGAGTGCTTTAAAGCTGATGTATTTACCCCTCTTCACCTTTCTCTCTCTCTCTCCTGCTCATATCTGCATGTCTTCAGCTCTGACAGCTGCTCACTTAATAGATCCCATTTGACAGTGCATAAGCCAATTAAAATGCTGCTGATTTAATTGAGCTGGGCAAAATCAGCCTATGCCAGAAAATGAGTCCATTAAAGAGGCGATAGGGGCCAGTGAAGCGGAGGCCATTCGTGCTGTGAACCAAAGTCGCATCCTGTCCCTTGCCTCCTCCCTCCATGCTTCGTGCATTCGCATTTGGGAAGAGCAGGACTCTTTGAGAGCTCAATATTGATGCCGGCAAATGGAAGTCAATGAATAGATTAGTTCAGTGGTTTTTTATGGGTCGAAGTCCCATAGTTTACCTGTAGTCCCAATTAAACATACCTGAAGCAGATAAATTTAGGCATTTATGTATCGGCGCTAAGTGGTTCTCCTTAACTGAACAACCCTGGTTTAAAGATATGCCATGGTCAAGACAATTGTGACATACTGTAGAATGAATCGCTCTGGAACTTCTTAGCCACATTTGAAAGAACATCCATTTTTGTTTTAAGCATCATGATATCATACCAACTGGGAGATAACCGGCATATCTTACAACACCAGGCAGAAAAGCTCTTTGCATCTTTTAAGCAGAGAGCGAGATAAAAGAAGCCACTGCATCTGGATCAAAATGAGAGCGAGATGAGCAGCAGTCTCTGGTGCACATACCCATAACTTCTGGGGCTAAAACTGGTTTCAGGTATCTTACACAGAGTTCTCTACGATAGAGGCTATCTTTATGGATAATTAAAATTCTCGATCATTCTCATGCAGACAGATTGAAGGCGCCTGAGGCTTGAGTATAATCTAGCAAGCGTAAATTTCTCTCACATTAATGCAGGCTTTTATCTTCCTAAAACCTTGCTGATAGGCGCAATGTTCTCAAACTTCAATTGCTCATTGGTGAAGGAACATCACAAGGGCTTTCATTACTAGTAATCCTAACCCAACAGCAGGTTCACGCAATCTAAAACAGCCACCTCGTGTAAATCCCTCCCATTGCTCTCAGAGCCGCGGATCCATCCCTGTCATCCAGCCTGGGAAATGAAGCATTAAAAAGTGATGCATACATTTAGAGAACCAGGCTCTTGTTCAATCAGAACAGGCAAAGTCGTTTAGCGATGCCTGGACCGGCCACTCACTCAAGTGTGTGTTTAAGGAGAAATAGGACGGGAATGAGATTTCAGACATGACAAGAGGGAAATGGATGAGCTCGACAAGTAAAGGGCAATGAGATCTCAAACCTAAGAGGTGAGGCTCCTCCTAACCCCATATTCTCTTGAAGTTAAACTGTGTGACATCTACAATGAGAAACTTTTCTTTCAGATCAAAATGTAGCCACTCAAACATGAAATGGTCTCAAGACGCGGCCCGATTTCACATCCCCAGCTTTGGCTATTGCTTGTCACAGGGTGAACTTGACTTTACCAGGTCAGATCACTGCTGTAGCGACTGCCCCCCTGCGTGCTCCTCTTGATGGGCTCACTGAGGCAATGCAATAAAATCTGAAATGAGGAACAGCATGCCTGCCTGCAGAGAGAGGAGATGAGTATATGGGCCGCATCACTGAAGCCCTGCAGCTGTGGGTCTGTTTGGAAGACATAGTTCATAACCAGCTGGCTCCGACAAGTCATCATCTTTCCCTAACATACAGACACACACACAGCTCTCCCAACATCGAGCCGGTGCTGAGCGTTTGCCCGTAATTTCATTTTCTCATTGATGTCATCCGATTTGACAGGCAAGAAACGGCAGGACACAAATTGCACACAATAAGATGTGCTGAAACGCTCTCAAACGAAACTCTCTCTTTCTCTCACTCACACCGCATCTCTTTATTTCCCCCTTTCGCTCCTGCTATCTCCAAACCTCATATTTTCTTTACAGGACAATGCAGACCTGACAAGAAAGTAGAAGGAGGATGGGAATGATTCGAACTCTTTATATATCACAAGGACATCCACTACCTGTCGTTCCACAGTTCTGACAACCTGTTTTTATTAAACGTTCATGGCATCTTCATGACATTTCTTGTGTCAAAAACACCATTAGGCACATTCAGTACTTCAAATCAGACTTTTAAAAAAGAAGCAGACAGATGCTGTGAGGCACATATTGTTGAACTACAGTATAAAAAACCCAATTTATAACTAAAAACTCCAAAACCAAATGTCTCCCAAACACATTTACTTCTGAAATGTGCATCATATCAGCTAGGCGCAGGCGTCAGATTGACACTCCCAGAGCAAGTTATGACACACTCGGAGTAATGCACTTCAAAGGCGTGCCGATCAAAGAGCGGGATGTGTACTGGAGCATGGGGCTTGATTAATCCCCTCGAGTGTGACTCAGGACCATATCGGCCCGCCAGTAAAGAACCGGTCGTCTCCTGAGCAGCAGCCATGGGGCGACTGCAACATGCGACAGGCAGATTCAGCACCATGGAGAGCACCCGCTCTGAGCAGGTGGGAGGCTCGGAGAAGCCATGCTGAGGTGTCGAGTGATGGGATTAATGAATGAATAACACATCAATAGGGAATGCATTATTGTAATCGCCTTCAGTGCCTAACGTCACATGAATCAGCCATGTCTCTCTGTGTGTTCATTGACTGTGTGAAAATTACAACATTGCACTTTGAGATGGTTAGTTAGTATAAACAAGCAAGGCTTACAAAGGAAGGACGAATCTGACTCTGGTGAGGTCTCATATGACAGAGGCACATTTTACATTGATTAAAATTATCACTGGTAAAAGAAAGAAATAACTCTCAAATTGTCAGAAAAAGATTAAAAGCATTGTTACTGGCAGTCACCATTGCTTTAAGCATTATACTCACTAGTGTACTTAAGTTTGTGCAGTTATAATAAATATTTTATCAATAAAATAAAATATTATAAAAAATTCAAAAACCATATATATATATATATATATATATATATACACACAAGTTTATTTTTTAATTATATGAATAACTTTTTATATGTTTTTATTTCATGTAAGTGATTGCATTTGAACCAAATATTGCAGAAATTTAACTGAAATAGCTTTGATAGGTTTTGTCTTCTCAAGCAATAAGACAGTCATGGATAGCCAGACAGAGAAAGAGAGAGAGGGGAGTGAGGGGGGAGTCTATTTCTTTGATTTATATCACTTTTATTGATCTCCCCTTGCCCTTGATGTATTCTATCTCCGCCAGCTCTCAACTTTTCGGGACGCGTTGGTGTAAAAGGGCTGCTTTGAAGCAGTCCTGACAGCAGATCATACGCGCAAGCTCATTCAGTAAGTTTGCGCAACACAACAGCATCGACTCACCCCAGCGTTGTCATGGTGACGATGGTGTACCAGAACGCCGCCGGAATGCTGGTGAACTTGCTCGCGGAGGAGCCCTTCTCTGCGTAGAACATAACGGTGGCGAAGATGATGATGGCCATGGTGAGAGAGAAGAGCAGGAAGCCCAGCTCGGACGCGCAACTCTTGAGCGTGTACCCCAGGATGCGCAGTCCCGCGGAGTGCCGCGAAAATTTGAAAATCCGAAAGACCCTGAAGACCCTGAGGGTCACGAAGGCCCCGCTCACGTCCTCGTTGTCCGTCATGACCAGGCCGATGTAGTAAGGCATGATGGCCACCACGTCAATGATGCTCATGACGCTTTTGACGAACTTGTACCTGCTGGGCGCAGCGATCAGACGCAGCAGGTACTCGACGGTGAAGATCATGACGCAGGCCGTATCCAAACAGAAGAACGCGAGGGCGTAGCGCTCTCCGCACGAGGTCTCCTTCGCCCGGTTCTGCCCGATGCCGCACGGGACCGTCTCCACCACGTTTGCCATAACGGAGACGGCGATGAAAAAGCCCGTGACGTAATAAAACACCAGCGCCATGGTGCTGGTGTGCGGGTTCTCAAACGCGCGCCACATGGTCTCGCGGAACGACATATCCGGCAGCACCATATCGTTGTTGTTGTCGTTCTCCTCATCGTCTTGAATCCTCTCTGCGTTCTCCCTCCTGCGATCTTTGTACTCCTCATAACAGCAGTCGCCTATTATCTCAGGAATGATGCCGAAGAAGGCCAGCTCCTCGTCATAGGCGGAGATGCACTCGTGGCGAGGGTAGTGCAGCTTCCCGGTTCTGTAGAAGTTGAGGATGTGCCTAAAAATGTCCGGGTCGCGGTCAAAAAAGTATTCGTTGGTTTCTTCGTGGAAGAAGAAGTCGCGCTCTGTGCTTCCCAGTAAGGTGTCAGGGTATCTCTCCAAAGTATTCCGCCAAGTTTGAAACCTAGTGCCGCTGACGTTCAAGATGATCAGGCCGTCCTGACCTCGCCTCTTGTCCCGCGGAGGCGGCGGCATCGGGGCACTCGCCACGGGCATCCATCCTATGGCCGCGGCACGCGCGAACGGTAGCCACGCGGCGACTCCGGCTGCCATGCTGACCCAATGTGCGCGACCCGGTGCGACTGAAGCAGGTTTTGCGCTCACAAATCCGCCGCGCGCAGAAAGGACATCTGGAGAGACACAAAGCGCAATCACTTGATATTCAAACTTCAACGAAGGCTATTGCTCACGTGCAGGAGAGCACTGCACAGTGAGTCGTGTTATTTGTCAAGATCAAAGGATTCGAATGGCAAGGAGCAATTACAGTGAGCGTAGAAATGAATGATGGTGTACGTATAATGCATGCGTAAAAAAGGTTTTTCGGTCAAACACAAATGGCTAAGGAGGCACCGCATCCATTTTTACAGTCTTACCTATTGCTCAAGAGCATGGGAATAACTTACCTCCTCATAAATGGATATTTATGCAAAAGTCCAGGTTTTTACACACTGCTCATCAGTTATAGTCCACTTTGAATAGCTGTTTCGCCGTTACGCACAAATAGGTATCCGAAACGCTCACTCGGAGGTTTTCTAGAGCAAAATGCAACAAGTTTAGAAGTCAGGTAGAGGATTCACGTTGTCCAAGAGCATCCTTTTTTATCGTCCACAGCTTCTGTGCTTGACACTAACGCTCTTGGAGAAGCCTGCCACAGTGGTCGTTTCATAGGAAGAGAAGACCACCCTGGCGAGAGCGCGTTGTCTTTCAAAAAACAGAAAATGCCACTTTCCTATCCTGTTCTTTTAACTGTAATCCACTGACCAGAGAGCTGTTTCGCAAGGTCTGCATGCAACCCGAGCAAAAAGTGAACCCGCAACAAATGATTCGCTGGAAGTTGCTTCATCCGCTACCGACGGAGATCTGTGAGTCTGCGGTGGAGCCCAAGTTGCTTCTGCTCACGGCGCATTGGAGGCGTGTCACGTGCTACGGGCATCGGTTAACACATATGAATGTAACACAACCTGTGTGAATGGTGCATAATGTACCTTAGGAAGTGTTACGGTGACATGTTTATTAGCAGTATTTTGTTCTTTTGTAGCTAAATGAAACGAAAGTAGCCTAAGTTCTTTATTACGCACGGTGTAAAGTTTTTCAGTGGCGTTATTCGAATTATTATTAATCAAAGTTTGGCTGGAATTCAGTGAAGTGCTGAACCCTGAGCTGAGAGACTGAGGGAGAAGCTTTGCGGCTATTTTCACGTCTTAGGTTATCGATTCACACATTCAGCACTGATAGATGTACAGGAGAGGAAGCCGCTAGATGGAGACAGTTTTCAGACGTGACGGAAGATCAGACCTGTCTCTTGCTGTGACAAACACAATCAGTAAGCTCCAAATGCGATTACCTTTGTTGCAACTCTCTATACATATACAAATAAGGATGGATGAAAAGAAGAAATTGCTGTGCATGGCAAGTTCTTTATGTTAGTTACATCATG
>JAUMHP010000044.1:5251874-5263781 GCA_032361065.1 Enteromius trimaculatus | reverse complement strand
TAGCCTACTGCGTTATGTAATATAAAGAATACGATATAAAAACAACATCACGAGTGCAAGATGAATGGTTCTGGACGACCAGAAGTGCCTGTAAGCAAATAAATGATGTTTTAAATCATTAATAGGTAAAAAGCATCCTACACATTTTTGACAGTCCCCGTGTTTGCATGCTGTCATTCTTTCTGTGCTCTGATTGGCTGTGACAGCACATCAATGCGTCAGTCCAAGACACCCATCACATCAGCACAACAAATGCATCCACCACACTCACATACACACAAACGCTGGTCTATACACTCTTGATATTGATGTCTATTGACAGCAATCAACCTTTGACCTCACATCCCACCTTATTTCTCCAGCCCCTGGTTCTCCACTCCTCCACTGCCGTTCTTCCTGTTATCTCAGGGCTACAGACGCAGGCACAGATTGTGCATCGCTGATCAGTCACAGCCCACTTCCAGCAGGAAATACTGCCGCTCTGCACTGTGGATGCAAGTGGATTTAACCCAGAACTAATGTTGTGTACAACAGAGCCAAGTCCAAGCAGTTACTGGTGCTAACCTGATGATAAGGTTTAAATCTGGCTCACAACATTGGCTGTTTTATCCGACACTTAATTAAAACCATTGTCAAGCCTGGTTTCACTTATTTTCGTACAATCAAATGGCTTTTATTAACTATATTCTATAGCAGCAGCTAATTTCCCCTCTCAGAATGATATCCGCTCGTGTTCGCTGACAACAAGAAATCCCTGTGAAGCATTTATTGAAGGATATAAAAAGAAATCAACATCTTCTCCCTGAGGAAACTTCAATTATTGCAGTGGATTTGGAAAGATCTGTGAGATATAAAAATAGAATGATCATACACCATTAGGGTGCCTAACTGAATGACTTACAGTCCTAAATATTATAACTAGGGATATAACGAGGCACCCCAGGATGGCTGAAATCGGTACAAATATGTGATGATTCAAACTGGTCGAGAAGTTAAATGAATCACGATACAATTAGGGGTGGAAGTCTATATGAATGTAACATTAGTTTGATTATATAACACAAGATTTCCTTGATTTGTATTTATTTGATGTGGGGTTTGTTTTACAATGTCAGTTTAGTTTTGCTATTTGACACGTTTGAAATTCACAGAGGAATGTGCAGCAGTTTGCTGAAGTAATAATAAAAGAACACCTTTTCATTTATAATTTGTCTTAAATCTCATTTTGTTAAAAGAAAATTGCATTTTGAAATCAGTATTGGGTACTGTATTACATCGTGATGGGTGAATAGTTACTTCCCCTAATTGTGATAGTAAGTCTAAAGGTGTCTAAATGATTTGTTTATATATATTTTTTTCTGGTATATTTTTAAAGTTTGGATAATATTAGCCACAATCCCCTGAGCAATGAAAAAAGAAAGTCTGTGAGTCTGTTTTTGTTTTTTAAAAAGATTTTTGACCCGGATATTGTTTCCCAAACATTTTGAACCAGAGAAGATTATTTTTTTTCCCCAAAAAGGCTAGTTACTGCATTGAGTTAAAACTTACTGACTTTGCTCGCGCAGGATAAAAACTGTATATAATCTTGCACTTTTTTGGTTTTCTTTTCTCAACCTTGAGGTGGCTGATAAATTCCTTATGATATTTTTTTCTGAAGTATTGGATTTATTCTTTTTACCAACTTGCATTCTTTCAGCAAGCACAGGTTTGTATTTCTTTTTGGAACTGATTGTTGGTTCATTGATCTAAGCTGCACATCTTTTTTTGGGGGGGGAGTAAACATTGCCAAAATTATCTTCAAATAACGTATTTTTTTGACAAAAAAACTGAGGGGCAGCTCAGATCAATTAGGACTTCGATCAATTGGTTCCAAAAAGCAATACAACATCTGAATTCCTTGAAAGAGAAGAGGTTGATAAAAAGAGATTCCCAGAGTCCCAGATTTGGTGATAAGAGAAATTCACAAGTCATTTTAAAAAGGCATTTTTGACCATCAACTTTCAGTAAGGTAAAAGACTTTCTGCACAGAACAAGGGTTAGAGATAATAAAAAGAGTTACTATACAGTATGTGTTAACGATTGCATTCGAATGACGGGAAAAGGACTTAAAAAAAAACTCAAATAAGTGCTACACACACAAGCAATCACATTCACAGTAACATGAAAGAAAATCAAGCAGTTAATGTCATAACAAGAAGGCTTTCTAAACATAGCAACAGCAGATGCTATTTCACAACTGTGACACACTGAGCACATACACACACATGAGATTGCAGACACAGATGTTCGAGGGTGTGAACCCTCACATCTCTGTGCTTGAAATGTCTCCCTCCAGGTGTGACCCAGGCAGGCAACATCTGGATTCCAGTAACATCTAATTATACTCCCTATAAAGTGACCCTCCACCACACACACGCTCTCATCAGTAATCTCAGACAGGGACCGCGAGAGAGACTGATACAAACGCTACTTCGGTGACGATAACACACAATTAATAGCTTTCTAACTCAGTCATTAATCACATATCGGCCGTTGGCCAATAAACAGAAAACACACACTCACACAAGCTGCTAATATTAGAATCGTGACAGGACGGCTTTTCAAGACGTCTGAACACACAGACGAGATAGTGTGCTGGAAGGATTGCCTATATTTATCAGGAAAAAGAGATTTGGAGGCATTTCAAGGGAATAAATCCTGAATGGCCCTAAAGACAAGTTTTGGCTCAAGGTTATCATGACATTGTTCCACTACAGGTGTTTGAATAAGCCTTAAACAACTTTCATTTTAACTCTTTTCACACCTAACACATCAAAAACACCTCACTACGTTCCAGTTGGCTTGCAAAGTGGAATAAATGGGGTGTTTGGGCATTGCTGGGGATGTATGCTTGCTCCAATGCACTTAGCTAAACATATTTAAGTAAAAGATTTATAAACATAATACATGTTGCAGTCATTATTCAGACTAAATTTAGGGGGTTTAATTCATATTTAATTAAAAAACGAATCTAAATTTTATAGGAAAAGATTTTAACAACAAAAAGTAATTATTTATTTTTTTAAACACTACATGTAAATAACTAAAATATAAAAATAACAACAACAATAAAAAAAATTAAATAGAATTAAAGAATTGGAAGAATCATGATAATAGTCATTGAGATTAAATAACTGAACAAATAATTAATTTAATAACAATAATAATAATAATAATAATAATAGCTGTACAAGTGTTAGATATAACACAATATTAAAATTTATAATGTTTTGATTAAATTAAAATTAAATAACTGAAATTTAAAAATAAAAAATACTGAAACAATTAAATTTAAATGAAAAAATTCTAATAGCAATAATATCCTGAAATGTAAACTAAACAATCAGAATTTAAGGAAAATAAAATACTGAAAAATATTTAAATAATACTAAAAATACCAATACTACTACTACTACTAAATATTTCACGACTAAATTATATATTTTAAAAATATTTTAAGTAAAATTCCACAAGCATGACATTGTAATACCACATATTTACCACTTCAAAAATAAAAGAAAGAAAGAAAGAAAGAAGGAAAGAACAGCATAATGTTTTAAGGATATAAGCCTGTTACAAGAATGAAGTGTAAATTTTGACATACTATTTTAGCATTCTGTTTATATTTCAATAAATTATATTGTATTGTCAAATAAATTTTGTTTTCATTTCCAGTAGATCCAAATTATATCATCTTTTTATCACTGCTTTCAATTCAATTTAAATGAAAACACAATCATCCACATCGTAACACATAAATACACATGACCATCTAATATGTTGTGTGATGTTGCAGTATATTCCAAATGATGGATTTTGTCAAATAAAGAGAACCCTTACTATCGTTCTGTGCTCAGGGAGCAGTGAACACTATGTAGGGTCCCTGTGATTTAGAACGCAGCTTTCTCCCCATCAGGAGCGATGCCCTCAGCCTGCAGAGTCACGCTGCACTGTTGGAGAGGGTAGAGAGGTGTACGGCTGTGCTTGAGTGTGAAGGTCGCTTTATGAGAGTGTGTTATCACTGGCATCAGAGACAGTTTCCATTACAAACAAGTACTGCATTATGGGACAGACTACATAACAGAAGGCTCCACAGACCGCTGTTGTATTATGGGAACTACAAAACCCTATGGCACTACCTATTGTTCTCGTGTCCATGACAGATTGTGATGTGTGTTAGTGTTTTCAGTATTTCACTTTGACAAAAAAAAGTGAAAATACATGACAGATGGTCACCACGACTGTCCAGAGAGAAAAGGAGACAGACAAAGAGATGGAGAAACAGAGGACAAATCTCATTACTCAGGTGAAAGAAAACATTAAAACTCCATCTAACATCTGTGGCCATCACCATTCTGGAACAGGATGGGGGAAGGAAGGAATCGGTGCAGGAAACGGGCATCAATGTTGTGTTGACAACTACTGGAGCTTTAGGATAACAACGGCCAATCTGAAGACAAACATAGGAACGCATTTTCTTAAAGGAACGGTTCACCAAAATACCGAAAAGTTGCTGAAAATGAATAATAATCATCCTGAGGCCATTACTTTTTCAGAAATAATGTGAAAATTTGTTCACTTGTTCACCAATTGATCCTCTGCAGTGAATGGGTGCCGTCAGAATGAGAGTCTAAAGAGCTACAATATTTCACAAGCAAACAACACTGACACTTAGTCCACTGACTAATGTCTTGTAAAGTAAAAAAACATGTTTGTAATAAACAAATCCATCATTAAACCAATGTTTACTTGCTTCATAAAAATTCTTCCTGCAAAAAATTCATTCACTATTGTCCACTCACATCAAAATCCATGGACAAAATTGTTCAAGGCTGTTTTTGACCAATTTTTTGGTTGTGAATGGTGCTTGATACATGCATATTTCCCTCCTAATTAATTCAAGTCGGTTTATACATAATGATGCTTTGAAAGCCATCTCCAGTATTTTAGCATGGTTTGAATTGAAAAACATTCTGAGCGATTTAGTATAAACACGCAGATATTTCTTTACAAAATATTGTGAATTATTGCTATGCTTATACTCAGCTCTCAATCTGACGGCACCCATTCACGGCAGAGTATCCATTGGAGAATCTGTTCTGATGAAGAAAAATGTATCAAAATTTTGCAAGAGCAGAGAGTGAGTAAATTCAGCCAATTTTCAAATGTCTGCTTACGTCAATAAAACTCTATAAAGGCACAATTCACAAAAAATGTTCTATTATTTACTATTTCTGATATGTGACGCCTGTAGAAAGCTCCGTCATAATTCCCATTCAGGCCAATGGCTGTTTGGATAAATCCCTTTATTTCAACCTAATATTACTTATTTTCTCCTGTGAAACCCTTATATATTGGATGAAAATATTTGAGATCCTGTTTTCCATATAATGAAACCTTACAGTTCCAAGCTGCAAAATGGACAGAAACAACCATAAAAGTGCTCATATGACTCATACGCTATACTCTGAGAGAGCTTTCAAATCATATGTGATTTGACTAGTCCTTTAACCCTGTATCATCTTTTATAACTCACAAGCTCAAAGAAGAGCTGCTCATTTTATAAAAATACTTGCAATGTAGTTTATTTCGGTGGCAGGGACTCTGGGGCTTATTGTGAAGTGCGAGAGGAACAGTAGGAAGTAATACATATAGGTTTCTGTGATTGAATTTTGATGATGTGTTTTCTAAGGCGCTTCACGCAATGGCCTGTGAGGGTAAGAGATATCCCACTCCATGAATAGTCAGTCACGGTGACGAAAAACGCAAAGTCGAGCTTTCAGTCATCGACACTATTTGGCCAAATTTATGTGGACACACAAACCTCATAAAAATGTGCTTGTTCAATATTTAATTTCAAAGCAGATGGCATTAAAGGGAAGTCTGTGCGCATGTTTTTGGTCATCTAGTGTATCTAAATGCTTCATAAATCAGCTTCTGCATCATCAATGAATTAACTCAATTGACCTTTAGCTTCCATCAATATCCCAGCCCTCATTGACTATTTCTTGGTAGAGAGACATATTTAGTCAGTAAATTGCTTGACATGTAAATGTTTTAATAGTTTTTCTTTGCAATAAAGGTCAAATTATTGTGTTTTGGATATGTCATGATATGAAGAGCAGAAAATACTAGATGTGTTAGACATTACATGAGGACAGTACATATTTCTTTGAAACTTTAGCATGATATAATTTTTTTTTTTTTTTTTTTTTTTAAATGCTCATTTCAGTTCCACAATTTAATTACCATTTAAAAAATTAACATTGATAAATAACATGATAAACATATTAATTTGTGCTTAATATTTAACCTTTGATTATATTATAATTAATAATATTTAATTTTTAATATTTAATTCATATTTAACTATTATTTTGAGCATTGACAACAATAAACTTAAATAATAAAATATTATAATTAAAAATTATAAATAAAATTCTGAAAATCTGACGTCACAAATAATTTTAATACATTACCAAACATCAATGAAAAATACATTTTCTACAGCGTTTATTAACCTTTGTTAATGTTAGTTAATAGAAATGCTCATATAGTCCATCACGCATTACCTAACGTTAACAGATACAACTTTTGATGATGTAATGGTAAATGCTAAGATTACTATTATGATTGATAAATGCTATAGAAGTGCTGTATTAGTCCATTTATTAATTCATTTTAACCAATTAAGTTAATTAGTGTTAACAAAGAAAACCATATTGTTTAAAATTAACTACTATAAAATAATAAAAAAGGTTGTAACAGAACAAAGTTGCGACATTTTACTACACAATCTCATGAAAGCATGTATAAATAGTACGCCAAATAAAAACGAAAGCTCGCCGTATTAATACACAATAATGGATTCTGGTGTGAGTATATGCCACACGATGGGTAGAATTAGGAAAGATGTTTATCATATGTGTGCAAAAACTGCGTATCATATGCAGACCAACAGATTTCATATCATGTGTGTAACAGTCCATCTGGAGGTCCAGCTCCAGATACTATTAATTGTGTGTGTCCCCCCGTTGCATTTCCAGGACTTTTATTATGAACTTGTGTCTCCACCCACCTTGTCTGTCGCCATGGCCACTCACTCGTTCCTCCACCCCCTAGCCTTGTTTCCGTGTGTATAAAAGTGCCGTTTGTATCCGTTAATTCGCCGCCCATTGCGGTGTTTACCCAGTGTTAAGCCCTCCTTGTTTCCCTGTTTGGATTTACCTGTTCTCGACTCTGCCTGCCTTGGATATTCTCTCTCGTCTCTGCACTCATGGATTAAGTTCGCCGATCGTCTGACCATCGCTTCGTATCTCGGATTATTCTATTGATATTGAACTAGTAATATTTTGATAGAAAAAATGAGGATGTAACAGAGATGAGATTACATTTATTTGAATAAAGTCAAAGTTAAAGTCGAGTTAAGTTGCCGCATTGACAATAAACAAGCAGTATTAAAATAATTAAGTCAAAATGACTAAAAAAAGCAGAAGCATACCATTTTAATTATAAGAATAAAGCAAAGAAAACAACACAAAGCTGAAACACTGTATGTCATATTGCTCTAAAGAGACAATTTCCTGAACGTCTGTCTGCCTCCGTCTCCTGACTAAATGAAATTTCCGACACAATCGCTCCAGTTTCCGAAAACTAATCAGAACTTGGTGCTGAAGCTCATAAACTGACAGTAAACTGACTTCAAAAATAAGAGAGTGACTGCTTGATAAGACACTCAAATATAACGTTTATCCAAGTACATGCCCTAATTGTGTAAATCATGTTAAGCTCACAACATTAACGAGAGCAAAAATATACAGTTGTCTTACTCCTTGACATTCTTAGTTTTTTTTTTTTCCCTTTCTAGTACCAGGACACTTAAAAAAAAAAGTTAATGAATGCACTCGAGTCTAGCTGCAGGGCTGTTATTATTATAGCGTAGATCTCTAAGACGACAAGGCTGATACACCTACGGTTCTGCAATTAAGGGGAAACTCTGAATCCGACTCCACAGTTCTCAAAAACAACTAGACGTGTCAGGATCAAAGTGCAATTACAACAAGAGAGCGCCGTCGTTCTGGTTGCCGTCGACTAATTGGAGAGGAATACAAAACATGAGCATCGACTAAACACATAAACACACACGGATACGACACAATCACAGATACGGTTCAATCAGATTGACAGGCGCTTTCAATATTTTCTCTCCCTCCCTGGATTTGTGAAGCTGGGATTCTGATGGTTGGCTAATAGGCTGTCAGTATCTCGGTGAAGAGTGGGTATCATTTCCGTGTGTGGTCTGATAAGTGCCATGACGTGAAATAACTACCTGTTTCCTGCTTCATTTTTTGCCGTATCCTCTGTGATCCAGCTGAAGGCTCATTACCGCCCGGCGCAGGTAAGCGGCGGCTCCGGCAAATGATCTCCCCGCGGCTGGCGCGTTACACTTAGATGTCACATTTAATCTTTCTGCTTATAGAGTCTTAGGGAAGGAGACCTGCGTGTATCAGACATCTGAGCCCTGGCAGATATAAACACACATGGAAATGGCTGTTTATGGAAGAGTGTGTTAAAAAATGACCATTTTCTCCCACGCAGACATACAGTACACTTTTAGTATATGGCAGTTCATGTTTAAACAGACTATGCAACATCAGCTCCGGGTTAGGTATGAAGAATTATTAAATACTAATTTTCTATTTTCGTATGAGAGCTGAACTCAAACAACCTTCCCAGAATGCTTTGCAGGGTCAGGTTCACTCATTCATTCACTTAAAATACAAAAATATGATAAACACAAACAGTGTCATTAAATATTGTCATATATTTATGTCAGGTACACATGTTCATACTGATGGATAAACTAAACAGAAAAAACACGAACAAGCATATTGAATCGTTTAAGTAAGGTAGTGAGTATTGTTACATGCAAACGTGAGTGATTTAATAACCACTTCAGGTTTTTTTAATTTATTGATATTTTATGTCAAAAAGATATAACAATAAACTCCTTAATTTGGATATATTAACGGTGCTAATTAAACGATAAAACATCTGCGTTTCATTTGCATTGCTAAATTTAGTATGCAGTCTATTGTCAAGTATTTTAGGATTGCTTTTTTTTTTTCAGAAGATGATGTGTTTCCTTTTCTACGTCAGCCATCAAAAGACAGTCTAAAAATATTCCTAAGTGATTGGTTTTGAAAATGATGGTGCCCAAAAGATATTTAAAGACTGAGCTGGTTGTGTCAGTTTTTGTGATGGTTTCATCTCTTCCCGATTATAATACACAGTGTCTATTGATATTTGCAAATATGCAAATACATTTCATTTGTATTTTTTAAACTCATATAAATACAAATGTATAGATAAACATTTTCTAAACGTGCAAATATATTTAATATCTAAATATATACCATATTATATACCTCTATAATATAATATTGCAAATTTAATCAAATATATACTGTACATATACACATATAATATACAGATACAAACACATACTGTGTAAGTAAAAATAAGTATATTTATATAATAATATATTATAATATGATCGCTCATATATATATATATATATATATATATATATATTAGTGCTGTAAAATGATTATTCTTAATTAATGAAAATAAACATTTTTGTTTAGATAATTTGTATTATGTATTTGTTATGTATATAAATACATAATATAGGTAATATTATTACCTAATATATAAACACATGCATGAATATACTTAATAAAAATATGTTAAGTTTATAAATTAAATATATTTATGCATTGATATAAAATATAATAATATACAGGTAAATATATAAATGTGCTGTAATTAAGGTAAAGCATGATTCTTACAACAACATTAAACTAGCAAAAAATATACTTAAAATTATAAATATAGAGAAAGTTTAGCTAGTGCCTTGCTAAAGTATTTAATAAAGTATATTTTTGTTATGTATCTGCCTTGTGTCAAACTGTTCTAAACTAGTTTTCTTCTACAACAACCATAGGTGCTATATACAGTGTGTGTGTGTGTGTGTGTGTGTGCATATATATATCCGACTGGTTTTGGTCGGATGAGTGTGTTACTCCTGTTGTCTATTGGCTTTGGCCGAAGCTTGTTTTCGCCAACTGAACATGTTTGTCGTGTCTTTGAATGCCATGAAGTGATGTACTGTAATCAGTTGGCTGTATACTGTCCCTGTGAACAACAATTTGCAGAGCCTTTCCTCTACAAATCTGAAATCTCACTTAAGACAGCTTAATAGACTTTTTGGTCCAGTACACAGGTTACTACTGGACCACTGAAACAAACCCTTATACAATCACTTCAGAGAAGTCTACTGATGTAGTCTGAGAGGTGTCAAAGGTCACCGTTCTCCATAACCTACCTGCAAGTCATGGTGTGAAGGGAACTGTCTCACACACACGCACACACACACCCTGCAGAGACAGTCGTGACATTTGCCGTCCCATCATGAGGCTTCAGAGCCTGATAACAGATGGCGGCTGCCTGTGAGACTACCTTAATATCATGATTTTAGCTACATACATGCACACACACCCCGGACACTTTACATTCCCAGCGCTGCGGGACATTAGATTGGGCTTTGACTCTCTGTGCAACATACAAAATTGACATTCTCTTAATAACAGTCTGATTTGCAATATTAAATCTACTCCCGAAAGACCATCACACACCCACACACACATTCTGAAGTGCAAAGAAGTAATTATCTCGAAACACACACTCTCTCCCTTCCTCTCTCACAAGTGCACTTCAGGATTCTGGGTTTATTCTCACTTGTTAGGCATGGATTTGTTCCAGTGACCTGGACAGACCCACTCCAGAAAGAGAAGCACCATAAGGCTACGACACAGGTGGAAAAGTCGTTCGGTCACTGAAAGACTCTCATAATTAGATACAAGACACATAAGTAAGTTAGGACATGACATAAATATATATTTTTCTTTATATAATATATTTGTATGCACTGTGTATATTTATTAGGTATATATAAATACAAACACATGCATGTATATATTTAAAAATATATGAAATAACATATGAAAATATGTTATGTTTATATAGTAAATATATTTAAATATAATATAAAATATAAGAAAATAAATATATAAATGCATTTACATGTAAATACTTTCAAAATATATACTGTATGTGTGTGTTTTAATATAAACAGAATAAATAAACAGAATGAACACATATATTATGTAAATAAAGACTTTTATTTTGGATGTGATTAATCATTTAACATCACTAATACACACACACACACACACATATATATATATATTATGTCTTTTCTCTCTGGAGTGTGTCTATATATATGTTCTAAAAACCCAAGTGAGCAGTCTTGCTTTATATATCCCATTGGGGATAATTATTCTAATAATAATAATAAAAAATAAATAGAAAATTATTTGCCATTAATTCACATAAAAAAAAAATAATTAGAAGTAATTTCATTGATAGATTAGACATGAATCAATTTATTTTATTTTTAATCTTTAAATAGTCATAATAATAAAGTCACAACTCAAAGAAAGTAACAATTACAAAGAAACTGTGAATTAATAGTTGACGTTGTCAGTTATAAGTCATAATTATGCGAAAGCATATACATAGTGATGAAGTCATTATTAATGTCACAATTCAGAAAAAAAGCCTAAATTAATAACGTTTTTTTTTCTCACACTTTTTTTTTTATTATTTTGACATTGTCATTATTAAAGTCACAATTCAGGGAAAAAATTAAAATTACCAAAAAGAAAAGTCACAACTGACAGATATTTCACAATTATTCATAACTAAATAAAGTTATAATTATGCAAAAGCATCACAGAATTGTTT
>JAUMHP010000044.1:5217017-5231922 GCA_032361065.1 Enteromius trimaculatus | reverse complement strand
TTTTTTGGTTTGCTTTTTTTTTTTTTTTTTTTTTGGTTTTTGTTTGTTCCAAACCTAATGAATATGATTATTCCAATGGTGTGGCCCTGATCCAAGATCAGCTTTTTTCCCCTTGAAAGCCTCATATTTTATATGCCTCATTTATTCTGCCAAGTACACAAGGACTGCCTATTATCATCATCACCACCACCATCATCATCATCATGCTGAAAGATGTTCCTGCAGAAACTTTATCTAGACCTAGACCTGTGTACTTTTCACTAGTCATAAATGACTTTACACTGCTGCCATTAGTTTTCATTCAAATAAAATTACATTATAATAAAAACATGGCCAGATTTAATCACTATCAGGACCACAGCAGCAGCAGGTACATCAGAAATGCAAGCTTTATCGTGTCAAATCACGGAGTGTAGCGATGTACACAATCGAATCATGCTAAGGTTAAATCACACAAGCCTCTCTCAATGTAAGCAAACGCTGACCTTCAAATGTAATGAAAAGCACAGAGAGAGCTTTTGTTGTGCTCACTTTACTGAAACTCTGTGACTTCAAGTCACCTTCACCAGTTCGAAAAAGAAAATAAAATAAAAGACTTTTCTGTGCCTGACGAGGTCTGTTATGACCGCTGTGCTTTCACCTAAAAAGGTGTAAAAGTCTGATAGTGAAATACGGTCAGTCACATTATTAGCATGTCGCATACTCGCATCATGTAAATGTGACTGTTTACTTCCAGTCTTCACCTTGTCTGCTCTTGATTGAACACTTAAGTTTATGTAAACTACCCATAATGCCTGCACTCCATGGAAACAGCAAGGTCGTTGAGAGGATTGGCCTGCCATTTACATATCTTAATTTGTTGTGTTTGTTTTTTGCAGATTATGGAGGATTAACCTCAGCTGAACTGAATCTTAAATTCTCCCGACTGTTCCCGTGTATCTTTCACGTCACTCTGCTCATCTTTCCTCTTTTGCAACAATAAAAGCTTTCTTCGTAATGTACCCTTTAAATGGCAGTTTTGATGCATGCTGAACCACACGAAATGTCAACGTAAGAAATAACATTGTGACAAAACCTTTGAAAAGGGTCTGTGGAACAGGCAGGAAATGCATTTGCCAACCATCTACTTGCCACGCAGACATTGTTCTCTATTAATAACTATTAATAGGATTTTACAAGACATTCCTTTGAATTTCTCTTGGTCATTATTCTTGCACGTGTCTTTATTATTGCTGTTTTATGAATTTGTGGCATAATCGTTCTGTGGAAGATTACTTTTCTTCTACTTTAAAAAGAATAAGGTCTTATTAATTTGGTTTCAGTAAATAGCAGGTTTCCATGGTGACCAATTCACCAAACATTATAAAAACATTTCTATACATTAAATAAATTATAATAGAAAAACTAATAGGTTACCGTTGTGACAAACCTATCCGATGTTACAAATGACATTTTAGATTAAAAATAATAATAATTATTATTATTATTTCCAAATGTCAATAGATTAGAAGGTTTAATTCAGTTTGGTTGAAGTGTCTAGATAATCATACTACTACTATTAATAATAATAATTATTATTATTATTTGTTTGTCTGTCTGGTTGTTAAAGCCTCTTAAATTTTAAACAGCTGATATTGCTAATACATCAAATTAATATTGCTATTGATATTTATTCTTAATATTATTTATAATAATTATTATATTATACTTTATTAGCAGTAGTATAGCTAGATGAATGAATAAATAAACAAACAAAACTTCCAAATAGATGAAATTATAATGTAATATATTAATTTTCTTAGTTTTTTAGTACAAAGCAGAATTTCTAATTTTAGCATTTATTAGCAGTTTGTAATTGGTATAAAAATGTGTGTGTGTGTGTGTGTGTGTGTGCATGGGGGGGTGATTAAGCAAAACAATTAAGGCTATTAAATCAGATTTTGAAGAATTTCAAAAATAAATTTGAAGGTATGAAAAAAAAATCCCCTAAAAAGAGATCCCCTTTGTTTGTTTTTTGATTTTGTTCTGTAAAAAAAAAAAAGATTCAGCCAATCGCTGTTTGCGTTTGTTTACTCCATTGCAATAAAGAAAGGTGCTGTGGAAACTGTTCTCTCCTCCGAAAGCAATACACAGTTTCTTTTTTCCAATCAGAGGTGATTAAACAAGTTGTGCTTCCGAGCAAATGTCAGTTTGATGAAAGTCCCTGGCAGAGGGCATGAGCGAGGGAAAGACCATCAGGAGAACTGCAGCCTGTGGGAAATGGTGAGTTATTAAAGCAAGATTAATATCTACTAATGACTGCTGTCACCAGAGGAGTGCCAGGCAGAGGCACATATTCAGCATTATCACACAAATCTATTGATGTTTTTCCACAGTCATACTGTGTTTGTGTTTTTGTGTTCTCATTACCTTGCCTGCAACTAAATAATATCTATAGCTAATTAGCGATAATTACACCTGTGAAGAATTTCTCAGATTTGCGTGCATAAATTCTCCTAATGGTAGGATTAGAGAGCCATTTCACGCATGGATGTTTTCAAACCGTGCTCCCCGCGTACTGCTAAATTTGGGCCGCCACACAAATAGCTCGTGAATACTAATGTCGCATGCACTTTTAATAGTGGCTCAGACGCCCTCTGAGTGACACCGTAGTTGTTGTTTTCTTCCTTTTCCAACGTGAAAACTTGAAAAGGTACTGAAATGACAGGAAAAATACAACAAAACCCTTGAATTATGTATGTGCGTAATACAAAACCCACTGAAATGTCTAAGATTCAGGAAAATGCACGCCGCTCCGTTCTACTACACCCACCCTGTATGAAATAATACAAATAATATGGATAAGAAAAAGAAAAGTGACCCCTGGCAAGATGAAAGCGGATTTCTTTGCAGCCATCAACTGTAACCTACTTTAAAGACGTTTATGTTGCCTGCTACATGCTAACAGCTAATTGCAATTCTACACAAAGTGATTTGTTTATGTAATGTTTTTATGCCTATTAGAGCTCTGTTATTAGCTTAGCAACATGCTAATGGGAAATGCCATTAGAATCCATGGGGAGATGTGTTTCCCTGGTAATTTGTGTGTATTGTCTCCTTTGCAGAGCACCCAAGAGCTGGTCTCTCATGTTGGGTATGAGCTGGTTTTTAAGTGGTTTATCTGGGTGGACAGTGTTCCAACAGGACTAGCTAAACAAGTGCCCTTGAACCAGCAAATAGACCAATCTAACCACTAACTGAACAGTAATGCAGCTAAGGCAGGTTTAAGATGTCTTTGCAGGGTTAAGGGCACATCCCTGCTGAAAAAAACAGCATTTGCTGGTTAGGTAGGTTTTGCATTTGGGACGCTGGTTTAAGCTGGTCCTTTGCTTGTTTATGTTGTACCTTTGCTGGTTTATGCTGGAGCTTTGCTGGTTTAAGATGGTCTTTTGCTGGTTTATGCTGGACCTTCGATGATTAAAGATGGTCCTTTTCTTTTTTATGATGGACCTTTGCTGGTTTATGTTGGACCTTCGATGATTAAAGATGGTCCTTTGCTGGTTTATGTTGGACCTTTGCTGATTTTTGCTGGTCTATGCTGGATCTTTGCTGGTTTATGCTGGACTTTTGCTGGTTTAAGATGGTCTTTTGCTGGTTTATAAAAGACCATCTAAAACCAGCATAAACCATCAAATGACCAGCATAAACCAGCAAAAGGATCAATCTAAACCAGCATCCAAAACCTTTTTTTTTTCACATAAGCAGTAACTACAACAGCTAACAGTGTTTCTGCTCTTCACAAAGTGATTTGCAATATACTATATTAATATATTACTTTTAGTGCACTTACTCTACCCTGTCAAGAAAAAAAAACAGCATGGTAAGGTAGGTTTTGAAGCATGGATGCTGGTTGGAGCTGGTTAAGTTGGTCTGGTTTAAGAGGGCCAGTTTAGGACCAGCACATTAAACCAGCATATGACGAGCATATGACCAACTTAAACCAGCTGAAGACCAACTCAAACCAGCATCATGCTTCAAAACCTACTGTACCTAACCAGTACGCTGTTTTTAACAGGGTAAACTCACTGTACTGTACTGTATATCAATTTTGTTAATTTTACATTGAGCTCTGAAACAAATCGGGAGAACAAATAAGCAAACCAGCTTCATCTGGTTTAGCATGTTTAACATTTCATTCTTTTTTTTGCGTTACGCAACAAGATTGAAAGTTACTGTAGGGTGTGCAACTACTCAGTTTTCTTTTGCTTTTTATTTGGTGCTTGATGGGTGTTCGCTTTGGGCACTGCAGGGGAGAATGTTCAATATCATCACACGATTATAAATGAATTAATTACATCATCAAACAGAGATGAGAGCTTGGCTATAATCCTCCATATTGAGTCATAACAACAGAACCGTGACTGTGCAAATCCGTCGTCTCAGAGGAAATTGCTGACACATCATCGGTCTCTATTACCGAGGCCTAAACACGAATCTCTCCGCAGGACAAACCATCATCACCATCACCTACATCTGGCTCTCTGCCCACCACCCGAGGGAGGAAAACATTACACCGCATGAGTTTATTACTCCCCGTTTGTAACAGCCGTCCACTGTTCTCGCTGCTCGTTATGCAAGCCGCTTCCTCACCTGCGGACATTTCGTCCATTTGGTTTCATTATGAAAGGAGGTTTATCAGCTTGCAGCCCTATTTTCACCGGTTAATGGCTTGGAAAAACAGACACATGCACACACTCCCACTGGAGGATAAGATGAAACAATAATTTTCCCTGCGATCATTCTGTTATCCCATTTGCTTTCCATCACATCATTCAGGCTCAGGTAAAAGACAGCGGGGAATAATTTATGCCTTTGTTGATTTATGGTTGGTGCTAATACATAATGCAGTGATATTCAAAGGCAAGAGTTCAAAACACCACAGGCCAGGACTAGATGGACAATATGTCGCTCAATTACATAAACCCATTCATGCTGCACAGATCATCATCTTCTGCATAAACAATGTGTCAACAGGATACGCTACAGTTTCCAAAACAACTTTAATACTGATAAAAAATTAAAAACAAGCATATCCAACGAATTACTACTACTAAAAACCACAAATAACTAAATGAAAGAACAAATTAATAAATAAAAATAAAAATTCATTTTACGTTGATTTATTATCAACCCCATTTTAACTTGATAAACGTCTTCTAACCTAATCTTCATTTTTATACCCATTTCTCAATCTATCCATCCATAAATACATTTTTAATTTAGCAGACTTTAATCTTTTATTCATCAATAATTCAAGTTAATAAATAAATGCCAATTATAATGTGTTTTTACAATTTTTAATTGATTTATCTATTGATTAATTATCAATCTATTGAATTAAAAAATATAAAAAAATAGCATTCATCTTTTTATCCATTCATCCATATAAACAGAATGAAGTATGTTTGTGTAGAAATTTAACAAAAACTGGCATGAAATGCGTACAGAGCTTAGATACTGATTTAGGAGTAAATTGCAGTGGCCTCTTTTTTTTTCCAAAGCTGTATATATACATATATATATATATATTTTTTTTGTAGCTGATTTTTGAAAATCACAATAATCTACATAAATGTTACTAACATATTATAGTAGCCCAGTTTGTGCTGTTTACAATGTTACTAGATTTTAGCCAGTTATATTTTTATAAGCAACTGAAAAAAGCACACATGTCCCCCAAAACACCCTCAGACCCCAGAGGGTTAATGTACAACATCAGTGCGTATTTGATGTTTGTCATGTACTCATCTCTCACTATCTCTTCCCCTTCTCTCTTTAGAAGCAAACGAACGGAGAGTAAATCAACACAGAAAACTCACCAATCCCACGAGTGCCTTGATCAAACACACAGCATGTAAACACAGAAATACACACGTCATTCACGAATAAGCAATCAGCAAGCGCCTTTCCATCACCAAAGCTTAATGACGAACGAGGATACTACATATTTAGACGAGAGAAGAGAATCTGTTCGCAGTTTAAGCCAATAAACAGTCCCATCACACTGTAGTTAGAGGGGAAACGGGTGGCTTTTCATCCCTCCAGATGTTACAGTGAGAAGATCATTGCTTTGATTTTCTGATTACGATGCCTAAAAGCAGAAAGGAGTCTTTTTGAATTAGAGTTTGACATTAAAAAAATGTCAAGGCTGCAAAGGAGCACCACAAAGGCAAGAGAAAACACTGTAAATATGCCACGGGCTATGGAGGCGCAGCAGTATTGCACATTTAATTACAATGAACATTTGTGTGTACTTCAAACGCAAGCCGTTTCGCCTGCAATTATCTGCCAACTTCTAGTTTCAGGCCAGCACTGCTCAATTTGACGAGATCACAGTTTTACACTGCGAGCGTTTGCTTAAGCCAAAAACAAGAAGGGAAAAAAACGGTAAGAAAAGCAGCCAACACATCACTCAAATTAGCGTTTATCGAGGACTTTTGTTACCGATATCTTTCTGCGCCTGGATATTGACTCATCCCCTCATTTTTTTGTTTTTCTGCTAAACTATGAATCAATCTTGGCGAGTCGTGATCATCTTCAAAGAACTTTTAATGGCTTCTCCTTTGTTCTTTCCTGCTTTCTCTCTTTATTTTATCTCCTGCTCTGTGATAGGCACACTAGGGAAGGGGAAAAGGCGCTGATTTGGATGCTGTTTGCTGTTAGGAGTTGGGGGTATGCTGGGTTCTGGTCCACGGCCCGGCTCCCAGAGTCAGAGCTATAGCCTTACACCTGCCGGCTCAGGAGGACACCCTGGCCCGCCCGGTGGCTTTGTGGGCCACTTCCTGTGGTCGAGGCAGCCTGAGGGAAGTCATTAGCTTCTCCCTGTGGTGAACTTTTAATTCAGTACAGCTCACCGCGGAGAGCTCCTGTGCAGAACGGGAATAAGCCAATAACAGAGAGCTTACAGAACCACTGACTGCAGTTAAACTACGGGTTTGAAGCAAAACAGCAACTATACTGTAAAGAAACTACACTGTCTAATAAAAAAGCTGAATTAACTGTGGTTGGTAACATCAGTTTGATGGCCTCTTCCAGTTTTAGTGCACGGTTCTTGGACAACATAAGCTGCAATATGATATCTTGATGTCATAGTCAAACGTTTGGCCGGATATGTGAGACTATAGCTGGTCATCAACATGCAGACACATAGAGAGAGAGAGACACACACACACACAAATCCTGACAAGATGGTTTGATTATGTCAAAAAGGCACTGCAGAGTGATTTGTGAGATAAATAGCTTATGGAAATGGTTATACAGTCAATTCTACAGTAAACCATCATATACAAAAACATTTACCAAGGAACTTACAAGGAAAAAAGAGCTCCTCATAAAATGCTCCATAAATGCCACTGTCAGTCTGTATATATCACGCTCACACCCTTCCTCCAATTTGCTCTCACTTCCCCACACCCAAACGACTCGCAAGTGCTTTAAGATGCATGCACACACACACACACACCGGAGTTCAGAGCCACCTAGCTTAGCAGAAAAGCACAAACACAGCCGCTGGCTGAGTCTCACATCTTAGCAGTGTTCTCTAGTGTGTGAGCCTGGATCCTTTCTCAGAGTGCCCAGCCAGGCTATGATACGGTTGGCATGCAAAAGATAGCTCTCTCCCCACAGGCTGAGGCTGACCTCTGTCAGAATATAAAATAATGAAGCCAGATTGGGGGGAAAAAAACGTGTTAGAGACAAAAATTAGAACAACTGCCGCATAAGCGCTGCTGCTCTCAGAGCAATGCCTCTACTGCTGTGTGCATACTGATGAGAAAGAGAGATCAAACTAGCACTCAACAGACACAAACGTGCACATGCCTGATGCATTAGGCTGCTTTCACACTGGGCTTGATTGCTGGGTTCACACACTTGAGTTTGAAGACAATCTGCTATAAGAAACGCAACACACACTTTTTAAAGAAATGCACTATAAAAACGCACAAATCAAATCAATGAACCTTTTTGTCCAATGTCAAAACACCATTAAATACCGTTCCAAACCAGTATGGCTTTTTCATATTAATTGTTTTTAAAAGACAATTGTGGGAACTCCTCAATAAAATTAAAGTGAATGAGGGCAACAAGCATCACAAAAGAGTCGAGCATTTACACTGCTTACTTGACAGTCCTAGTCTTCATTTTCAATTTTGATGATTTTAAGTGATCTGCTTCTTTAATTTAGAGTTTGAGGCAGCCTCAGATTACCACTGAAGCTGAAAGCTAAAGATGTCATATTTCATAACACGCCGATCAGCGTCCTTCACAGTTCGCTTGATAGTTCAGACTGCTTGTTACAGCTCCCAACCACAAATGACAAATGAGAGCTGGTGGTGGAAACTTTTCATTTTCAAAACAGACAGTGTCAGTGAATTTGATTCTGTGAGAAGCGTTCAACATTCTGACATTGGATGCTGCATCACGAAGCCTAAAAACAACTCACGATCTGCATACGTCTTTACAAGCATCTCCTAAACCCAGCATCAAAGCTCCAAGACAGGCTGTGTAATCGGCTGGGAACATGTAGATCATTTACAGAATAAAATGAACTAAAATTGCCATTGTGGACTAAGTGTAAAAGTGACCCAGGGCCTCGAGCTTTCTCACAAGAAATTTTCAAAGAACATCCAGTCACGGTTGGTTATGTATTATATAAAAAGCTTGCATCAATTATCAATATTGAAACCGTCCTGTGGAAGTGGTACACTATTTTTTTTAACAAAAAAGAAAAGAGCAAAACAAAACTTAAACCAAACACAAAACAAAACTATGCACCAAACAAAACAAAATGCAAAAAATAAGACCAAAATGAAAAAACTAAAACTAAATAAATAAAAGCAAAACAAAACTGCAAAACTTCGAATTATTTTAAACTGTGTGAAGTACTGCGCTTAAATCGCTCGTGTAATTCAGCACACCATGTGAAGAAAGCATTGTTTAACTCATCACACAGGCTTTGGAAATCCGCTGAATACAGAGCTACTTTGAAAGTGTTAATATTAGGCTACTATAATAATAACTTGGATCCAGGGATTATGTACTTTTAAATTGCCATGGATAAAGAGCACTTGCTAAATGGCAAGAAAGACACTCAAGTAGCCCGAAATCCACAGGGTATGAGGCGTGTTTATCTATTTGAAAGGAAGAAGTGACAAGCAGTGAGAAACACGTTGACAGAAAAAATAGTATGAACTCTCAACCGCATCTTGTTGCTTTGATAAAGAAAAAGATTAATAAAAGAAACAGTCCAACTGAAGTCTTAAATAAACAGAGATTTAATGTCTTCCTAAATCCCATCAATCTTACAGACTGAGCACAAATTGCTTTATTGCTTAAATTCAAAAGTGTCTCTAGGTATGTTTGTGTGTTAAAAACTAGCAGCTAAATCTTATTTTCTCGCAATTGCAAAAAAATGTGTGATATAAACTTGTTGTTCAAGTCAGAGTCAGAACTGTACAATAGAAACAATGAAATTGCTAGTTCCAAAGTCAAAATTGCAGGATATAAAATTATAAACTTGCAATATATTTTTTCCAAATTGTGAGTTTGTCTTTATGATTCGTAATCACAAGAAAAATGTCAGAACTTTAAGTTTATATTTCATCATTCTGACTAACACAAAATTGTTATATTTCGCAATTTTTGTGAGTGTCACAAGCAGGAAGCGAGGATACGAGCGGTTGTTTATTTACAAGACAAAGTGAGACAGGCAGGGTCGATCATCAGCAAAACAGGGTTATCGGAGGCATAGGCAGAAGAGAATGGTCAAAGTCCGTGCGTGGGTCAATACAACAGCAAACAGAGTCAGAAGGGGTGAGACGAGGCGATAATCCAAACGGGAGCAGGGGTCGGCAGCGATAAATCCAAAAACAGAACAACTAGGAGCACGAACACGAATGAAAACACAAGACAGATCGACACTGCAATGGACCGTGACAAACACTCAAACATCTGGGGATTATATACATGAAAACTGGGTCAGTGGGAGGAGACTAGAAATGAGTGGCTATGGCAACATACAAGGGGGGCGGGGACATCAATGGGAAATCAGATGAGATGGGCGGTGACAAGAGTTTGTAGAAGGAGTCCATGAATGAAAACAGACACAAAACATACACACACAGTTTGCTGAAGCTGGACTGGCACATCCAGCTGAACATGACAGAGTTTATATCTCAGAATTATAAAGAATTGTGAAAGAATGTTACAATTATGAGATTTTAATAGGGAGTGAGAATTGCCAGATTAAAAGTCTCAAATTAACTTTTTTTTACTATTAACAATTTTTCATCAGTAGCCTAAAAAGGTTTCCATACACTATAGTGTTTGCAGGCATCTAAAAATCAAAAATGTATATTTGTATAGTAATTTTTTTGCAATTAATTACAAAAACACTGCTAGTAACACTGCATCACATTTTGAACAGAAAAACATGAAATGTACCCCAGCAGTCTTTTTTTTTTTTTTTATTCTAGTCATCTTTCCTTTCACCTGAATTCAACAGTTGAAATGTACGAACCGTGCAAATGTAATTCAGTATAGGCAGATAATAGCATGTGCATCCTGAACACACTGTCCTCCTCCTTCAGAGCAAGTATCAATTCCTTTTTGTCCAGAATATAAAATGAACAGCACTGTTCAGGGCTGCAGAATAGGGACACCGGCACAAATCACACAGGAAACCAACGCTGGGCCCCCGAGGCTGAGCAGATGGGCGTTTCATACCTGAGAGCGGTAAGGAGAATCATGTACATGAGAAAAGAAATGGAAACAGAGACTGTCACAGTAGTACAAACAGTACATGGTGTGTGAGATTGTAGACAGGACAGCTCTCTTGCAGCTCTCGCCACAGGCACGCATTCAGCCTACTTTCCAACACACACCACCTGCCACACTTCCAAGTGTGTGTGTGTGGAATGGGAAAGGGAGAAGGAGCATCGTTAAAATTGCATCCTGAATGCATTATTGGTAGAACCGGAGCGCAGAGAGCCTCTGAGGTTGACCTGAATGCGGCACATATAGAAGTATGTACACATACCAATCCATCCAGATCCAAAAGAGAAAGCATTGTCGCTCTTTACACCTGCTCTGATCTCTGAACTCAGCGTGCCAGATCATCATTAACTATGGCCGACTTCTCATTAATTAAATCCCACAAAGTCCGTATGACAGAACAAGGCGCAGCTAGTCTAGCCGTGGCAGAGAGAGAGACCATTTTTAGCACTGAAATGCTATTCTTAGCTATAGGTGTGTTAGTAGGTCACGCCGCAGCCTGTGTGGATGTGAACATGTAGAGACACACAACAACAAACGACTAAGGGGCTCCAGACCCAAGAACTCTGTAAATAGCAGCAGCCATTAATAAGCACACGGGCAGAAACAAACACAGCTGCAACATTTATAAGTGCAAACACAAACTAATGGGCCATTAATTAGAAAATATGGAACAGGACACTTTCACTCTGCTCCCGAACCTACTGAACTCTCACTCAAGTTTAGTCTTCGGCCTAATTATGATGCCTGATAACATTGCTTGTTTCAACCAAAGTGTGAGGCAAATTATACATAAATATATGTAATAGTGACAAGCACTGTGGAAAATATATTGCTTAGTAATACGCAGCTTCACACCGTGTCAAATAATAATCCTCCAATTAAACGTATTAAAATTAATCCCAGTACTTGGATTGATTAATTTTCACAGTGCTTGTCACAGTGCCTTTGAATCAAATTAATCAAATACAAGTTCGGTGAAATATTTGATTTTCGTTCGCTTTGATGACATCTTTTTTTAATAGCTAAAATTTAATTTAAAAAATGTTTCACTAAATACTAACAAGTGCTGATAAGGTATAACTTAAAGAAACATTCGTTAAGGAGTGTTTACACAACATTGCTTTCCACTAACAGTATTAAGGGGTTTTCATAGTTTTCATAGTGCAGGTTTTTGAAAAAGATACCATTATCAATACGTGTATTTGCGAAAATGGTGACGCCATGCACGTGCTTAAAACATTAACGTAGTTTTTTTCTACACGTGACATCGCCAACTACTGGCCAGGCATGCATGATACAGCATTTCATTTCATTTTTTATGGATATGAACAGGGATTGTTTTAACAACATTGTCATCCGTGTGTTTAAAAAAAAAATGTTTTTAAGAAGAAAAAACTTTCGTTAACATACACACACAAAAAAAAAACAATTGCTACATTAACTAATTTTTTTTAAGCTAAGTAGTTGCAATCGATTTATTTTAGCTACATTTAAATAAACAAATTTAGTTGATTATCTCACATCATTAGTTGATAATTTCACAACATACTAATGTATGTAATGCAGAATGCTATTTGTGCGACAATGATACCATAGAAGAACCTTTTTGTCTAAACTGTTCCATAAAGAACCTTTAACAGCTTTACAAAAGGTTCTTACTAGCAAAAAAAGGTCTGCATCGCTCTGAAGAACCTTTTGAAGCACCTTTATTGTTAGAAGTTTTTCTAGAAGTTGCTACTTATGTATATACAGTAGCGTGTCCCAATTCATACAAGGTTGGAATAATGTTTCATAAAGAGGAAAAAGAGATCTGCAGATCCATTGCATCTTTAAGACTTATTTTACACCAATGCTGCAAGATGCATTTTAGTTGATCAGGTCACAAATCTTTAATGGCTGTTCGAATGCATTTAACCACATGTATTTTTAAACTATGTAAGCAATCTAGCAGAATGCATTTTCGACTACCTCTGGAAGGGATTTAAAGCGGACAAGCTCAATATTTTAGAGATCATTTTCATGTGCAAGTTCAAATTCTTCTTAATGCCAGGAGTTAACTGAAGTGGGCATAATATGGTAATTATAACTTTAATTAAGTCACTGTAACTATAAAAGAATAGCGCAAACCCAACTATGATGATCACAGCAAAAAGAGAAACTTCTGTATATAATTGAATTTTTAATGATTGGTGGAAACAACAAAGCCAACAAAAATCCATTCGACGGTAAAGCTATTACAGCGCACTTTGAGTAAAAACTTTTATTTTGTTATAATTATCATTCTAGTTTTGTTATTTGGTAGCCTTTAGCTACATAAAAATAGCATACAACACACTGTCATTAAGGTGTTTACAGGACATCGCTGAATACCAACACGCATACATCAATAACAGATTTTCACATAAATATATTCATGACATTAGACATGGGAAAAAAAAAACGTCTCTAAAGAAAAAGCATCATAAACAAATGTTTAATTTCCCAGAGGAGCCTCCTTCCTCATATTCTGTCTTAGTAGTGAGTACACATCTGCCATGCTAATGCGTCAACGCTGTCGGCTCAACAACTTGGCTAGTTGTGATTTCCACTGAGAACTACTAACAAAAGGATACATGTGAATGATAGACTTTTATAATCAGGGCTGAGTGTCGACCTTGAACCGGGACTGATCTAGAAATATTAACACTGATGTGAAGATCAAACCACACCAAAACGAATGATCCTACAGGTGTCCTTATACTACTCCTTTTCAAGTACTACTCCTTCAGAAATCAGCATACAGAGGTAATGAAAGAGAAACGCTGCATCATCTGGAAAAATTTCAGTCCATTAAATTAAGACCAAGCTAAATGTGGCATTTATTATAAACTAATATGGTGTTAAATGAAGTTGTTAAATGACTGATCGTATTCTGCAATTATTGCTAATGAATGCAAAACAAAAAAAGCAGCCTGATAATTTGCAGTTTGGTCTAAAGATGTGGGGATTCATGCTATAACACCCAGATCTGACTTCCACAGACCTACCACAGGCTTGTGTTACTCTATACCAGAACAAAAAGCAAATAACAAATATTGATACATCCCTAGTTCATGTTTCGCTGGCTCTTGTTTATCTCGAGGGTCTGTGACTTTACACTCACACCTATTGCATGAGCGCATAAAGTTTATTCACTACTGCCGCTTCACACCAGAGCTGCTGCTGCTTCTTTTGTTTTCTTTCTTTGCATCTATTGTTTTACGCACAAAAACAACAACAACAAAAAAAGGCATTTTTGGATGCAGTCCTATTAAATTTTCACACATTGTTGGGGGTTTGTGCCAATGCATTGCTGGCTTCCGCAGTGTACCATTTGATGTAAACCCCTATTACAACATACCGCGGCACTGAGGCCATCACGGGTTTGGGTTCGTTACTTGATGCCCTCTTATCTGTCTTTGACATTTTTGTTTTGACACTATACTAAACCACTCATGATGATCGATACTGTCACTCTAGACTGTTCTGTTGACTCTGGCTCCATTGTTACATTTTGCCTGTATTATATAAGTTACAACCGAACAACAAGAGTGTAAGAAAGAAACAGGGAGGTGAGAGTGGGGAGAGAGAAAGAGTGAGAGGAAAGTACTGAGCTGCTTAGCTCTCAGTGGTTTTACGGCTGCTGTGCTCTGTGTGTTGGTGAATGCGGCTCGATTCCTGCACCGAGCTTCCTGCAGAGCTTGTTATTTCACATGCATACATCAGCACAAACACCTGTGCACCCAATTCATAAGAGATTAAAACATTACTCATTAAGCTAAACAGGTCTGCCAGAAACATGTTGACTGCTACACTGCAACGGCCATCTATAAATGGGCAGACCAGCTACCACAATTAATAAAAGCTAAAAAGCATGTGATTGTCTTCTCAGTGTAAAGTTTGAAGAAATTTAATTTAATCCTTACAGGAAAACTGAACTTGCACGTCTACAGAAAGGGACATTTGAATCTTGTCCGAGAAAGCAGGACTAAGGAAGTTCTCGGGTGTAGCAGGCCGGTTGTAAAAGGCAATAAACAGACTTATCAGATCTTTTGAAAACAATTGTCACTGACAC
>JAUMHP010000044.1:5203095-5216789 GCA_032361065.1 Enteromius trimaculatus | reverse complement strand
AAAGATAGAGAATTCCTAAGGAGGAGCTTCTCTCTGCAGTTCCGGAAGGCCGAGACACTGCATTCCGGCCCAAAGAGGCGGGACAAAAGGTTTTTTCCTTACATCAGCCTTTTAATACAGTACCTACTGTATATAAGAGGACTTGAAGTATGAAGTTTTCTGATAGCTAAAACACAAATACAATACTTGTTTTCTAAATTATTTATTCACATCCAGTTTCATTTGAGACATTAGGATCAAACGCACACAGCTGTATTCCTGACACTGAAAAAGTTAACCAATATATACAAAAAGAGAAAACTGTTAACATTGATATTATTATTTTGAGGTGAGTTCTTATGAGATATAGCAGGATAATACTTTATTCAAGAGATAAAGCTGCCCCCCAAACAATACTCCTGTAGTAATCTTTTGAGTTATTAAGGAGACTGTGAAAAACGCAACAATTGCCCCCCGGTCTCCCCTATTTCAAGGCTGTTTAGTGTGTCAATCATATTCAAGCTGGGGAATCTATTCGAGGAACAATGCATTTCATCCAGAACTTGTTGACCCTACTGGGTTTGCAATAAAGAGCTGTTTTGGGGCTGTGATTTAGCTGTTTTCAGCCCTCCATTTCTCTCTGTCTGTTCCGGCTTTGCCCTCTGAGACGTTGATGAAACGCCGATGAAAGGTTTCTAAAATGATTTGGATTGATTTGCTCTCTTCCACTGAAAGTCATCATTTATCATTCACTCCTCACTGAAGCACTGGACCGACGGTCAGAGCCGACAACCGATCTTCCCCCAGAGAAATGACAGCTCTCTCCCGCAAGTCACATGATCCTGATCTGCAAATGATTAGCACACAATGCATCCGCAAAGGGGTCCTGTTTTGTTTTTTTCTTAGGACTTTTTTAATGCTCGGGTTTGCCCTTTTGTTGACCGTTACAATCAAACAGGGAATTATTTTCCTTCGTTTCTTACGTCGCGTTCACATACAAAATTAATCAAATCTAGCATCATAGCTGCCCAAACACAGCATTCAACAAATGCATGTAACAACCTGCATTGAAATATGCTGAAAAAACTCAAGACCAGAAAGAAATGATTCAGGGATTTAAATACATTGAATAAAACTTTAACATCCACTCATTTGTCATTTGTTAGAGTTAAAGTGCAGTAGGTACCACACACAGACATACACAACTCTTAGTTTTTAACTCTTTAATATTTACAGTATATCATACATGACCCTTACTACCTTCAGATCCATGTGTTCCAGTCTTTAAAAATTAAAAGTTTGCTTCAAACTTCAAAATATTGAACCATTTTTTTAGCTCAGAAGATCAAGGAAATCTTATTCTTCATGATATGACCCCTTTAAGGTTTAATAAAAAAATCTCTCTTTCTTGTTCTTCCATTAATTCTCTTTGTGCACAGCCAGTGTTTGTTTGTTTCTCTTTCTAAAGTTTTTCAAACTTGATCTGTTGTTTAATGAATCCTGAGCTTTGATTGGCTGAAAGGCGTTATGGGAAATATGACTGGCCTTTTTGCAAAGAGAACAAACAGAACATGTTTTTCAGTCCTCTGAAGGGCTGTTGTGGGCCATAGCTGTGTATTTCGAGGTTTGTGATGAGGATTACAGAGAGCCAGATGGTTTGACAGACAAACAGAAAGGTGCACAGGGAGCACAGAGCTCGGTCACGGGCAGGTGCACAGTCAGACACAGACAAAATTTGGCTGGATCTCAGGAAAGACCGAGATTAGAAGTGATCTGTGCATGACTGAAATTGGCTCCAGACTGGTATTTCCACAGCAGCTGATGTTGCATGTCACAGCACTGTAAATGTCACTCAAAGACATATGTGCAAACACACATAGGCATGCGTGAATTCACTTCACAGGCACTGTTCTCTACGGCATATATTGTTCAGTGCATCTTGTCACACTCACCACTGCCAAGAACTACAGAAAACAGATAAACACGTTTGTATAGTGAATACAAGAATGGGCAGAGTATGAAAAGAACATCAAGACATAAAAAACTATAAACGATCGCAAGGTTGGCAAAATCAAACAAAATCTTTCAGTATAGGAGCTGAAATATGAATTGAATTGTGCACCATTGTGTGTGTATGCATTAGAGCAAAACTCAAATCATATATATATATATATATATATATATATATATTAGTGCTGTCAAATTATTAATCGTGATTTAAAAAAAATGTTTACATATCTATATTGATATTCACATCATTTATATGTTAAATAAATATATTTAATATTTAAAAAATAATTTTCTGAAACATATACATGCATGTGTGTATATTTATATATACACAATTTATATATATACACAATGTGTATTTAAATATACACAGCACACACACAGAGTATGCATATATTTCTATAAATATACACACATACACACAGCATAAGAATAACAATATATATATATATATATATACCCATACATAGACACACTAAAAATATTTGTATATAATTAACACTAAAATAAATACAAATGTCTACATTTTATACATTATTATCATCTAAATGTTCAGAAATATACACCGTATGTTCAACTTACATTAACATAATGAGAAATCTAATCTATTACCACACACTTAAACTAATTTACGTCTAATATAACTACTAATTTAAAAAGGCTATTTTGATTCAAATACATTTTCTATGGAGTTTTTCAGCCCTGACGCAGTGCTCTAGCTGCCAGTCACAAGAGATTCAAGAGACATAGGAAGGATATCAAATGCATTAAGGATGAAATGAAAAGCAATGAATTACCGCTTTAATATGGACTCTGATAACAACACAGTCTCACTCGGTCAAAACCCTTTTGTGTCACTTTTCGAAGCTCATATTTTGGCGTGAGGAGTCCTTCGTTGTTTAAAATAGGAAACTCTTCGCGTCAATATGCCGGCGCGATAATTTTTTTAAATTTATCGTCATAAATAAAAGATATATTGGGTAAAAACAATGGCATTATTGCATATATGTTGGGGATTTTTCAATGTAAACAGTCAAAACTGTTTCATTTAAATAATATTATTTACACATTTATCACGTAATCCAACCCCTGCCCCTAAACCTACCATCTGTCAATAAAACAATATATAGCAGGCAGATACAACCACTGTCATTATTCATTTTTTTGTCTTTTGAGGCAAAACAATTGATTTGTGAGAGTAATAGACGCAGTCGCTGCCTCCATCTTCCTGTGTGTGTGTGTTTATATTGTTCAGAGGTGAGTGTGTTTAGGGTAGGGGTGGGGTTTGGTGCTCCAATAAATAAAGTAAATAAATTATAACATAAATGTCTATATGCATGTAAACCATTACATTAAACCAAACATCTGAAAACAATGGAGGACCCTTCACGTCGAAAAGTGACTAAAAAGGGGTACCTTGAGCTTCAAAAAGCGACGCAAAAGGGTCTTGACCAAGCGTCAGAATGTGAGACTTTGTTTGCTGAAAAAGAAATATACATTGCTGACGTGTGTGGTGTGAAGCAGGCTTAAAATAAATGGCAGGTTAAACCTGGAAGAGAAAAGAGAGAGAGTAATACATCAAAAACTATCCCGGTGTGAGCAGAGAGATCATCCAACATTAAAACAAAACTACACGCTTGCTACACGAATAATGCACCAACAAACACATCTAAACAGGACTTTAGCACACTCGCAGCTATGTTATGCACATCGGGGGGGAAATAAACGAGTGCGACACATTGAAGTTATCTGAGAGAAGTTTAATTATCTTACACTGGCTGTCAGCGGTGAGACGGATGCAAGCAGACTGATAAGAACAAGCACAGTGGACTCTCTCTCCCTCTCCTGACAGCGCAGGCAGTGTGTTTGTGCATGTGTGTGCGGCCTCAAGAGATGTAAATGTAAAGACTACATCTGTTATGTCCCAGGCCCGCTGAGCCTCCACCGCAGGGGCCCGAAAGAGCCAACTAACCCATCTCAAAAACACACACGCTCTCACGCACTTCACACACATACTCACACATCTCTGCAGACACAAAGCTTGTGCATAGATTGACAAGAAGAGAGCTTTCTTGCTCAGGAAAGGCAGGTCAGACAGGGGAAGTACTGAATCAGAGAGAAGGCAGATGATATGAATGGTATTTAGTAGTAAAATGTACCAGATAAAATGATCAAAAGCTACAATAAAAATATTTATATTGTTACAAATTATTTAGATTTTAAATAAACGCTCAATTAAAAATAAAATTGCAATACATTTGAAGAATGCATTCATGAATTACAATTAAAAAACAAAAAACAAAAGCAGCATTAAGCAACTGATTTGAATACATGAATTTAATAATATTAATAATATGTCCTAAAGCATCTTCATCATTCATTTCTGAAAGATCATGTGACACTAGTGTAATAGCTGTTAAAATTCAGCTTTAAAATGTACATGAAATATAAAAAATAAAATAAAATGTTATTTAAATTGTAATAATAATAATGAACTTTTTTTCCAGATAAAGACAGGTATGTTTTCTATAGATATTGACTAATTAAGATGCAACTGATTTGGTCACATGACTGCTGAATACTCCGTTTATCATCAATATCAAAATATATTGTTATTGTTAAATAAATGTAAAAAAATATTAGTAACATAACTGGGGAAAACTGAAATTAAACTAAATGCATTTTCATGACTCCAAAATTAATTAATGTATAAGTTAAATCAAAAACTCTGCATTTTAATCATTAAAAATTAATATCACTAAATCTAATACATTTGAATATTAATACTTATTAGTATCAATATGTTTTCATACTATAAAACTTGACACATTCACAACCTGTCTGACATAAAGAGGCCACTAAAAAACAAAACAAATGAAACATACAATACCTTCAACTAAAACTTGAGACCCATTTTGTGCAAATGCATTTAAAAAGTTATATGAAAGCAGATGGAAACTCAGTGAAAAGAGGCAAATCTGCTCATGACGCTCTTCTGAAGAATCAACCAAATCGTATACATATCTACATAGTAAGATAAAACACGATTAAAAAAACATTATACACTTCGCTTTCAAAGACTAATGTTAGAGGGCTCTTGCACACGCCGTACGACCGAGTTTGTAAGGGCTAGAAAAGGCCTGATAATTTTGTTGTCGGCTCTAATGTGATCAAAGAGAAAGCAGCTGTAAAGTAATTGAAGGAATTAATAAAAGGCAAACTTAGGAGAAGTGAAAAGCTGTCTGTAATTAAACTCTGTTTCTGTCACAACACGGAATACAAATTCACTTACAGAGCTTGTAACGGAGCTGATGAAGTATGAAACCAAAAACCTGCAGTAATATCCTCTGAAACCTTGAAAGGAACGCTTCTGCACTTAACCTCTTTTGTTTGAGGTCGTCACGTTGTCATTCTTCCAAACTAAATAAAAAAGCCTTTTGGCAAGTACTTTTCAAATACGCACTCACGTACATTTTTAGAGTTAAAAATCTATTGAATTCGTGCATTACAGTCTATTCTATTCCAGTAGCTCACTGCAAATAAAAAACAAAATTTAAAGCGAAAGGTAGCGTGCAAAAATGAAGAAGACAGTGCAAGTAAAATAAAAGAGGTGGTGTGTGGAAAGAAACAATCTGTGAGTCACAAAAAAAAAAAGAAACCTGTGACAGAGGAATCTATAATTAGATGAATCCTAGCTTTCTGCCAATTTGCCTTTTCTTTCTTTATTTTTATTTATAACATAAACTCAAACCAGCCAAAAAAGGCACTGGTGCGCAGAAATACAAATTAAGAAACTGGCAGCGGCCAATAGCGTCCCCCTCCTAGGAGCACCGGGAGGAGAGCCAGGAGCCAACGATGGTAAATAAATGAGAAAGACTTTCAGAAATCACTGCCTGTATTCATCTAGTGAATGATTCACAATCGTTAAATGCCAGAGATGAGGGTGTTAACAAATATGCATTTAAAATATGCCCAAATTATGCAGAAGGCCCTGCATTACACCTAATACGGACTGGTGCTCAATAGTGGACAGCTGCCAAGTCCATTTGGCTCTACACCACTAATGTGAAGGAAAAAAACAAGGTTGCAGAATTTTGTGCAATATTTCATGAGCTGAACAGTAAAGAGAGGATGCTGCTATGCTCCTTTTCATTAATAAAGGATTATAAAGTGCCCCTATTATGGGTTATAAAAGGTTCATATTTATATTTTGGTTTTGGAAGACCCAAACAAAAGGTTGACATCCATGCAAGCTCAAAAAAATACTTTCATTTTCTTTATGCATTTACCTTTTTGACTTTGTTTGTTCAATGAATCAGACAAGATTTGTTCAATGATTCCGGGTGATGGGCGATTTTAATTAAATTAACTCCAAAAGTGGCATCTAGTGGCAAAATATAAATTTGCATTTTCATTCAGACCAAGTGGGCAGACAATATGCTAATGTTTCATTTTGACTTCAACATGAAGCCGCTCGGGACTCTTGTAAAAATGTAGTTTCAGTGATTCAGAGTCGATTGTTTCATTTGCGAGACAGTAACTTTATACACAGTTTTAGATTTAAAACTTTGCAGGATGTTCAAAGTTCAAAAGGATTAGTTTACACAAAAATGAACATTGGAAAATATACTCTCCTTCAGGCCATCCAAGATAAGTTCTTTATGGGAACATCACTTGCTCACCAATGAATCTTCTGTAGTGAATGGGTGTCATCAGAGTTTAAAGAGCTGATAAAAACACCACAATAATCCACAAGTAATCCACATGACTCCAGTACATCGACAAATGTCTTGTAAAGTGAATAGCTGCAATTCTCAAGTGAAATTCCTGAATCTGAAATATGCACAGATCAAACAGATCTGTTTACAGTGCATGTGAAAAACAGTCCAAAGCTGTGGATTGGATTGATGTAAGAGAACAGAGGATTTGTTCTGGATAAAGCGTTATATGGGACTATTAATTTTGATAAGAAACCATAAATATAAAAAAAACTCCTTTAAACTCCTCTATGATGGATCCGTTACAAAAACACAAGGTTTCGCTTCACAAGATAGTAACGTAAACTACTTGTGGAGTATCGGGGTGTTTTTATTGGACTCTTATTCTGACGGCACCCATTTACTGCAGGATCCACTGGCGAGCAAGTGATGTAATTTAATTTCTACAAATCAGTTCCGATGAACAAAAACTCATCAACATCTTGGATGGCTATTCTTTCATCGATTGGATCCTTCTTTTTTCCATCAATATCTTCTACCATAATGAAAAAACATAAAATCAATCATTCATATGCATTTATTTAATTACACACTAACTTAAACTGGACATAAATGGAAGCTGGAAGAATGTTTCATAAAATGCTTTTACACTTTATGTTGTCAAAGTGTCAGTCTGTTAATCCAAGGTGTCACTTCATGAAGATTAAACTCAGAGATCGCTATAACATCCTGAAGAAACATGTACAGTACCAACAAAGTTCAAAGTCATTTTTTATAAAATATATATATATATATATATATATAATAATACATGAAAGGACATAGGCTGCAAGTCCAACTGTGAAGTACTCCAGAGTTCAGAAGCTTCTAGATAAAATAGGAGATGTCTTAGCGTTAAAATGACAGGAAGTGCATTAGTTATTATTTATGCATTTTGCCATTCTCATGCACCCTCAAAAAACACTTTTGTTGTGAAAGCAGCTAAATGAGCCATGTTCTCCAACTAAATCTAAACTACATAGTCAATACACAGAATTACAACTTAATTAGTGCCAATATCAATTAGCTACTGCCATGAATTGACGCACTCAGAAAAGTCATGGTTTAGAGAACCTGTTTCTACCGGTAAGAACAGCATTATTATACAGTTCATATAAAAAAAATCACTCTGACATGAGAAAGAGGAAAGAAAACAAACATGAAAAGCTGCATCTAAAATAAAGTTTGCATAAAATTCCCCTCAAACGTGGCCATCCATACCCAGGTCAGATAAAAACATGACTCATGCCAGACATAGCGGCTTCTCTTTTCATAAAACTGCCGAGAGCTGAGGGCTTCACAGTCTGAGAGAAGATCAGAGCGTTCTGTACTGGTCAGGGTTAAGGCTAATGTGGACAGGGCTGGGTTAAAGGCCCAGGCCAGATGCCAAGAAACTGCTCGGTACGGTTAGTGGTAGGTTACACTGCAGCATGGATTGGGTATGTGGGTGAGTGAGGTGCTCACAGCTGGAGTGAGCAAGTCATCCTGATTTCTGGCCACACACACACACACACACACATCTGTCTAAACTGATTCACGATCACCAAGACTGCATGCCAATATACAGTCAAAATAAGTATACTGGAAAAAACTCATGCAATATATTACTACTGTATATTTTAAAACAATCTAATTTAGCAGCACTGTTTCCAGCAATCAACTTTTCTCTCAATAAATTCCAAATTTGCTTCTTATTAATAGTAAGTAGGGTAGCTATTATGTTTATGACGAATGCAGACACGTGCTTAATCACCACATATAAATGGCTAATATCCTAGTTATATACATGCTAATAAGTAACTTGCTAAGACACAACAAAGTGTTACCAATATACAGTATTTTAATGACCCAACATTTTTGACCAGTAGAATCTCTCTTACTTAAGTGGTCTTGTACAGCTCTCCAACTGGATTTGTATTTCCTCACGGAAGCTGGTCTGTTAATTTTGGACCTTGGAAATATAACCTTTAATAAACAACATATTACTGACCACATGGCAAAACATCTGCCGGATTGCTTCTACGTGGCACGGCCTAGTGGTTAGCATGAACGAATCTGCCTCATGTTACTTTCATGTCCAGTTTCTGCTATATATATGTAAGTGTGCAGAAGTATCCTCCAAAAATCATATTTGAAAGACAGATAGATAGACAGATTGGTGTTAAGAGTTAAGCCATGTCCCATTAAATCGAGATGTAGCCTCTGTAATGAGCGTGTAGCCATAGTAACAGAGATAGGCCTACGGGCCTTCGGGACTGGCCGTGGTTGCATCTGTGCCGAAATCATGTTCCTCATTACAAGACGGATCGAACGAGTGCTGATTGTGGAAATGAAAAATCAATATGACTAGAGGATTGAGAGAGGGAATGAATGAGGGTGGAAAAGAGAAAGATGCGCTACACAAATCAGATATTTCTGATTCAGTTGTGATTCTGATTAACATCTGATTGTTTGAAATGTATATGAAAGGGCTGTGGATCACAATGCTGAGCCATTGCAGGATTAATGATATGACCTTTGAAGAGCCAGGCTGTGATTTTCAGTGTATTTACAATCATTAGGGCTTCACACCCACGCTCCCAGAATAGAAGCATCAGGAAAAGAAAGAAATGGCCATTTCAAGACGCAAAACCATATCTGTGTCATCCTCAGCTTGCTGTATTATTAATTTGTCATTGCACATAGCAGCTAAATTTGACTGTTACTCCTCTTTTGTTCTCTTTCTGTTCATTACATTCATGCCTATTTAACTCAATGCTGAAAGTGTCTGTTCCCACAAACATCCTTAGTATATAAATTCAAAGTATTATTACAATGATTTAAAGTTCTGTTCACACTCAGTTCGGTTATAAACCAGAGTGACACCTGAAATCCTTTCTTTCATACATTCATGACTGTTATCAGCATTGACAGGGTTGTTACCACAAACATCCTTAATATGTAAATATACAGAAATATTATGATGAATCAAATATGGTTCTGTACACAAACAATCGGTTATAAACCAGGGTGACATCAAAAATCCATGCTGTTAATCCAGGCCTATTTAACTCAAGGCTGACAGTTTAAACCTTTAATATGTAAATCCAAATTATTATCACAATATATCAGAGTGACATCGGAAATGCATACAACCACATATTTAAGATTGTTTCCTTCATTGCTATCAGCACAATCTACAGTTGAGCCAATTAGCTCAAACAAAGAATCAAATCAGAATGATTAAGATTGTATAGGGAATTTGAACAGAATCACTGTTTTCACCAGTGACAATGTCTGTGACGAAGATCTGCTTGCATCAGGCAGGCAACAGGGTATCATTGGCCGATTTATGACTTCCTGTTGTCTTTAGGCCTCTTTGTGGATTTCGGCTCCTCATGTTTCAATGTTCCGATCAAATCTTAAGTATCTGATTCACTCTGATGCACTACATGTAATATGTAAATCCACAGAAATATCATGATGCCAAATATGGTTCTATTCACACACAGTTCCGTTATAAACCAGAGTGACACCCAAAATCCCTGCTAGCATTCATTCATGCCAATTTAACTCAATGCTGACAGTGTTTGTTCCCAAAACACCTTTAATATAATAGTATTACAATAAATCAAATACAGTTCTGTTCACACAGGTTATAAACCAGAGTGACACCCAAAGTTATATATTTAAGTTTAACTCAATGCTGACAGTATTTGTTCCCTTATATACTTAATTTAAATCCACAGTAATATTATTATGAATTATGAATTGTTTTCTAGAAGCTGTGGTGTGATACTTGACAGTGCTGCTAATTAGGTCACTCATAACGGCCTTCGTCTCTCTCATCGTTAATTATGGCTTTATTCTCCTGAGTAAATTAAAAGCCCAACACTGTTCTGCTGTGTTGTCTTGCACCAGACAGAGCCACATGCCGCTTCCTCCTCAACAGTTATCATTCAGTACAACCTAAACTCCCCCTTTGTTGAGGGAAAGAAAAACACTTGCAGTTTTGTTATACCATAAATGAATGATTTGAAATTATTTATTATATATTATTTTTAGCATCCTGCACAGATGCAATTTCATACCTTATATAAACCAATTATTAGAATTGATTCTAATTTTGTTTATAATTCTAATCATCAGTTCTAATGGGCAAACTCCATATGGTGACGTCTAGCATTGCTCACTTTAATATTTTCACATTGTGTGTCTGTTTTTGAGGTGCAGGAGACAGAGACCAGCCCATCTTCTATTTAAGGCTGCAACAATGACCTGCACTGCACACAAATATAGTTTTTATATTTGAACAGTGAAGTTATCGATTCACCCGCCATTGACAGAACGTTGCAGCAAAACACGTCTGCAGATCGCCAAAGTATGCAATCCGCTGAGAACAGACGAACATGAAAGACCGAAACAAGCTTTGTGGCTTGTTTAATTACATTCAAACACAAATACTGCAGCTTTCCTTTTCAGCGTTTCCATTGGATCTGGCCTTCACAACCAAAGACAAGAAGCTATTCAGCTCTCAGGGGTCCAGCAATGGCTCTGAGCTAATTTAACAAAAATTGATTATGTGTTACAAACAAAACCCACAGCAGCTGCATTTATGTAAGGTCAATAAAGCCCAAGTACTATGAAATTTCAGGTTATATAGAGCATTATCAAAGCACAGCTGTTGTTTAAGAAAGGTTTCTTTTGAAGTACAACCATAAATGAAAAGAATCACACTTGCTTTATATTCACTACAAAAGATGTCTCTGAAAATGCCCTTCAACCTCTTTCATAGCTCATCGCTAATTCTACATCCGTCACCTTCAAACTTCCTGCCGATAATTATTAATGATTCTCCTACATCTGACATGTCTTTTACACCAACCTTTACACCTCCACTTTCACATATTTCTGTCGGGGGTGTACCCGCCATTTCTCGCGTCTCTTGTGGCTGCTGGACGTCATAAATAGATGTGCGGCTATGGACTCTGCAGTCCTATTTTGAACCGTGACAAGCCCACGTTTCACCAGCCAGACGAAATTGCTTTTGCTCCTATTCTTTTGTAAACTGTTCTGTGGTAAATACTGATACTTTACAAGAGAAAAAGACTATTAAAAAAAATTAAAAAGGACTATTGCTTTGTTCATTTATATATATATATATATATATATATATATATATATTTCTCATAGCTCTGTTATATTTTGAAAAGTTGAACGAAAACAATACCTTTGGTGGACTGCGTATAAAACTACACTTACAGTACTCACCGAAAGACTGCAGATAGTTAGCTTTGAGGAGTCTATTAATTATGTAAGGAGTCTATTGTGCTCAAAGTGAAGTGTGATTGATTGAATCACTGGGTCAGGGTTTTTGTGAATGTTTTTGGAAAATCTCAGATCGCTGTATCTGTCTGGTCTCATGGTCGCACCTGAGGACACTTTGTAGCGAGATGCAAAATATATACCAATAAGTACACATCACTGCAGTTTCCAAAAATAATGAACACTAGAGGCAGTAAAACTCTTTTATTCCTTTTAATCATTTTCACAAAAATGCACACTTACAATTTACACTTCCAAACAAAATTAAGATGCTAGTAGATTAAAAAATGGGTGCTTTTGAATGTTAGCATACACATATCAAGCTTCGTATCTATGGGGTTTTATAGACTGTAGGTTTGTTCAGTAACTCCAGTTCAAATACCATGAAACTAGGGTTCGACAACTTAAAATGGCACGGTTGCATCAAAAAATGCAGTTTTGCATTTGTTAACACTATCGGTAGGTTTGGGTTTGGTGTAGGGCATAGGCTATTTCAAACACAATAGAGCATTAGCTTTTAGCGACAGTTCACGGATATTTGAAATCTGAACCACAGCAATACATACTTAGCAACGTAATAAAAACACAGCAGTATGTACCTATTTCAACATAATAAAACATGCCAGGGCTCACGTATTTCATTTCTTTTGAAAACTGCAGTGATATGTACTTATTGGTACATATTTTGTGTCTAGCTAAAACAGCCCCCAGGTTCCGTTTACTGTATGCTAAGAGATCATGTTTGTCTTGATTGATTTGTGGACAGCAGGGGAAATGTGTGGATGAATTCAAACAGTACAATGCAACAGGGAATCATGTCGTCGACGTCGTGGCGTCTTTGTTGCAGCACTTCAAAGTAGCAGGCATAACTTGCGGCTCCGAAGCAAAATCCAGTGATTGCACCTGTTGCGTGTTTATACCCGGATAAATGGGAGTGGCTCAGGATTTTTTAACCGCTTGCCAATTTTCATTGCCGTTTTCTCTTAAGCAGAGCGAATCTGGGCTCTAGGCAAGACCTGTCTGCCTACCAGTCTGTCTTCATGACATAACAGACAGACAGGGAACTGATGAAACAGAAATTTTAGCCTGTCCCTTGCAGAACGAGATCATATAGCTACAGAAGACTTACAAACATATATAACATTATAAGGTTGATTGAATGACATTTTCATTTTTGGATGAACTGATCTCCTAATTGCAAATGCTCTTTAAATTACAGGGTTGTTGTCCAAAGATTGATTCCATTTTTTCCCCAGGTCTGAGCTAAAGTGGAACTAACCACCTCTTTTTCAATGTATTGATCATCACGTCAGAGGCAGGGCTGCCATAAGTGCTTTTATTCCGTGTCATCTCCCGGCCTTTTAACCCTCATCACTAACAGTGGACCTGCTCTTCAGGTCACTGCCTCAAATTATAAGCTGTGCATTAGGATTCTCCCTAATCAATAGACAAGCAAATAGGCTCTGCCATTTCTGGATATATTCACGTCAATGAATCTCTTTCACGCTCTCTCTGTCCCACTCTTTGTTAAAGGAATAGTTCATCCAGAAATTAAAATAGTGTCATCAAACCTTCATGCTGCCACAAACCTGAAAAAGTTCCTTATCAAACACAAAAAGGGATGGAAGTCTATTCAGTTGGGAG
>JAUMHP010000044.1:5155948-5170692 GCA_032361065.1 Enteromius trimaculatus | reverse complement strand
AGTAATGTATTTTTTACATGATTTTATGAAAATAATTTTAAAAAATGATAATTATTTTAAGGACTCACAGATGGGGTTCCGCTGTCGTCTCTGGCTTGCTTAATTGGGGGCACCTAATCTCTAGTGATCCTCAGCGTTTTTGATTACAGAGACCATCTCTTCATTTAATAAATAAATAGTTTAATCTCGTCATTATACATTACCATCACTCTATTCTATTATTTGATTTTGTCCCATGCTGTATTGTTAAAAGCACTATATAAATAAAAGTGATTGATTGATTGACAGTAGAAATTTCCAGAAATTATTATGTGAATATTATTTCCCTCCTTCCACTCTAATTTACATAGCTTCCCACTGATTTACCACAAAAAGTGCACTTAAATTATTACAGTTGAACACACTAAACAAGCGCTTCAAATGTGAAGGCTGAAAACTGTACTTCATATATAAAAAAATAAAGTCTAATGGTTATCCAAGCACTTAATCAAATTTGATGAGAAGTGAGAAGTAAGAAGCCAAAGCTAACATGATTCAATGTCATATTTTCAGCAAAAGACTGAAGTAGATTTTTTAGCACGTCGCTATGCATTTTCTAGGGCATAAAAAATCTTTTTTTACTGATCACTGAAGATCAGGCCATCACAAGAAATCAAACTAGCCAATTACATCCAAACCCACACACCAGACAAGCCAATTAGAGCCCGCTCCCTCACATAACAACCGGCCAATTGCAGAGCGTGACCCACGCTCCAACTAACCAATTAAAGCAGCCGACTCAGACGTTCAGCAATTAACACACAAATCATACTGACCGTCCAATTACACCATGCCTCCCACATATTTATTAACCAATTTAGAGCAAGTCCCCTAGAACCCTGCTTATATCGACTTAAATAGACCTACTGAGGTATATTGTCATTAAATAGACCATCTGGCATTATTTACCAGGTCGGCCGTCCATTATTTATCAGCTCAGCCGTCTCAGTGTGCACTCGCACACATACACAAAAACACATTGATTAAAGCACTGACAGTTGAGGCAATAACTGCTGAAACCCAATATAACCCATTTCAGATGTGTGGACTTCTCCAGTATGTGAGTGGGCCTGATAATTGATCCCGCAGGCAGCCAAGAGGACAAGTCAGAAACGGAGAATTAGAAAGCACACCTGTAGTCGGAGGAGAATGTGTCACCCAAAAGCGAGAGCTGGAGACAAGCAATCCTAACATCCTGTCTTTTAATCCAGCTGCAAAATTAACAATGTGGTCTCTGTCGCAGCCGTATCCGCACACCGCTATAAACAACAACTGTAGCTGTCAATACATGTGTGAGGCCGAATAATGCTGCCCAGGATTCCTCTCTGCATTCACAACCTCTGCGTCGGTCAAAGGTGGCCATGCAATTTGTATTCAAAATCCATTTGTAAAAGCAGGTATGAAATAAAATAGTAGAGGCCGCGACTGTGATTATCAAGCAGTTGCTTAGAAACACATGCACATGAGTAATTTTCCAGACTCTTTTGCAGTGTTTTATCTTAAATCACTGCTTACAAAGATGGAAACCAAACAAGAAGCCTGTTTCTGAAAGCATTTCATAAGGAAAGTACCATTTCTGAATGCACTTTCACATTCATACACTGTTAAAAAAAAAGAAAAAGTTGACCTAACACAAGAAATCATCACCGTCAAGCAGTGTTGGGAGTAAGGCGGTATACAGAAGTAATGCATTACAGTAATAAATTACTTTTTGCTGTAACGCAGTAGTGTAAGGCATTACTAATCAGGTTTCAGTAATATTTTACTCAGTACATGTTCAGTAATACGTGCGTTACAACACTCATTTAGCCAACATTTTTATTGTTCAAAAAACAGCAAGAAACAAGATATTAACGTATAAAAAATGCCGCAAATCAGTTCTACTTTTTTGTTTGTGGTCAGTTATTATCCATGTGTGGTGTACAGGTTTGGAAATGAATACTAAAGGACAGCTTCTAATAGTATGTGTGGAGTGATTGATTTAATTCATCTCATTCTCGCTGTAACCTTGTATGTGTGACGTGGTCAAGTGAAGGCGTATTTAGGGCAGGTTTTACAGGAGTGTCGTGAGGCTACTGGCCCAACAGTGGGCCAGTGGCATGATTTCGTCCTCTGTGTACCAGGTCTAAGGCTATTTGCTCTGTCCAGCTCTCTGTGAGTCCCGGCTCGCACTGGCCAGTGGCCCGAGCCCACCTTTTTTCCCTTCTACAAAAACAGCTTATACTGTTTCATCTAATAAAATCGTTCAGTTTTGTGTGTAGTGGCAAAATTATCATTTTGTTTAGTTTTTCTTATTAAGTTAATTTCTCTTGGAGCCTAAATCAAAACAATAAAAACATTTCAAACATATAGCATTGTTTAAACATTAATGCACCTCCAGTGGAAACTAAATGGCCGATGCAGTCACTTTATTCCGAGTATTAATTCATTCAGAACAGTGAAGGGTCTACATTTATTTGGGTGCACTGATGATATCGTGAACAGTAGCGCTTCACAAAAATGAACCGAAACTCAACGGAAAAAAAAGACATGAATACAAAAAGCTTTAAATGACCACTTAACAAAACAAAACAAAAATCAAAAACTCTTTCATAATAATTTTAATCCATAAAGATGACTTATCATCAGAGGAGATGGCGAGTCAGGAAATGTATCTTTGTGACACGGACTAAGAAAACACTAAATAATTTAAATATCTTCCTACTATTTTCCTCAGACATATTCCTGGTAATTAGGCTATTTTTGTTGATGCTGTGACAAGCTTTAGTCTATTGCGTGTATTTGAATGCAGAACTCTTCAGCTGCGCTTCTCTGGAGTTATTTTGGTGAGAGTAACTCCAAAGTAATACAGGAGTCATGTCATGCACTACACTTTTGAATCAGTAATATTGTAATGTAGGGATTTAATCTAATGAATAAAGGTCAGTCTAATGAACTTTAAAAGATCTAGAAGATCATCTAAAGATTATTTGGTATTCTGGAGGGCTAATCTTCTTTAGCAACACTATTTTTTATCTTTACGTCTCATTTTCAAAGTGTACTACATAATTTGAGCTGTAAATAGTATCTGTGCAATCAAGTCGATGATAATTGCTGGAAATTAAGTGTTCCCAACTATGCAAGCCAGAGCCGACAATGGCAAGGAACCAAAACTAAAACACATAATAGACAAGAAAAAAAAAACCTTGAGACAAACCAGTTCTCCTCTGTTCCTTCTCATAAGAAAGAAACAGGTTTGGAATGATTATGTAGATTATGAAGAAATTTTAATTTTTGGGTGAACTACTGTATCGCATTAAAACTAAAGGTAAACATTTATGCTGAAAGACAAATTCAGAAGTTGCACATATACCTCAACATGATTCTAAAACAGAATGAGGAGCAACAAAATTTAATTTAGAAAAAAATATGAACTCTGATCCATACGACAGCTAACTGACAGTGACAACAGCAGCAGCATTAAATTAAGTCAGTAATATGTAAAACAATGATAATATCTTAATTAACACAAAATGTTTTCTGACTGCAATGCATGCAGGGAATTTGTTCAACATAAAACTGTTCATTTAGATGATTCAGTTTGGAAAGTTGGGAGAACATTTGGACATATTGTGAACAACGTTGTGATACTTGACATTTATTGACAACTTTTTTATTGACTAAATTTAGGATAGAGCTACAGCCTATATTAGCCACTCACGATTCTGTCTTAGAAGATAGCTGCCTATGTAGGCAGCTCACTAGGTTTTGAAGCTACTATGGTAAATTTGTAGTGGTAATGATGTGCTGTTATTGTCAGACAGATTCCTGTTTCTGCCCACTCAGAATCAGAAGGATCTCTTCCGATATTTCAGTTCTTGTCAGAATGCTCCAGCTTTACAAATTCTCTTCGAAAATGTCTAGCTGGCTCATGTTCCCTCATTAGACCCCTCTACACTCCACTTCGCCACATCATCTCCTTCCTGATATTATAGAATACTGCATTCAAAAACAGCAAGCATCGGAGTAAGGGCAGGTACCCTCATGAGCAGTCTTCGTCTTCGACACTTCAAAGTGTCCACCCCTTTATTATGGGCTCTTGGAGCAGTGCTCACCTCCTGCAGATGGATTTTGGGTCAGGCCTCATTGTTAATGCAGACGTACCTGTAGGAGAAGGTATGTCTGGGTCTCCTGCTGAGATACTGCCCTATTGAGATGCTCTAGATGCTGTGGGGTCTGTTATCTGAAAGACCACGTCTCTAACCCGGCAACAAGAGGGTATCATGCTGGGTGTGAAATAAGGCAGAGTGTCAGGGAGCCGTCATACAATAATCATCAAAATTCTCCACGATAGCAGCACCTCAGTAGTCTCTTGACAAAGAGATAAACATGATGGAGAACGCTGAGAAAGACAGAGAGGTTGATGATTTGTTTGATGTAGGACTGGGAGTTCTTTTCGGGGTCTCATTTGAAGACCAAGACTTAAAGATATATGGATTGGGAGGAAGTGAGGGACAGACAGGTGTATCAGATACATAGCCAGCCACAGGACAGAAAGAGATAGCAGACATAGACAGAAAAAAATAGAATGGAAATAGACATAAAATGAGCCAAGACATATAGAGAGATAACTAGACAGAAGAATAAAAAAAGACAGGTAAGACACCCAGGTAGAGAGATTTTAGACAAGACAGATAAGACAGTTAGATGGAGTGACAGAGAGACCAACAGATAGACAGCCAGAGATAGTCAGTAAGACAGATAAGAAGACAACTTGATAGACATCTAAACAAAGAGACAGAATGAATGGATGAAGACAGTCGGATGGACAGATGGATGTACAGACAGACAGATAGAAAGATAGACAGAGACAATGAGAGGAACAACCAGACAAATGGATAGATAAACAGCCAGACAGATCGACAGATAGAGAAAGAAAGAGACAGACAGACAGGTGAGAAAGAGAGGGACAATCAGACAAATAGACAAAAGGATAGACAAATTGATAGATAAACAGCCAAACTGATGGACAGATAGATAGAGAAAGAAAGGGACATCCAGACAGACAGGTGAGAAAGAGAGGGACAACCAGACAAATAGACAAAAGGATAGGCAAATGGATAGATAAACAGCCAAACCGATGGACAGATAGATAAAGAAAGAAAGAGACAACCAGACAGACAGGTGAGAAAGAGAGGGACAACCAGAAAAATAGACAAAAGGATAGATAAATGGATAGATAAACAGCCAACCCCAAGGAACGATTGATAAAGAAAGAGACAACCAGACAGACAGGCGAGAAAGAGAGGGACAACCAGACAAATAGACAAAAGGATAGGCAAATGGATAGATAAACAGCAAGACAAATGGACAGATAAAGAAAGAGACAACCAGAAAGACGGGTGAGAATGAGAGGGACAACCAGACAAATAGACAAAAGGATAGACAAATGGATAGATAAACAGCCAAACTGATGGACAGATAGATAGAAAAAGAAAGAGACAACCAGACAGACAGGTAAGAAGGAGAGGGACAAACAGACAAAAGGATAGACAAATGGATAAATAAACAGCAAAACCGATGGACAGATAGATAGAGAAAGAAAGAGACAAGCAGACATACAGGTGAGAAAGAGAGGGACAAATAGACAAGGGGATAGACAGTTGGATAGATAAATAAAGAGACAGAAAAATTGAAGGATAGATAGATGGAGGGACAGACACTCAGTAAGATTTATACACATCCAAAATTGATGTTTTCTGGCTGTTTATCTGCACCGATAAATAAACAACCAGAAAGACTAACAGAGACAGTCAGATGAACAGACAGACAGATAAAGAGAGACACATACCATATGGATAGATAGAGATAGACAGATAGATAAGCATATATGTGCAGGAAATATGACATTAAAAATAAAACATGCTATTCAGAGCTGTGAGAAAGAAATACAAAAAGGCATATACTAGAGGTGTGAGTGAGGTGTGTGTGTGTGTGTGTGTGTGTACCTCTTGCTGTGTGGTTCCAGACACCTCTAAGTGCCTCACCAAGAGGAAAACAAAATCCTTTCCTTCTTTCTTTCTTTGTTTCCACTTTGTCAGATGTAGTTTGGCTGCTGCTAAGCCCATGTACAGGCACTGGCGGCCTTGCATATTGATCTCGGAGCGCTGCAGCAACCAACAGGCGCTTATTTAATCTAATCAGCCTGGTAAATATGGCATAGCTGTGGCTGCGGATGCTTCCACTCTGCTGTTTTTCAGCATGAATAATGGAGCAGATTGGACCAGAGAAAAGCACTGCTTAAGGAACAAATATCTCAATGGAGCCAGCCTGTGTATACTGTATGTATGCACCAGGAACTGATTGAGTCCTATGGTGGTCCAGTGGGGCCATTCACAGCTGTGAATGAGAGAGTGGCCGGGGTTCGAGATGAAGACCTCAATCATAGTATTCTTTAAGCAACTGAAGCAAAGAGGTTAAATTGCATTGTACACAAATGTGAACACAGAGAAAACAGCCAATGAATTAATACAAATAATTAGAATACTAATAATGTGAGGAAATAATTTTAGTGCAAAAAAAAAAAAAAACGGTAAGAGCACTAAAATGAATGTGTGAATGAATGAATGAATGAATTAATGAATGCTGTTTCTAAAAGGAAATAAATGAACAAATTCTGTTTTGTGAGAACAAATCAATCAATAAATACATTTCGTGTGAGTAAACACATTTTGAGAGGAAATATTGGAAAAACAGCAAAGAAAAATAGAAACATCAATCTGCTATGCAACTTCTAATGATGGAAAGCAAGCTGATTAAACAAATTTTAACAAAATGACTATGAGACAAAGTGCATGAATGAAAGACTAAATAAACAATACTGTTTTGCGAAAGCTAATAAATTTAGAAATTCCGTTTTGTGAGATTAAATAAGTCCATAAATAAACTTTTTTGTGAGGAAATTAAATGATGTTTTTTTAGTGTAACAAAATATATAAATTCAAGCAACCATCAATAAAGCAACTACTCAGAATCAATCGTTAATAAATAAATATTCATTATTTAAACAGTTCAACGATGCTGTAATGCATCTGTATTGCCTGACTCGTTACTGTACACCTGAGACACGCTCCAGTGCAGGATACACTCAGCCATAATTAAGGCTGGAGCTGCGAGAGAGAGTAACATGAGCAAGAGAGAGAGAGGTCAAGGTTTCTAAACATAGTGTCTAAAAGAATGGTTGCTCATGCCCACAAGGGACACCGAGTTCTTAATGAGAGTGTGTGTGTTTGTGTGCTCTGCTCGAGGAAAATGCAACACTAAATCCATGGCTCTCACACAGGCTTTTACAGGTCAAAGAAATATCAAAAGTGTCAAAAATCACATCAAATCTAGTATTTTAGACCATTGAGATGTCACTGCGGGAAGGGATATTGAGTGCAACGCGAGAAATAGAAACTAACACAACGTCCTGTTGCTTATCAAGGATAGTTATGACAAAAACTCTGTTTTATGTGGAAGAAATGGCTTTAGGACACGGTGTAAGAGAGTTGTCATCAGTCAGACATTGATCAAACAATCTAGCACTGTAAACACGCTTCAGTAATGAGAAGCTCTAATGTGCATCCCGTTTCTACATCCCCGCAGCATTATTAGCTTCCATTTTTCAACAGAAACACGAGATAAAACCAACAAACAACCGCAGAGATGATTCATGAGGATATATCAAGTGTTTACTGACTCAGAAAAGCAGTTTTCACTTCCTCACAAAGTAATGAGCTGATTCTTAACTGTAATGAGCTTCACTTGATCACTATCATGACAGCGGATTGTCTCTGTTACGTATGTAACCCTCGTTCCCTGAAGAAGGGACGTCGGGCGAACTGAATCGTATAGCCGAGTCGAATGTTCCCAGAGAAGCCAACAAGATGGACTGGGAAGCTTCATCCAATGTCCTGAAGAGCTGTTCCTTTTATCCCTGGCTTGCCCGTATCTGGGCCGATTACTACTACCAGGTTTGGTGGGGGCCTGGAAGGGTGGGGCGGCTGCCTAGATGGAGGCTGCTGCTTTGGCTGCACGGGAGCAGGGGTGGAGGCGGCAACGGCGGCGGCGGCAGGGGGGTGCCCTCGCGATGAGTTGACTGAGACGCTGCCGTCGGTGGCTGGGTATAGGCAGCAGCTGCACACCGAGACAGAATGTGCAGAAGGTTGGGGTCCTGAGGGCTAGGGATGTGGTGGAGCTTTCCACTCGAGCCCAACTCTCTCGCAGGCCCGGGCGAGCATAGCCACCAGTTCTGGATCTGTATCCAGCATAGTGGAACGTTCAGTGGACGCCACGCCAGCCGGAACTTCACTTCCAGAAGCTTCTGACTTCTGACCTTCCAACAGAAACAAAAGGAAACAGCTGGTAGCCCCTGTGGAGGTCCCAGACTGTCCCTGTGGTAGCTGCACTGGCTGCGAGTAGCACTCGCCCGGCTGCTTTCACCAGGGGGAGCCCTAGAACAAGTACCCTGCCCTTTTGCTTCAAGCCCAGGCACGAGAGGCAGCGATTGTGATCATCAGCCAGCGTCAGGTAATGACCGCATCCAGAAACGCACAGGTGGAAGGGCATTTTTAAAAAGACACAACAGGGGGTAGTGGAAGTTTAAGTGGCAATCCACTCGACACAGGAAACCACCACCTCTGACAATGGCCTACACCAGCCACTTGATTCCTCAAAGTAGGAACGGGAGCAGAACTTCTGAAATGCTTGGCTCCAAAGCGAAAAGCTGAATATGGGCTGCACCAGCTGCTCATTTATACTCATGCTTGTTTTAATACACCCGAAGTGGATTGATCTCTCGAAGCGAGATCCCAATTCCGTCTGTCATATCCAACTTGACTAGGAGTAACTGACTAAACTATAAATGGCGTTTTGCAAAAAAAAAACAAGTTTCGGGAGGAGCGTGGACGAAATCAATCGCGGCTAGCACCGCATTATCTAATCAATCATCTAATCTCACCTGTCCAATCAAATCATCCTTCCCACTATAAATAAACCCGTTTTCTGTCCTTTCCGTATCTCATTTTTAGTGCATCCCGCCACCACTCCTTCTCCACCTTTCTCACACCTTCCTTCGCGGGGGGCACACAGGGTATGAGCCGGACGCCAAGCTCCACCCTCGCTAGGGTTAAAAATCACTAGGGCTCAGAGTCCGCCGTCCTCACGGCTAGCCCCCCGGACAGCACGCCAAATTCGCTTATATTTTATATTGAAATGAGTAAGCGCGAACTCGTGGACACTTGGAAATAATTGGAAAGAACGTAAACAAACGCCAATAAATATGTCAGTACATAAACCAAATATACATATAAGCCAATAAATAAAACATCCGGTAAATAAGCCAATGAATAAGCAACTAGTTAATTATTAATATGAGAAGAACAATACAGGAAAAATATTTTACATTTTAAATATTTTCTAAAGAAATATTTAATATAAAACTAAATATTGTTACTTAATGGATGCTTTACTAACCTGTATTTATGGTCAGTAAATTTTCAATTTGCCAGGCAATGGAAGGTATGCAAAAAACCTATGATTTCATTTAAATAAAAGTCCATGCATGCATTTCAATATAATTAGTCTGATGTTGTCTTTCAGTATATGGTATAAAGTTTAAGAGTGCATTGTTTGTTAAATCAACAGAATTGTTCTTGTCCTTGTTTACATACATCGACCAATCTAACCCGTCCATTTGTATTGCTGCCGAGTAAACGCATACATAAACAGATCAAAAGTGAGAAGAATATAAAGTAATTTCATCACTGGAAACACAAAGGAACATGATGCAAAGGACATCAGTAATCCGACACAGGAAAGATGCAGGGATTGACAGAATAAGAGAAATGCAAAAGAGAGAGAATGAGTTATGAGACTCCAATTCGTTTGTTTGTTTTGTTTTTTCTTGAGATAAATGAGTGAGTGAAATCAATGAGCAGAGCCCGAGGCCAAAGCAAATCAAACACAAATCCCGCTCGTGCACATATGCAGCCAACAAGACTTTGAGCAGAGAACAGAGAGAGAGTTTTACCGTGAATCTGAATGGAGAGATGTTGTATTTATCTGGGATTACAAGAGCAACACAACTAAAGGCCACTTGAGTCTGACATCTCTCTCTCTTTCAGTCAGTTCAGTCATTTCAGTGTCACATTTCATCATTTTATTACATGTTTCATCATTCTGTTGTTTGCAGCTGTAATGTGCTCTGTTAACTTGTGTATATTCATCCATTATCCATGTAGTGTTAATGTGCCCTAAAAAACATGATATTTGCAAATAATAAATGCTTTAAATTGTGGTGCTAGCACAAATGGAATAATTACTAGATCTAGTAAGGTAATTACATGGCTATTTAATGGTATTCCTCAAAGTGCTTTGGAGTAACATGGTATCTCTGTAGTATTACGTTAAAAATGACACTAACCACAAGCATTACCAAGTTTGGGCAAGCCAGGATAATTTTGTTTAAAAAACTCTGAATTTGTTCGCTTGAAAACAGAAAGTCACATATGAGTAAAATATGGGGTAATTTTCATTTTTGGCAGAAATATTCCTATTTTGACATACCTATTTTTGTTTTCTTGGGTTGTGCCACATTTTAAATTTAAATAAAAACAAAATAAATGAATAGAAAGAAAGCTTTAACACAACATTGAACCATGCTTAATACCATGTGCAATAGAGTTTTGGTCCTTTCTTTGATTTATCTAAATTAATTTAAAAAAAAATACAATAATTAATAAGAATAATAAGCAATTACAATAGAATAAGTCATTTAAAATACAAATAAATAGATACAATAATAATAAATAATAAATAAAAAAGAATGCAAAATAGAATAATAATAATAATAATAAACAATTAAAATAAAATAAATTATTTAAAATACACATAAATACAATAATAATAAACAATTAAAACAGAATAAATCATTTAAAATACAAATCAATCAATAAATACAATAACAACAATAACTATTAAAATAGAAAAAACATTTAATATACAAATAAATAAATACAACAATAAACAATTTAAAAAAACAAACTCTGCATCTAACCAAGCTTAATACCATAGTCGTTTTTATATTTTCTTTGATGTATCTAAATAAACAAATGAAAAAAATGCTGCAGGACTTCCTCCAGGCCTCACGCAGTGACTGCATCTGAACTGCTTGGCTGAGTTGTATTTGATCCAGTGGTCAAAGTCTATTAGCTAGAATCGTGTTCTTGTCACTCATACACAGGCTCTTGTAACGTTAACTTCACCCCGAGGGCATACATACAGGTGTGGGGGGCGCATTCTTCAAAACTACAACTCCCATGATCCCCTGAGGTCTTCCAATCGAACAATATAGCTTTGAGCTCTGCACTTAATATGGTCTCTAAACCTGTCAAACAAGCTCAAGGCCTGCAGCAGCATTAAGATCAGCATGCAAAAATACACTATACTGAACCTGAAAATGAAAATTCAGTGTGTCAAAATACTGGTCTATGCAAGTAAATTCATATGTTTTGCTCGTTTTTATTATCTGTGACCCAGCACCGACGTAAATATGTTTCAGGCCTGGTGCTCATTATTATTAAATCTGTGTGTTTGTTGCTAGAGAGTAGGTCTCAGAATTAGTATTCACAGCCGGCTCTCTGCTAATGAAACAAACATCAAATCTTATTCTGAAAAAAAGACATTTTTTTAAAAAATTTGCACTGCACGTCGCATATCAGAGGATCTGAAAATTATTAAATGTGTTTTCCGCTTGTCGGTGAGTCGATATTATTTACTTTTCGCACAAAATCATCCTTCCACTTATCTGCAAATGTCTATCATTCTGTCATCTTTCTATTTTCATTCCTCCCCTCTAGCATTTTAACTGTGTTCAGAATAAATATTAGTACTCTGCACAAAATATGCTGAATGCTGACAACTGTTGAAAAAAATGTGAACGCATTGTGTGATAATACGCTACATGACTGGCACATGACCTCATTATGTAGCATGTTTAAACCAGCAGCAGGGATTCAGCTAATATCTTAGACTAAAAGGCAAAATAAGCATTTTTTTCCCCATGCAGAAGGGTCTCTTGACAAATCCAATCAGATAGAGATGTGTATTCATTTAATTTTTAACAAAAAAGCACATGAAGAAGCCTTGTTATAATTATAAATATTTTTAATTTACATAGTTTACTGCTTTGAGTCATAGAGATTTGAAAAAAAGTGCTATGCTCATCAAGCCTGCATTTATTTGATCCGAAATACAGTAAAAATAGTAATACTTTGAAATAATATTAACATTTAATATATAACTCTTGTTCTATTTGAATGTATTTTTAAAATAATAATAGTTTTATATAATAACGCTGCAACACTTTTGCGCTGCAACATTTTTTGTTTAACATCATTACTCCTCAAATTTACATGATTCCTCATAAATCATTTTTCTGTTTTGGAAACATTTCTTATCAAGAGTGTGTGTGCAATTTATCCTTTTGTGCAAGTCTGTTTTATGTTAATTAATGTTTAAATAAATATATAAAAAAAAGTATATACACTTTTACTAGTATTATGTTCTTAATTATATTAGAATAGCAAAAAAATAAATAAATAACCAAAGCTCCTTTAGAAACTTGGCTTCCCATCTTCTTTCAAAAGAAGAAGAAAAAAAAATATATAATTAATAAATAAATTAATTAATTAATGAGTATGTATAACGTGAAATATTTAAAAGAACTTTTTCTATTTTGATATATGTTTTTAAAAATATAATTTCTGCACTGCAACTATTCAAATTTTCTGTTCAAGATACAGTACGTCTTATCAATATTGTGTGTGTGTGTGCACGCAATTTATTCTTTTGTGCAAGTCTTTTTTATGTTAATTAATGTTTAAATAAATAAAAGACACTTTTATTGGTAGTTTAAAATAGCCCAAAAAAGCTCCTTAAAAAACGTCTTATCTTGTTTCAAAAATATTTTTATAATAAATACACTACAAAGAAACTTTACTATGAAAATGAGTATGTATACTTCTGTATAATTCTTTTTTGGAAAATAGCAAAAAAAAAAAAAAAAAGCAGATCAGTTAAAACTAATGTGTTCAACATAATCAACTCGCATTAAAAACAAATCTAAAAATTACCATACTGCTGGAAAAACAAATTTAAAGTTGAGAACTCATTCTATAATTTATCCATTCATTAAAGCAAAATGAATCTTTTATTGGGTTTCAAGCATCGCCATCATTCACTCTACAGCCAGTGCACTTCTCATATACTTGAGCAGCTAATCAGCGGCGAGAGCAGAACAAGCTTGATGTGATGTTGAGAACAAAGAATGCTGACTCACAGCTGTATGACCCCACCCGTGTCTTTAAAGTCTGAATATTTACCCATAGCCAAGTTATTTGCATAAATACATTTGATTTGATAAGACTTGAAACGAACACGCAAGCCTAAACGGCGCTGGTTCGCTTTTGGGAAAGTAGCTTAGCTGAACTTCGGCCAGAAAAGGCTTAAATGTCCTCATTGTGGTCGGAATCTGGCCCGCGGCTTGCTAATTGACTTCTGAGTGCTTCTAAACTCGCCGATGAGTTTTGCACAGAAAGTGCTCTGATGTCCAATGTTTCGTCAAAATCAAATCGGATGGACGCATAAAATTCAACGAGGGGCCGGATTTGGCCTCTGGGCCACCAGTCTGTAATTTCTTCCCAGCGCACACTGCCGAAATAATAAGATAAGTATGCGAGCATGCAATTCTAAACAAAGCCTCTTTCTCTCTGTACTGACAGTTCATGATGTCTTCAGATTGTCCTTCCACACCATCTGGGGAAATTGTCTGGTTGTCTCTAAGCAGCTTACCGTCTGACCCGCGTGCGCAAACACGGTCTGAGATCCCTGCCCTCCATCACCCGGGACGGCCTTCGCACACTCAAAAACGTTGATCTTTCCGCACTCTCACGAGATTGATATCCAAACACGATAATCAATAACGAGAAAGCATAACAGTTCAATTGATATAATAATAATTTCCCAAGTACCTTGTAGCGCTAAAGGTCACGGGGCTGTTAATTTAAAGTTAATGTAGCGTCTAAAGCCTGTATTCCCACAGGGAGTAGACGCTTTCAACCTCTATGCCATTAAAACGGAGCTATGCGTGTGCAAATATACTAATCTGCCTCTTTTTTACAGGCAATAATTACCGTCATTATATTGGGAATGTGAAAGCTGTGATTGAGGGAGAACAGCGGCGCTCATTTGGGCAGCGGCGTGTTTTCATAATTAAAGCTAAACATCTCCACAAGGCTGTTAAATGCGACACGTTTCTATTGAGGGCTCTTCCTCCAAATGTCAGAATCATTTTGAAGGCCATTATGATGTCATAATGGAGGACAGAGCTCCCATTGTGCGCACTAAATAACACAACTATAGACAAAAGGAAGCGAATCCGCCGCATTATGCCATGGGAAATCCACATTCCTATTTGATGTTCCCTGGCTGACTGTATGGCATGCATTTCATCGACTAGACTGATTAAGCTGACTAATACCTGACTTAGAAGTTTGGCTACATGTGTCAGAAAGAAGATACTAAAGTATACCACTGATATATACTTTAAGGGCCGGTTTCCAGGATAGGGATTAGATTAAGCCAGGACTAGACCTTTGCTAATTTAGGACATTTAAGAATTTTTA
>JAUMHP010000044.1:5138622-5143388 GCA_032361065.1 Enteromius trimaculatus | reverse complement strand
AAGTACTTAAAAAGATTCAAATAAAAGGAACAACTTTTTTTGAATTATGGCGACTTGGTTGCGAAAGCCTGCTTTTATTCCGAATTCATTGCAGAAAATCGATACTGTACTCGCTGGAGAAGCCAAAGGCTGTAAACACAACAGATTATTGAAAACAAGACAAAGATGGACCAACTAGCCAGCTACAAGTAAGAGAATGGTAACATACTGTGCCAGACATCTCCCCTGCTCTCGTCTCTGCAGCCCTCGTGTGTCTGAATGTGTGTGTGCTTGAGTTTGATTGGGGTGAGTTGAGCATCTCAGATACCCCAAAATCCCAGCAGCTCACCCCAGGCCAGCTCAACTGTGAAATATAATGGTCTGGTCTAAACAGAAGGAGCGATGAGAGAAACACGAGTGTAAAAAAAAGCGTGGTGTCTGTCTTAGTATAGTCTTAGAAACTCCCACAGCTCAATACAGACCTGCTTCCATCTAATTGCAAGGAGACTGAATCTTTACATAAATTTCAACAGCAGCTAGGTGATGCAAAAAAGGACTAGTGGTGGTGTAGTATATTTACAGCAACAGTCAATATGAGAAGAATTATGAGCTACAAGCTGACTCCCCAAGAGTAATTGCAAGAAAGTGATCCACAATTAAGAAACAACCACTTAAGGACCTTTTGTTAAAAACAATGAGGCATTTTTCAATAGCAAAATTTACTATTAGAGTTATTCCCTTGAACAAGCCACATAGAGATTATTCCCAATACTGATATATCTCAGTTCTCATTATTTTCCCATCTATAGCTGCTTAATCTTCAATGCCACGCAAAAGAATTCATATTTATGAATATATCGGCCGTTTTGTGTCAAAATATGAAAGTTTGCATGTTCAAATTTATATTAAGTGTGATGCAATAAAAAAAAACACGAACAGAAAATGTCTCAATCACAAACAAATGACTTTTCTTTTTAGTGAATCAAAAACCGGACCTCTGTTCATTATAAGCAAGTGAATCAGAATCAAGTTTTCAAGAGTTTTGAAGTACTGCACCAATACATACAGTAGCCCTACCTGTGGATAACTCAACCAGCAATGCTGGTGCATATAAATCAATACAATTCTTTATAACACATTTCAGATACTACTTGGCAAGAGTTATAGCTCTGGGGTGTCCTCTGGACCACTGACAGACCCGTGGAGGGTCCCCTACTGCCATGCAAACATATTAAAGTATGTTTGCCCCCAAACAATGCCTGTGGCAACAGATAATACCTCATGCCTCTGTCTGTCCTCATGCTACCTCGGCTCAGAGTGCAGGCAGGTGGTCATCTGGCTTTGAACGGGGCCATGCACGGTAAAGAATCAGGGAACACTGCAAAAAAAAAAAGAAAAAACAAAACAGACCTAAGCGGATCATCACAGGGGCGCTTTTCTTCACATCTAGCTCGTATTTGCATTCTTTGATGGAGATTTAAAAATTTTATAGAATTTAATAATCCTCCAGAACCATTATAGTTGTACTTATAAAATAATATTAATAATAATATTAAATGTAAATGACATCACCATAAATAAACTACAGTACTAGTGATAAAGAAGGAAGCTGAATATAAAGTGAAGTGAAGCTGACTGAACACTCTGTACAATGTAATAAGGCATTGAAGATTGCATATGCGTGCCTCAGTTAAATACAAACGTGTCGAGAAGCTGGCGATTAGGTGTGCAGAATGGACGTCTCAGACACGCACACAAACACAGGCTTGCAGGAGCGACAGTGTGTTTCTGCATAAGCACTTACCTCGGCGTCTCCTCGTGAGGGAGGAAGATTAATTGCATGTAGTTAGAAGTCAGATCTGTTGACTGGGAATAATTAACCTTTTATATATGCAGGGTGATAAAAAAAAAAAAAGATCCAAAAACACATTTTTCAAAGGAGTATTTAAAGACGTTCCATCTGAATTTGCATACGGATGACGGCTGTGCATGAGAAAATCATTATTGAATTGCAACCATATTTTATTTTGGGTAGCCAACCGAGTGGACATTTCCACACCTTAATTCCTGACATCAACCGAGGCTTTAATCTTCGAGAAAAACAAATGGTGCACATTTTGCAGTGCGAAATTACATCAGCCACTCTCTGAACTCTGAAAAACATGATGTGACTGTCATAACTGAGTCGAGGATGCGTCATCCAGCGGCTCATCTGGCATATTCGAGAAAAGCCTCAAAATGCATCTCATTAGCTAAACGTACTTCACCAGACAGGAGCTCAGTAAATAACATAAGCGTTGTCGTGATGTATATCTTCATCTCTGTCATATCGCTCTTGTAAATGACTGGAGAGGAGCGTGTGCGAGCATCACTCAAGCACCGGTGTCGCTCTGATGAATGCACTTTTATCAGCATTGGGCTTTCCAGACAAATGGTTTTTAAAACAAGTTGCAACCGCCACAAATCCATCAGCTGTCTAAACTGACCTCACGGTGAACCCTGGGTCCCATAAAGACCCGTAACAGACCCAATCAAGACTGAGGTAAGGAGAGGTCTGCCATTCCCTGTCATCAACACCCTCTGCTCTCTCATACACACTGGATTTCTGCAAAGACTAAACCCAGTGTGGTTCAGTGGGATAGTTTGCCCTAAAATGCAGTCTGAGTTGTTTAAATCAGACCTTTACCTTCTATGAATGATTATGGTTGCTCTTTGTCAAGCAGTTGCAACGAATGGGGACTGAAGCCTTCAAGCCTTAAAAACAGTCACAAAAGCTTTACAACATGAGTCTGTGTGAGTCACACTGTCCTCAAAATTAACGGTTATTCACTTCATCTATGGATTCATGAACAAATCATTCAAAGAATCATTCACAAATCTGAAAAGAAAAACAATGTACATGATTCAATTTGAGCCAATAAGAAGAAATATTAATATACAATTAATAAGAAAGAAATACTAATACATGACTGTAAATCCAACAGCCAAAGAAAGTAAAAAAATAAGTTTCCCAGTTTGTTTACAATAGTAAATAAATGGCATAACTTTATATTTTTGGGTGCACTGTCTCTTTAAAAATGACATGATACACATATTGGCTTTAGGAGGGCAAATAAATGAGGTATTTAATTTCACCATATTGTCATTCCTCTTCCTTTATCTCTCTTTCTTGATCTCTTTTTCCATAAATCTCACTTATTCACTCTCTCACACACACACACGCTTTCTCTCTAATAACATTCGGGCTGTTAGATAAGATGAGGGGTTTGGAGGGACAGGAGAAATGAGAGCCAGCTGGAATTCCCATTGGAGCCTTAATCCATCTTACATCAGCTAGGGTTCAATCTAAACACACACACACACACACACACACTGTGGCCAGTGGCCAGCAGAATTACATAGTACTGTGTGACCCTCTGTGAGAGAGCTCTGACCGTATGTTTCTACCACCCATTGCAACTTCATATTCCATTATTCCAACTTTAAATGAGGTGAAAAGTTCAGCAAATTGGGGTATCTGCTGCTGGGATTTTCTGAAGTTTGTTCTGTTTCACGGATGACCAAATTCCTGGAAATGTTACCGCTGGTTTGGTGAAGTCACAGAAACAATCAGACACAAAATACATAGTACTTCTGTTTAATCAGCTGATTTTTTTTTTCTTCTTTTTTTGCATCCAACATAATCATCAGCTCAGCATAAAGATCTATTCAAATGACAATCAGGTCTGCTGACTTTTTGACCCTGTAAATCCCTCGTTGACCATCACTGTTATTTGAAAGGATTTCATGAAAATTTTCAGCAGTTTCAGAAATTCTGAGGATGGTGCGCACCATATGTTTGAGGCTAGAGCAGAAATATTTTTATTCCGAGGCAGTTTGCACAGGCGGTCTCAACCAGGTTTAATATAGCACATCTTCTGTAAGCCTGAGGGTTAACAGATTTCTGAATGTTTTGTGATCTGAACTTTGACATTTGAAATATTGTTTGGTAACATTTTACAATAAGGTTAACATTAGTTTAAAACATTAATAAACATGAACTAAGAATAAACAAAACTTCTACAGCATTTGTTAATCTTAAGGTTAATTTCAGCATTCACTAATGCATGTGTTTGCATCACAAGCTGTGTTTGTTAACATTAATGCGCTGTGAACTAACATGAACAATGAACAACTGTGTTTTTATTAACATCAACAAAGACTAATAAATAGAGTAATAAACGCATTGTCAGTTGCTTGTTCATGTTAGTTAATGCATTAATGTTAACAAATGACAATAATAAAGTGTTACCATTTTTTATGGTTTATGTTATGTTAATTTTAATCAAATGGAAAATGTTTAGTATTGTTTACAAATGAATAGTTCTAGAAACCTTTTAACAGAGGTTTTAATTCGTATTGTGTAAACTGGCTCTAAAATATAAAAAATAAATAAATAAATAAATAAAATAAAAAATATATATATAGAATATTTTTATTTTTTTAATAATTTGTATTAAAAAAATCTAATTTAAGTTTATTATTTTAATCCATATACACACACACACACACACACACAATATAAACGCTTTAGCTATTTTTTGTTATCACTATTAAAGTCTGTACAGTTTGAATATATTAAGCTTAATAAAAAATAACATGTTTATTGTCAAATAATAATAATAATAATAAATGTAATAATTTTATGTTTTAGTTATTGTTATTCCTTTTATATATTTCTTTCTGTATTTTAAATGTATTAGTAATTCTGTATGTTAGCATTCTTATTATTTTGCTTATGCTTATTT
>JAUMHP010000044.1:5131122-5133622 GCA_032361065.1 Enteromius trimaculatus | reverse complement strand
TGCAAAGAAAATATGTATTAAAAATACACATACACTACACATAATATACAGTACTATATATATATATATATATATATATATATACACACACTCTTTTTAAACAAACTGAATCTATTAACCACACATTTTTTGTAAATGTTGATATTTTGTTTTGAATAATAATTTCAGCTATGCAAATCTATTTTAATTGCACAATAGCATTTTCAACTGCGATAAACACACAAAAACAAATGTTTAAAAAAATTATATTCATTTTTTATTCCTTTTTTTCTAGATATTTAATTCTTCCTCATTCTGTTTATTTCTGAACTCTGAATGTCCATTGTATTTCTAATGGCTTTTTACGTGGTTTGCAACATAAATGCTTAAAAATCGCCACTTTCTTTTCCTCCTTCACCGATAATCACAGTTCAGTTTAGGTCATTAAACTTTTACAGTCTTACATGTTAGTATTACTACTCAAATACATCCTAGAACAAAGCTAATAAAACAACAGCATCTCATTCCCACTTCCTTTTTGTTAACATGAGTAACAGCGAACACCACTGAAGGAAGACTCCTCCCTCGGGCTGATCACAGTATCCAATTTGTACAATAATTTGGAGGACTCCCTTAAACAGATCGTCTCGAGGCAGCGGTCGATGCAGCGGTCGGATGGGATGGGCGGAAGACGGTTCGCAGAGGGAGTGAACGACACAGATGAGTGGAAAAGCATTTACAAATGAAAAACAGCCCACGGAGTCGCATGCGAATGACGGGTCATTAACAGACTCAATGGCACGAAACAAAGCATTTGCCCTTAAAGTGTTTACAAGTTATGTAGGCGAAAGCACTGGATTCTCCACTCCCTTCCTCTTCATTATCCGTCTCTTAGAGGAACGTTTCAGAAACATCCTTTCGACTGACCCTTCGGGAGTTTGGACCAATTACAGCAGCGACAGATGCAGCATTAGAGGCACAATTCTACACTTAAAAGGCTTTGGATGCGTCAAGATTCCGCATCTGCATTCCATCCCTGACGACTGTTGTCTGGGCCTGGCATGTAACCATGGCAACCGCAACTGCCTATAGAAGTGGCATGTTCAATACTGAAGATGAAGCGCATTCTCAGATAGCTGCAAAAAGCCAAACAATTCAATTTCCCCGCATTTTATTTCTGCTCTTTTGAAGGTTCGCCTTCCTCTGAATGCTGTGAAACATGCTTAACAAAGGCCTGACAAGTAAACTGAAACTTTCTGGAGACGTGTTCAGAGGTGAACAGACATTTTAATAGAAATGATTCAGCCCACAAATGAAAACTTTTATCACTTACTCACCCTCCTTTCTTTTTTCCCAATGCCAAACATCCACAGTAATAATGCATCTTGTGATGTTGCAGAATTATGCAAAAACAAACAAACAAAGCTATTATTTTTATATTATATGTTGCTGTCATATTTTATCTGCTCTAAAGCTATTTTGCTTCTCATTTTGATTTGGAATTTTAAAATATTTTAAAAAGCACAATACAGTTATGAATAGAAAATCATAATGAATAATAAAAGTAGTAGTAGTACTAGTTGTGATGAGAAAGCTGGATGGACCTTTTTCAATGAACTCATGTCTCCGCCCATCTTGTCCGTTGTCATGTTTTCTCATTCATGTCTCCGCCCATCTCGTTCATTGTCATAGTGTTTCATTCAAGTCTCCACCCAATAGCCTAATTATCATGTGTATTTAAATCCCACGGATGTCTTTGTGTTATCACGGTTCGTTGTTTGTATGTCAGTTGGTGTTTATCTCGTTCTTGGATTCTCGCGTTCTTTGTCTTCCTGTTTTCACTGTGTATTGGATTTACTGTTGCCGACCTCTCCTGCTTTGGATTATTGCCTTTGTCTCGCCTCCTGGACTGGACGCTGTGATTCAGACCTACGCTACAATTATGATCCTCCTCTTGTATCTGCCTCTGTCAACCCTGTTTGCTGGTGATCGACCTTGTCAGTTTCAATAAAACATGTTGCGTTTGAATCCGCACACCTCCTTGTGACATTAGTAGTAGTAATTGTTGTAGTAAACATTAAACAAGCATTTATCTAATAAAATAAATGCGTTGAAGAGGATTTATATTCATAATAAACTCACCATAAAAAAAGCAAAAAATTTATTTATTATATTATTATCATTATTATCACAACTTTGCACATTTATTAAAAAATAAATCACTGAAAAAAACTGACATTGTACAAGTCTTAATACCCTTTGCTTTGACACTTCCAGTTTTCCAGGATTCTAGGTTCACTGGATCGTCTTTGGGATGTTTCTATACTATTCTATGTGGAGTTAATCTGTGGCAAGTTGAAGACCATTTGCTAAAATCATTGTAATTCATTTTTTCCTCAATGTACACACAGCACCCCATATTGACAGAAAAACACAGAATTGTCGACATTTTTGCAGATTTATTAAAAAAGAAAAACTGAAATATCACATGGTCCTAAGTATTCAGACCCTTTGCTCAGTA
>JAUMHP010000044.1:5102846-5115371 GCA_032361065.1 Enteromius trimaculatus | reverse complement strand
TACTATTATTATTGAAATATATATATATATATATATATATATATAATCATATCAAAATGTATCATAAATATATGTTTATTACAATAATAATAATTTTATGTGTATATATATATATATACTAAGGAACAGCAATGCATTTCCTCATGTTTATAATATCAATATATTAAGAGATATATATATATTTAGATAGATAGATATATTTCTACACATATATTGTATTATTCTATCAATGGATTGCAGATTAAAAATAGAATTTATTTTGCATTTCCAGAAATGTGTAATGTATTTATTTATAAATATTGTATACAATTACAAATATTTTTGTTTTGTTTGTTTTTGATAGGTCTTACATATTAAACAAAACAAACAACAATAAATATTTTTATATAATATAATATAACATGGACATCAATAAACAGCACGTAAGCAATTAAAACTTTAATATGCCAGCACAGTTTTACCAAACAGTAGATTAAAATATCAAACAATTAGTGTTTCTCCATTCATTTCTATTTTAAATTCATACATATAAAATCACTATAAAATGTTGCTCTTTAACATAGTCACTGTAAAAACTGTGGGATTTCAAACATTCACATGCTGAACGGTTTTTGCTACACCGCTTGGTACAAAAAAAAACAAATCTAACCAATCACACAACCCAGTCTGCAGGGGGTGCTGGGTCACCCGGGACCGGTTCAGACCCAGTGTGAGTCTGAACCTGGTCCACTAGGACTTAAATATCAGGCTTTCTCTGCTCAAACTAAACCCTTGATTCATGCCGGCTTTTAAACGTGTCATAAAAATAAGACCAAGATTTAAAAACTTCAGCTGTTAAAATCATATCTTCTGTAAATGGTCCGGACAGTAACTTCACTGATAACTTGATTAGCATTTCATCATTCAAACATTCTCTAGTCTCACAACAACTAAAATAACAGAATACAAAAATATCACGGTACATAACCGAGTGTGAAATGAGCACATAACGGACTTTGGATAAAGCGTACGTAAATACAGAAGACGTTTTCTTGATTAATATGTGATGAAAAAGCATTGTCGGTGAGTCCCGTCTCTTTCCCTGGACGATCAGTAGAGTCTTTGCATAGAGGAGAGGGTCTAAAGACAGTCTTTAAGGCACGGTGACGTGGAAAGGGCTTCCGGGCACCATTTCTTCACCCCATTTGACTATCAGGATGTAGTCGCCTTTCTCCTTCACTGTGTATGTGACATTGTACATTCTGTTGCCCATGTGTTTGACGTACACTTCCTCACAGGGAGTCTTTGGCCCGTGCACTCCTACCATTAACATGTTTGTCCCTGAAAAGACAAAATAAAAGTCGCTTAGTCATATGCGCGAGAGCATTATAGGCTGAAGCACAAATATGTGTCATTCGGGAAGCTGTACCGGCTTTACTGCAGTCCACTGTGAAGGTGTTCTTCTGGCCAATGAAGGCTTTGGAGAGTCCGGCCCCCCTGGAGATCACCTTACTGGCGTCGGACGAGAACTTCGGCAGGGTAGAGAAAGATCCGGCCACTGAGGACGATTTCATCACCGTTTCCACCAGAACCGAGGAGGTTTCGTGTAGAGAGTGTCCTCCGGACAGGCGTGCACCTGGAAGACAGGATTTCCTCTTATTAATCTGCTTCTTTAGGAAAGGCATTTTTTACCCTCCAATAATTTGTCTCAATAGCTGACATAAGCTTGTGTGCTCCACCACAGGTTATGTTGTATGATTACACAGTATGATCTCAGAAACAGATTTTCCTATTTCAGCATCAGCATCAGAAACCCACTCCTTGTTAAATGAATAATAATAATGTAATAGGAACTACAGATAAAACGTCCCCTCTGGCTAACTGTATTTAAACCCTCTCTCTGTCTGTCCAAGCATAAAGAGCAGATGTTTTACCGGAGACTTTGGCTTTGAAGGGGCTGCCCACGATATGCTGTGGTCCTCCATATTTAATGGAGATGAGGTAGCTGCCGGGAGCCATGGGTGTGTAGGTGACCTTGTATCCTTCTGGACACTCCTGACAATCCATCTTCACCTTCGATGGGCCGTCGATGGTGACCGACAGAGCTCCTGAGCCAGCGTTACACGTGTTTACGATGAAATCTGACGGTACGCCTGTGACGGATGACATGAAGCCAGTGAGTTTCTGTGTGTTTGTGTCTAAATGCTAGTGATTGGCTGGTCGTTGATATACTGTACCTGTAGTTCCTCCCTCCAGTCCGGGCCCGAAAGCCGTCACCATTCCTGGATCTCCGGCCTGGCCGGGTTCTCCAACACGGATCTTGAAGGGACTGCCTGGGATGTGACTCCCGTTAAAACGGACATCGATGGAGTGGACGCCGTTCTCCCGTGGAATGAACCGTATGGCATGTTTATCTGCACAAAAACAGAGTTCAAATGCAGCTTCCATCCATCTAATATCAGGTCTACTGCGTCTTTATATTTTACAGTGATCATATAGTAGATTTTGAATTTTAGATGAATGATAAAAAATACATAAGTTAAAATAATATGATAAAAAAAAAAATACACAATAATAAAATAAAATAGGTTAGATGTCGCTGTAGAAATGCATATATTTAGATAGATATAATATTTTAGATATATTTCCTATAAATGATAAAAATAATAATAATGTGTTTATATGAATATTATATGAATATTTAAAACCATATTAGATAATTACTAATGCATAAAATATGATAATACACAGATACATACATATTTACACACACATACAATTTATACGCGTATTATATAAAAAATATAAATAAAGGATAATATAGAAAATAACATTAATATATTAAACAATGCATAACAATATATAAAATATCATAAATCATAATAATAATGATTAATATTATAATAAATGACATAATTAATGCATATATATTTGGATAATATAAATGATAATCATATATACAATAATGTAACCTAAATAGTTATACACAAAATAATGAAAAAATGCTATATAAAAACGGTATAATACAAAATATAGCATAATACAGTAAATAATACACACACATATATATATATATATATATATATATATATACTGTAAATGCATGGTGAACATGAATTCACGATTATATTTGAAAAATAATAATAAAAAGTCCATTCAAATTTTTTACATGTTTAAAAACTATATATGAATATTTTAATAATACACATAAATCATTATTTACAGATAAATAATTCCTTAGACTTTTTTGTATTCATGAGCGTGTGGTCATATTCTCACCATTGTCAAGTTCAGTGATGTAACACTCCTCCACTGCTCCAGATGGTGTGTGAACCTTAGCATCAATCGCCCCTCTCGCTCCGTTCAGCTGCACAGCAAACGAAGCCTCTTGATTCACCTTCAGACCCATCTCCTGCACAGACACAGACACACAGACTGAATATCATCTAACCTTCAGAAGTTTACAACTGACGTGCCTAAGCATATTCACAATGGCCAGCATGAAAACGCTCTGCTGCTTCTTCATGCTCATTTGTCTTTCTTGAGAAACTCCTTCTTCATTCTTAGTGAAGGCAACTGCAAGTACACTTGTCTCATCTCATGATAAGCTTTCCTGTGCTCTCCATCAAGTGCTCTTACAGAGAGCGTGTTGATAAAAGAGCTGCCATCCGCTCTGGAGAGTCCCTGAATCACCCCCGTCCTGCTGCTGCAGAGAAGAAGGACTCGAACGTGAGTGTGTTTGATCTGGAATCACTCACCTGCAGGCTGGTGACGGTAAGCAGGCGGGCGTCATCTGACACTGATGCAATAGGAACAATGAAAGGGCTGTCTGGGATATGCTCGTCGTTGAATTTGATCGACACCTCATAGTCACCTGAAATCAATAAATAAATAAGAGACAAAAGACTGAGTGTAACTGACAATTATTCATAGCATTTAAATGAAAAATGTCACTGTTAATGCAAACACTAGGCTAAAAAACAGCATTGGCACTTACCAGGTTCCTGCACTACATAAGCCACCCCACAGGAACCATCCTTTCTGTCCTCAAAGGAAATTTCAGCTTTGCTGGGCCCCTCAACAGCTATGGACAAACCGCCAGCACCAGCTTCACGGGTCCAGATACTGAACTCAGCTAAAAATCACACAAAAATAATGTTTTAATGTTTGCAATATCCCAGAAACAATAAACAGTGCTTGACTTCCTGTCAGTCTCAGTTTGCTATTTTATTGTATGCTATTAAAGTATTTATAAGTAGCCTTTTTAAAATAAGGTTTAATATTTTAATTTTTCTAGTGGGTTAATTTCAGTATTTTTTCTTTATTTTTTTTATTTTTTTATGTTATATTTATAGTTAACTAGCTAATAAACTGCTTACAAACTAAATAACTTAAAAACTATTTTCTATTTTATTTTATTTCAATGAACAAAAATAATTAATAGTTTTTGTTTAATTTAACAACAACACAGCTTCTTGTCTCTTACCTGGAACTCCAGCCACACCTCTGTCCAATCCAGTACCACCAGCCCGAACCTTATGGGCCCCTCCCTCTCCCAGAGGCCCCACAGTGAACTGGAAGGGGCTTCCGGGGACATGCTGTCCCCTGTATTTGACATTGACAGTGTGGGGGCCCATCTCCTGAGGCACAAAACGCACACTATAGGTGCTGTCCTCTCCCTCTATGATCTCAGCGTCCTCTGTGCTGCCGCTGGGACTCGTCACCTGTGCGGTCATTTCCTGCGTACCTGATTCACCTGAGAGAGAGGGAAGGGCACTCGAATGAGACATTTCAAAATTTAATTTCAGGCATTTCTTCTATAAACGAGGTTGCTTTGGCTGGGCTGCCCGCAGAGTTGAAGGCTGCTCAGATTTTCCAGCTCAGCTCTCCTGTCATAAATGTCTGCAGTGGAAAGTGTGCGCTCATTCCCGCCGAAAACCCCATAAACACACACATACCATGACATCATCACACACAACACAAAAAGAAACTATCTGCAAAGCTTAAAGGGATAGTTCACCCGAAAAAGTATAATTCTGGTATCAATAATTTTCAAAACATAATTTTGTGCAAAAAAATGCATAAATGATCTCTTTAAAGGGTTAGCTCACCCAAAAAATGAGAATTAGCCAATGTTTTACTCACCCTTCTGAAAACAGAATGTCATGTACATATAGGATGCCTTGAAGGGAAGTAAAATGAGAGCTAATTTTCATTTTTGGGTGAACTAACCCTTTACCCAGTGATCAACACACACAAACACACACACACACCCTCTGATTGTCGCCCCTGGGCGCTGCTGTAGGTTCCCCGGCTCTCCCTGCCCAGGAATCCACCAAAAACGTCTCTAAAGGGGTCGCCCCCAACCTGAGTGCTCTCTTCCACCCGCACTTCCCGTTTGGTCTCGCCCGCGCGGGTCTTGCTGATCTCGGTGCGTTCGGTTCGTGTGTAGGTGTGGCTGCTGCGGGTGAAGGTTCGGGTGAGCCGCTCTTGGGCCGACACCATCTGAAACCAGTTCCCTACAGGCGTGGAACCCAAAAGACAGAGGAAGGAGGAAAAAGAAGAAGGAAGAAGAAACGAAGCAATGAAAAAGGAGAAACAGGAAATGCATGCTTCCGAGCAGAATGGAAACAAATGAGCTTTTTTTTTATCAAAACAACTTAAATTCTTTACAGTTTCATACAGAACCCCTCTGATTCAAGAGACAGGAAGTGACACATGTGACAGTGGGAAATAGGTGGAAATAAAGACAAGTTCTATGTCTGAATATGAGACGAGTAGTATGTCAATAGCAGGCGAAAAGTACCCTACTTCTTGGAAGATTCTGAATTATGCATAAAAGCTATCCCATGAGGCCACGGGAAAGTAGTTTTGCATCCCAGTGAAGTAACGCAACGGATGCTGGAAGGTCTTTTGACAGCGACAACACGGTAAATGTAATGCATCCGAACCTCATTTATGCTACCCATATTCATACTGCATTGAATGTACTTTTTTAACACTCATCTATAAAAAAAGTCTGCATGAATCAAACTAGACTATACTTATTTTGTTAGCACACTTTTGCTATTTATTTGTCAACAATTCTGAAAATGCCCCTCCCCTCTAAAAAACAATCTTTAACCACGCCCCTCCAACTGTCAGCATTAATTTCTGAATGAAACACCTACTTTACGACATCCTATCAGTCTGCAGTAGAAGAAACAAGCCACGCCCTCTATTTTCCTCATTCAACGTTCTGTTTCTCTCGCAATAAATTCACCATACAGAAGTAAAACTGATTCACAAACTTCAGTTCAGGCGGACTTTAAGTAAGTTTTAAACCAGATTGTCATTTAATAACGGCTTGACACTCATTCCCTGCTCACCTGGAATCTTAAGGTTGAGGTCGCAAGTGCTGCCCACTGTGGCGATAGAGGGCGCCTGCCTCTTTCTGGTGATGCTCTCCTTCATTCTTCCCTCGCCCAGAACCTTCACTGTAAATGGACTTCCTGTGAAACAACATGAAGTGTTTAAAGGAGCCGCCCACTTCAAAAGGACAGAGATTTCGGTTGGGGGGTTATGCTGTACCTGGCACATGTTGGTCGGCAAATTTGATGTTGATGATGTAAGTTCCGGGTTCAGTTGGGCAGTAGGTCACTTTGCAGGTTCCATCTTCCACATCTGAACAGTTAATGTCAACTTTGCTGGGCCCCTCGATGGACAAACCGAGACCTCCATAACCTGTAACATATTGACCAGAACCAATGGGTTTACAGTTTGCAAATGAAGCACGATGAAGCATAAATTACGTTCTTTTTAATCAAACCTTCAGAAATCCTAGTTTGTACACACATGCTGGTTTATGCGTTCAGTGTTTATGAAATAAATTATACACATGCAGACAGATAACAACTGAAGTGAACTTCAGGCTTATGGTGCAGTCACATTTAATGTTGCTCTGGGAAATTTCATAGACAATTTCCATTCATTTTAGTAGAAAACGGTGTGATTTCAAACGAGGAAAAATTTCTCCAGGCATATTCCGCTCGTGCATAAGTTAGTTATATGAATTTGCCAAAAAAATATATATTTCCATTGTAATGCAGTATGCCTGTACATTAAGGGCATTACTTATAGTGAAGCCACAAATATCCTAGAATACCATTTACCTGCACTTCTGGTGTCCACTATGAACTCGGCTACTTCAAAGGTGTGTCCTTCAATCAGTCCTTTCCCAAACACCTTCACTTTACTGGCGTCTCCGATCTCAGACTGGCCCACCATGATTTTGAATGGGCTGTTGGTCACGTGTTTTCCATTTTTCTTCACGCTGACCACATGCTCACCCACCTCTTTAGGAGTGAAGGATATTCCTTAAGGCAAAAAGCAATGGGAAAGAGTTCTTTGTTCAGGTTTATAGAGTAATTTATGGTAGCACTGACATAGCCAACAAAAAAGATAGGCCTGAGGTTTTGGCTTTACATCAAAAGAATTTTTTGAGCTGAGCTGATTCTATTTGAATTCACAGGAAGGAGCTCTTGGTCTCAAATCGGGCTTTTTGAGGCAAACACTACAGGCATGACCTCATCAGAAAGTTTCAGAGTTTGACTGCTAATGTCTTGTTATGAAAAACCTAATAGGTTTTATCTAGTTTCTGAAAGTGTTATAATGACATTTGCAGTCTCACAATCTTCTGGGTCTCATTTTGTTTGCCAGGATGTACACAAACTATAGTCAGTCCTACCTGAACCTCCTTTGCTGGAAATTTAAGATTAAAATCCCTTAGTAACTGAATCTATTCACAAATAATATGATCTTGCTTATTTATATTCTGCCTTATCAGCTGAGTCGTGACGCATGTATTTGCTGGCAGGCTTGACGTGTGACTTACCGATGTGGCGGTTTGGCAGTCTTTTCAGCAGACAGGGCTCCTCGTTGCCAGATGGGGCTCTGATGCTCGCCGTCAGGGAGCTCAGGTCTGTCTCTGTGATCTTCAGTGACACATCTGTGGCTGTGCCAACATTCAGTTGAGACGTCCTCATTGAGTCATCACCTTCATCAAGATTGAGACAGTAATTAATTAAAAATAACATAACATAAAAAGTTTATGTTCAGCTGAATTTTCAGCATCATTACTCCAGTTTTCATAAATCATTCTAATATGCGGATTTATAATCAATAACAGTTGTGCAGCTTAATATTTTTTGAGACCTGTGATACTTTTTCAGGATTCTTTAATAAATAAAAATTGAAAAAGAGCAATGTTCATTCAAAAAAGAAATTTTGTTTCATACAGTATAATATATACTACTATTCAAAAGGTTTTTATTTCTTATTTTAAAGAAATTAATACCTTTATTCATCAAGAATGTATTAAATTGATAGAAAGTGATAGTAACATCTTCTGTTGTTAGAAAATGTTTCTATTTTGAATAAAGGCTTTTTGAAGTTTTTGAATAATAAACTTACAGTGTACAGCACGACAGTTTTAACATTGATGATAAATCAGCATATCTGAATGATTTCTGAAGGAATCATGTGACACTGAAGACTGGAATAATGGCTGATGAAAATTCAGCGATGCGTCACAGAAATAAAATATAATTTAAAGTATATTGAACTAGGAAACCAATATTAGAAATGTTAATAATATTTTACAATATTTTATATATTTTATTTTTTAATACAGAAAACATAATTTTAAATACAGCCTTGATGAGCATAACTCCAAAAATGTAAAATCTTATTGATCCAAAACCTTTGAACAGCAGTGCACATATATATATATATATATATATAACACACATCATATGATCCAGTTAATAAAAATAAAATAAATCACATATAATCCAGATATTAAAAATAAACATTTACAGTGCGGGTGCAACCCCAGTTCCGTTGTGGAGAGCAGTGTTGCGAGGGGCAAAGTGAGAGTGAGACTAAAGGAGGGGGGAAACAGCTGCTTCCTGTTTCTAAAAACTCTCAGGAAGTGGCTCCTACTTCTAGAAGCACTACACATGTGGTTAAATTCTCCAGGAGTGAAGACACGCGCACACACATAAACACACACGGCAGCTAATTTAGTGCTTTACAGTTGTTATGGAGAGACATAACTTTGCCCTCTCTTGTTCATTCTTTCTCTCTCACTCATACCCATATTTGGGCACATAAAAGCCCATACCTGTGATCTTAGCTGTAAAGGGGCTTCCAGCGATGTGCTTGTCATCAAACTTGACGATTATATTATAGTCTCCTGGGGCCGTTGGCAGGTAGGACACAGTGCAGGTGCCATCTTTATTGTCCTTACAGCTTATCTCTGCTTTAGAAGGGCCTTCCACTGCCAAAGACAGACCACCTACAAGAAGATGAGGGAAGTCTGGTAATGTGAGGCTAATGAAATGCAACTGTGAGGCTGCCAGGCTTGGGGTGTGTGTGTTACCTTCTCCAGCATCTTTAGTGACGATTGTGAAGGTGGCGGGTTTGTTGACCATGCCGTGACTCAGACCAGGGCCGTATGCATTCACATGCCCACTGTTAATGGCATCCACATAGAACTGCAGTGGACTTCCTGTGAAGGCGATATGAAATGAGTGATTTAAACACATAAAGGGTTTAATTATAGTATAATTAATACATTTAGAGAGCAGCAAACATTTAATTGTTTTGATACCTGGTATGTGATTCCCATCATACTTGATGTCCATCTCATGCAGGCCCTTCTCGGTGGGGGCATATTTGACCGTCACAGTCCCGTCCTTGTTATCGGTTATGTGGGGACGGGCGGTTTTACCCGAGGGCATACGTACCTCACCTAAAAAAAACATTTTTAAATGCCATCTTTGCAAATACTGACTTCAAGTGGTCTTTGTGAAAAGATGCATGCGTCCTTGCACCTCTAAGAATTTTTTTAAAAGTGTTCATACCTGTAATCTCCCCCTTTTGCACAGTAAATGGAATGACCAGATTGAACGGGCGAAGCATTGGCTCCATGGCATCCACTGCAGTGACTGGCTCCTCTGTGGCCTAAAAGAGAAAGCAATTTTAGCATCGCTGCACTGCTAACTACAGTGAGAAGATCAAAGTGCATGCAAAGGGTTAATGGCTGGAAAACAAAAAACATACAAGGGCGCAGGCTGGTTGGGCAGCAGTAGATGAAATGAATTTGTAAAAGCGGCAGCTACAAAAAAAACCTTGTGCACAACTGCAACAACTGAGATCAGCAACCTATCTATTAACTCTACAAATGAATGATCAGCCAACTAGCTGTTTAATAACTTGTTAAAAAGACGTCAGCAGTAAAGCTCATGGGAAATTAAGCAAAGATGGATGAAATGAAAAGGTGTAATGATAAAGGCTGAGGGGCAGAGAGCGTTTAGGATGTTATTTGGTGACTAGGGGGAGGTGTGTACCCAGTGAGGGGTGTAGCCCTGGTAGGGGGCGTAGGGCTGCTGTAACTGTAGTTTATCACATGGTTCTTCGATTATAGGGATGGTATCAGACGCCTGGAGAAGGAGGTGGTCACATGTTTAGGGTTTCACACAGCACACATTTTCATGCAGCTAATTCAATTCGACACACTGAACTGGAATTGAATTGCTAAATTAAACATAATCTCAATGCATGAGGTACAAAACTGTTTTTATTTTGGAGAATAATTATTTTGTAAAAACACACCATGCACAGGTAGTCATTTTTGGAAACGTGCATACATTTGCATTAAAAAATGTAAATATAACATATACACTACTGTTTAAAAGACTGGGGTCAGTACTTTTTTTATTAAAAAGTGATATTTTTCGTCAAATTGATAAAAAAGTAACAATACATTTTTGCATTGTTGCAAAAATGTTTTATATATTATAAAACTTGTTTTCTACAGAGAACAATTGGCGGCACAACTGTTTTCAACACTGATAATAATAAATATTTCTTGAGAATCAAATCAGAATATTAGAATGATTTCTAAAGGATCATGCATCACTGCTAAAAGTTGAGCTTTGCATCACAGGAATAAATTATATTTTTTAAATATATATAAAAAATTTAAAACAGTACTGTTTGTACTGTATTTTGTATTTAAAAAGCAGACTTGGTGAGCGTAAGAGGCTTTTTTCAAAGTGACCCCAAACCTTTTCAGTGGTAGCGAATTCACAAATATATAAAAAATATTTATTCTAATGATATGCAAAAATGCATAGCAACAGAAGGTGCTCACCACCACATGGAAGGGGCTGTTGGGAATGTGCTCTCCTCCAAAGCGAATAGTTATGACGTATTTCCCAGGTTCTGGAGCAGTATAATAGATATCAAATGTCCCGTCCGAGTTCTCCACCACATCCACGTCTAGCTCCGCCCCATCTGGAGTTGACACTTTGCAGGTGACCTTCCCCTTCCCAGCAGCCTTTGCATCCACAGTGATAACGGTCTCCTCGCCGATTTGAATAGTGGGTCCGAGCCCAGAGCCTGTCCATGACACAATAAAGCTGTTTTACTACACCATTCAGAGAGTTATACTGTGAATGCATGTACACTGGGCAACATTTTAACATTCATGTCAGTGACAAAGAATGGACTAAACTCATCCTACATAAAAGACTTGCAAAGTTCAATAAAAGCACTGTAACTGATTCAAAAAAAACTCACCCAATCCGTGTCCCCCAATCGACACTACAAATCAACAAAAAGAGCTGTTAGCATTTAGGCTGCGGAGATTGCATCGTAATGAAGCTACAAGTCACGTAGACTTAAAAATACAACTGACCCGTCACAAGACATTTGCTGGCATCTCCACTGGGCAGCGCATGTATGCGGTAGGGTGAGTATGGGATCTCATCTCCACCATATTTGATTGTAATAGTGTAGCGTCCTGTCATATCTGGGACATAGGACACTGTGTATGTTCCATCTCTGTTATCTCGAATGTTGGCTTTCTTTGGTTTTCCTTCTGGGTCCTGCAAAGCGAATGAGTTGTTAAAATGAGTGTATGATTCGTAGGCTCATTAAGCCTGCATACACAATCTTATTTCTTTTTGGAAAAAGTGAATTTCATTAAAAGTAGCCAATATTCAACAAGGCACTACACCTCATACAGATCGCATACAGTAGCAGGCATGTTCATGTACAGTTAGTCGTGTAGTGGAAAACCACATGTAGGGTTTTAGCCTAAATCTATAGACAGGTCAGTCCACAGAGACCACTAGAGGGCAACATTAAGGGTATCCAATCCCCTTGACCGCTAAAAATGATCAAGTATGGCTGCTTGGGAGAAAGGTTCACTCTTACATTTGAAAACGGCACTTTAGTGCAATATGTTTCTGGACGCTTTTGCATGTGTGCAGTTTGGTTTTGGTTTGAGTGAAGTGTTCTCCCTTCCTTTTCAAAACGGAAAGTAGTATGATTATTAAAAAAACAAGGATCACCCTCAAGAAACGACAATTCCCAAGTCACTTCTAGCACTTCAGTGTCAAAGGAATGTGGTGTATATGAAACATGATAGATAGATAGATAGATAGATAGATAGATAGATAGATAGATAGATAGATAGATAGATAGATAGATAGATAG
>JAUMHP010000044.1:5085394-5099028 GCA_032361065.1 Enteromius trimaculatus | reverse complement strand
GGTATCTTCTCATACATATTATCTCCAAAACAATTGAGATTCATTATATGTTTTAGTGTTTTTGATGTGACTTGCTATATACGCCATATTAAAGTACACTGAAAAACTTTTGCTGTAGGATTTTATTTGAAGAAATTATTATTAAGAGAAGCACTGAATAAAAACTAAAAGAAAAAGGTAATTGCAACTTTATTTCTCTCTCATTTCTCACTATTTGTCTCAGAATTGCAGTTGCAAGTTATGAAGCCAAAATTGCAAATTTACAGGATTTAAAACCACAATATTGCCTTTTATTCTGGACTTGTGAGGGTGGAAAAGACGTTTTCTCAAAGTTTATATCTCACATTTCTGGCTTAACTCACAATTGCTCACAATTCTGAGGGAAAAAGTAACAATTGTGAGTTTATATCAAGCAATTGAGAAACAAATCTGAATAACGAGATGCAAAATCTCAACTGTGAGAAAAAAAAGCCAGAATTGGTGAATTGATACAAACTGGAACCTCTTGTTGTCAACAAAAGTATAATTTGTTTAAAGCCTACCCTTCTGAGCTAAAGCTGACAGTTGCACAAACAGTGTCTTGACACAAAAGGCTTTAAACGTTTGGGGTTTCATCCCAGTTGTGCATTCTAGTCAGCTGCCGTGTTCATATGCAGAGGTCTGTTAGAAGAGAGAGAGCAGGGATTCCCCCAGTAGCTGTGGAAAGAACGTTCCTGTTATCTGACTTTCTTCAAGAGTCACAAAAACACAGATCAGCCTGAAGTCACATCCTGAAACTGTGGACACTCCACATATTCAGATTACATTATGTGTGTCCATTGTCGAAGAGGTCAAGTTCATGGTTCTCTGGACAGGCCGGAAAATATAATTCCATTACTGTGTCTCTCCAAGAGGCAAAGATAGGAAAAGAGAAATCATCATGGACACATGCCAACAACACTCACATTTTCCACAGGATCTTCAAAGAACAATGGACGAGTGTTAGAGATACTGCAGAAAACACACACACACATCGAGCAGCTATCATTTCATTTGAATGACAAGAACAAAGGCAAAGTTCCAAGACATGAACAGCACATAAACTGCTCACGCTATAAACTGTCATACATTCTCTGAGAAAACACATACTGAGACACTAATCAGCTGTTTCAAATGCATCGAGAGGTTTTAGGCTTCTAGGCCTACATATTGTATGTGAATGTACTGTAATTTCCACATAAATGCCACTTATTCAAAGAAAAGGTTTAGTTTATTTAGTGAACTGATGTTTATGCCAGTTAATATACAGCTACTGTCTCTTTTAGGGTGACATTCAACAATACTTTTTAAATACAATATAATGTAATATAATACTTAATTTATAGTTCATTAAAAATAACTGTTTTCCTCTATTTTTATTTATATATTTTAAATTATAATTTACTCCTGCAATTATAAAGCTGAATTTTTCAGTATCATTGCTCCAGTCTTCAGTGTCACATGATCCATCAGAAATCATTTTTATATGTTGATCTCATGAAAGTGGAATCATTTCGAAACATTATGAACACGTTATTTTTTTGTTTTATATAAAATAAATGTTTTACCAAATATTTTTGAAACTAAAATTGCTATCAAATTAAAGTTTTATGTCTAAATAAGGTGTGTTCCAAATTTGAAGTTCATATAAAAAAAATATATATTTTTTTTTTTATGAGATTTTATTTTATTAAGCCACCGGGTGCCATCCAAACATTTATTTTATTCAGTTAAATTCAATATAATTTTTTTTTTCTGTCACAAATGTCTACAATACATTTTTCTGTCAATATTAGTTCTATCACAAAATAACCACCAAATCTCCACCAGATTCTAGAAGACTATAATAAGCTACATTTTGTAATATGACACTTCACTCCATCCATTTTGAGTAAAATATAATATAATATAATAATTATTACAGCCTGTAACCTCCCTAGTTCCTTCACACATCAACCCACACTTAGTATGCAGGCAAGTATGCAGTATGCATCACATCACTGCACTCTTGAGGACACTGTGCTGAAATGTTCACGTGTCTAACATTGATGTATTTGCACAATTTACTGCAGAACTTGCAATCTTTGTGGTCACACACTACATCACAAACTCAACTGCTGCCTGTGACGAGAGAAAAACGACTTTTACTTAACAAGCCAATAAGTGCCACTTAGACACGAGCATCCATGTCTCTGCATTACACTCATTCAACAAGAGCAAGCTGTTACTGCTTACTGGAACATGTCAAACCATACAACAGTCTAATGGATTCTGATCTAACTTCATGTCAAACGCTAAACTTTAATCGACAGTCTTATATCTCCAATAATTCATTTCGGAGTACAGAAAGAAATGAGTGATGGCCCAAACGCTGCGAGACAGCAGTCGTTGGAAGCAACTGACTTCCCTCACCAGAACGCATGAGGTCAAAAGGAAATAAACGTTGAAACCCAACAGAAACAGCGAGTCTGGACAATGACAGAGCAGTTCATTTATCAATGTCCTTTCCACATAAACACATTTTTACATACTCATACATCACCATGGATATGGAAACTGTGAAAGCAGGCATGGCGCGTACGTGTTGACAAGAATGCTTTACAAAATACAGTTTTTTGTGAAGCAGGATCAAAAAGTGATCCAGGAGAACTTCTGCCTGAGGAAAAGATAATAAGAGAAATTAATGATCTTCCCACAAACAGACACACACCAATTTGAGGTATGGCACATGTGTTGCGGCAGGTGGTTTGTCTTTAAAAGTCCAAAAAAGTTGTTTTGCCACATGGTCCTGTCTAACCTGTTAAAGAGCATGGACAATAGAAACAACACTTACACAGCTGACCTCACGTATCCCACAGACATGAGAACAGCTGGATAAATTGTGAGGGTGTAATTAGACAAAATGGCCTTTAAAACAGCTCTGTGGGGTAAAAACTTGATCAAAGCACAAAAACAGCCTGGAATCAGTCATGCACATTCTTTGAAGTCTTTCAACTCTACCTTCTAAATGCAAAATATTTGCATTATACATAATATACATAACCCTCATGAACCGATTCCACCAAAAGCTCTTTAGATTTCCCTAGAATTTGACATATGCATCACAGAGCTTTCATTTAAAGGGACAGCTCACCTCAAAATCTAAATTCTGTCACCCTCATGTCGTTCTAAAACTTCATTCGTCTTCTAAACACAAATTAAGATATTTTGACCATTTACAGCCCTAAAAGGTACGTTTTTTTTTGTGTGCAAAGAAAATAAAAATAACGTCTTTCTTGTTCTGAAGATGAACAAAGGTCTTAAGAGTTCGGAAAGATGTGAGTGTAATTAATGATGCAATGTTCATTTTTGGGTGAACTATTTCTTTAAATCCATCCAGTAGAAATTTTGCAAATCGGTGCAAAAGCTGTATAGTTTATTCCACTCTTAAGTGTATACAAAGAAAACAATGTGAGGTTAATTTCCATGCAATGTTTCATAAGAGGCATTCAAGAAATCGGTGGCCTTGAATGTTTAACTCTAGGTTATTCCTCTTCTTCAAGTCAAATGAGCAGAAAAGGCCCGTCTCCAATGTAAACCAGTAATAAAACACAGTAATAAGTCTGTCATTGCTAAGGAGGCCCAAACCAAGAGGCATTTCCCTCTCCGAACCCAAACTCCAGAGGAGGTATTCACACTGTGAAAAAGCAACAATGGTAACTTCCACTAAAGAATTTTTTTTTTTACCCTCTTGTTCTTTTATCTTAAATTATAGGTGATAACATGCATTAAAAAAATCCAAAACAGGGAAAGAAATGTTGGACTCATTTAGTGCAGGGGAATGTGACTTTTTGAGAAAGACAGTGGTTTTGTTTATAGTAAGCAGAGCAATCAGGCAATCTCCTCTCCTGAGTGAACCCAGTCAGCTGCCGTCACAGCTGCTAACAGGCATCCTAAAACTAACAACTGATGTGCTCAGAGATCTGCCCTCCCCCTCACACACACACACACATATTCTAACTGTCTGCAGCATGCATTCACCCCCTCCCCTCCATCCTTCAACAAAGCTTCAGAGTTGAAGTTCCATCCAGAACAGGCACATAGGAGCCTTTGTCCCAGTCTCCCTTCGCTGCGTCTGAATTAGGACAGACTCCGGCACCTCAGGGCTCAGGAAAGAACATGCAAAGCAGTTACCAAGAAAAGTATGACTAAAATACAGAAACGCTGTAAACAAGCACAAATGCACCCACACTGTCATTTGAATGACTGGATATAGTGTTTACATGAGGAATTTACATACAATACAAAAAAGTTGTAAAAGTACAATATAGAAAGAAATACATATATAAATAATACTGATTAGAATTAAATGTAGAATTGTACAAAATAATATTTGAAAACTGAATTAATAGTAATTTGAAGACAACCTTTTTTCAACCAGCTTGGTATTTCTACAATAGTGTTTGAAAATGAACAATGTGTACTCTTTTCTCCATGTTACCAGCCCAGAGAAAACTTGGTATCCTCAAAATTTATGACTAAAAATCTTGTGCTAACAAATAAACAGAAATATCTGGGAAACATGAGAGCGTACACTGATAATGTCCATATTTTGCAAACATTTTAATAATACAAAGCTGATTAATGTCAATAAAAATTATAAAAAGTCGTCTGAAAACCAGGAAAGTTGTGGTTTAAATATAATAAATATAATAATAAATACAAAAATATTGATTATAATTAAATATTGAAGTATATAACTTTAAAATTATCATAAAAACAAATTTTGAAAAAACACTTTACATTTATATATTTTTATATTTATAAATATAAATATATCTCATATATAAACAATATATTTTTCCTTAATATATAAATGCATGAGTATTTATAAATACATAATAAATATATACAGTATACACACATATATGATGTAAACCAAAACCTTTATTTTGGATGTTATTAATCGTTTGACTAAAAATAATTAAACTCAATAGGGCCCTACAAAACTGTTGTCTTCGTTAATTTGATTTTTAAGAATATCTCATTTTTTGCAGTGTTGAGAAAAGAATGAGTTAAAAAGCACTTAGAGACAAGCTTGTCTGCACTTTAGGTCACATTTCTATAAACACAGACAGACACTTGAGACATAAACACAATCCTTTATGTTTCCTCAAGAACTAGCCCCTGTAACATGCCTATGGGCCATTAGCTGTGCATGTCTCAGCCATTTCTATGTTGACGTCCAACAAAAACACATCGAGACGCAGTCCAGGCTTAGGATGAAACTGTCAAATGTCAGTCAGTAGGGCTTTTTACTGCCTTGTTAAGCTTCCTTTTGAAAAAGTTTCTCTTCGTGGAATCCATTAAAAGTCTACCACTCATAAGAAAAGAGAAGGTAAAGTCCTTTACAGCGTTATGAGGGAGAAAGTTCACATCTGGGTTTCCTGCTGGGAAGTTCAAATGGTGAAGAGCTCTTCCACTAAACCACCATCAAATGCATGGAAAATATCAGTGGCATTTGCTGAGGCTAGCATTACTATTACTATTACTTCTGCCATAATAATTCTAGGGAAATACCTTTACATCACGATATTAGTCATTTGTCCATTTCTACAGCTCTGCTTAATCCTCAGGCCTCAGTGAGTCTATTTCTGTGTGTGGGCTGGAGAAAATGAGCGAGACGGAGACGTTTGACCATGTGGACGATGAGGGATTTTCTTGTCTGAGTCAATCTGGCAACTCAGGGTCAGGCAGCTGATGACATCATCACGCCGCTGACAGCCCTCTGTGCCTGACACCGCTGACACCAAACACCCCAGAGTGCACTTGGGCCGTCTGATTCCCAGCCTTACTGATAACACAGTAAAGAACAACTGCTTTATGTCTGCCAAAGACTTCAGACTGCAAAAACATGCAGAGCTGACAGAGTGACTTATAATAATATGTTGCAGTGACTGTTTTAAAAAAAGAGATTTCAGGAGTCATAGTAGTTGTTAAACACCTGTTAGAGACTTACATGGCTGTCAAATCAGCAAACCAGTCATGATCTTGACCTCTGACCCTAGCGCTAACCCCGACAGCTGCTCTGTTACTGAAGAGATGTCCAAAGACAGGAAGTCTTAAAACTCCATCCAGGAAAAAATGGGATTTTTTTACACATTTTATTCTAGTTAATTTGGTATCCTTAATATTTATTCTAGTCACGTTAGATTGCACAAATTATTAAAAAAAATAAAATTGCACATATATATATATATATATATATATATATTATTTCATGTGAATGGATGTATTATATATTTATAAAACAGATTATTTTTACAATACACTACTATTGAGAAGTTTAGCGTCAGTATGATTTTTCTAAATAAATTGAAATAATCTAAAAATAAAGTTACATAAACTTAATTGAAATAAAAATGAAAATAGATTAAAGCAATAATTAAAATGAAAACAAAGTAATATTAATGATCCTTCAGAAAAATACAATAAAATTAAATTGATTTAAATTAAAACACATTAAAGTAAATTAAATAAAAAAATAACATTGTGAAATATTATAACAATTTAAAAGAACTTTTTGTATTTAAATATATTTTAGAATCGTATTTATTCCTGTGATGACAAAGCTTAAATTTCTGAATAGTGCAGTATTTTAGTTTCATGATCAAGAAACATTTCAGACTATTATCAATGTTAAAAACAGTTTTTCCAGAGTTGTTTGTGGAGTATAAAGTTTAAACAGCTTTTATGTAACATTATAAATATATTTGTGCTGACTTTTAAATGTAATGAAACCTTCCTGAAAAAAAGTCTGAACATCTAAAAAGTTGGTAAATAATATATTAAAGGGATAGTTCACCTAAAAATATAAAACATTTGCTCCAAACATCTATACTCTATAATAACACTTTTATACATACACTTTTTGTCACACAGCTTTAGAACAACATATGATCATTTAAAGCGTGACAGAATTTTTATTTTTGGTTAAACTACCCCTTTAATTTGAGCAACCAGTTGATTCTGAATCTCAGACGTGCGTTAAAACAAAAAAAAAACATGTTCTACAATGTGTAACTCAATCCAAACAGCACCGAGAGCAGCTGAAATCATCGGAGAGGTTCAGATATCACTTACAGCGCAGATCAAGCCCCAGTCAGCCTTCCAGCACCCCATTCATAATCAAAAGCGACTCGCCCTTCTTTCCCTCGTCTGCTTTCCATCATTTTCTGATCTCCCACATGGTCCTGGAGTTTGAGGAAGGAGCTGGATTTATACAGCAACAGAAGATTCCACAGCGGGTGTCAAAATATATCCTGAATAAACCCTGCTGATACTTTTGCTGTCATGAATCGAATTCAATCATTGCAGCATCCAAAGCAAAAAACCTTGAAAATAATTCTCTAATAGTTTGCAAATGAGTCTTTTTTTTTGTCATTTTGAGTGATTAATAATCCACATACAACCAATAAGAAATAAATAGCGGCCTTGTAGAGTTTCCCCACATTCAAACAAAGCAGCTAAGAGCTGTTGCACAACCGTTCCTCACAAACACCTGATATCCGCCTACCCAGGATGCACCTGGGCCATCTGCAGCCTCGATGTGCAACAGTTTGCAATAAAGCAGCAGCACATTTTAGGCTTTCATTAGCAGAGATATTAATAAACCGAGTGGGACAAATTGAGAAAAGCACCAGAGTGGTGCATGTCAAATCTCTGGAGGGAGAGAGTGTGTGCTCGAACATTCCAGCCGACTGACTAGCCCTTGACACATGGTAACAATTAAAGCAGGAGGACACGAGAAAGAGAGAAAGAGGGAGCCCATGTTTGCAAGAAAGACTGCTTGTTGTTGTTCAGAAAAAGAAAGCCTGGATACTAAGCATGGAAATCCTTCTTTTCGCTGCCAAAGATTACATAGAGCCGAGTCCGGAGATAAACTCTGGAAGTCGACCAAAAAATATAACACGCAATGTTCACCAGAAACAATGTCAGAGGTGAAGTAGAGGGGCGAATCGATATAACCACTGCTACTTCTCAAAGTAGAGCGGCAGAGGAAAGCTCTAGTTAATGGGCCAGGAAAGTGTTACATGCAGAGAAACAGAGCATGACTTGGCTGAGATAAGTCACGGTGCTGATAAAGCCACTCCAGGAAAACATGCTATGACTTCAATTTAAATCGAATGAAATTTATCCTCTGGGATACAAACATCAGTAGGGGCTTCCTTTCACTAGTTCTAAATCTTAGATCCGCTGAACGTGTGCATGTGATTTTAAATCTTGCAAATATAAATATTTAGTTTTGGGGTAAATTTAACTTTATCATTGCTGTTGAATCCCTCGTAAGGTCTATTTATTTTCAAATGTTAAAGCTAAAAACAACAGTTTGCTGACAATGCAACCCTGAACGGCTAACACTAACAATAATTATACTAAATAAAAATTACGTTTCATTAAAATATAAAATAAGTTCAGCAAATGAAATAAGAATAATAAGAATAATAAAAAATACTATAAATATTCAATCACAAAGTCCGCTTATTTTCAAACGTCAAGGTTCAAGATGACATTTTTCAATGTTTCAAAGATTAAATAATAAATTAAATTAAATCTTTAATTTATTAAGCTGCAAAACATAATGTATTATTTATTTTACAGCAAATATTATTGAAAAATATTATTGTAATTGACTGAAATCCTTTAAAAAAAAAAAGTTGTTGCTAAAACTAGCCAATAATCACATTTTTGGTAAAGCCGGTGAAAATCCTCAGAAACAGGGCACTAAATTTTGCTCATCATGTGCTCATCATCTCTATCCCATGACTCACTCTTTCTCTCTCTTACTATCCAAAAGACCTCCAGCAACCCCCTCTGTCCCAGCTCTCTGGCTCTGTCAGACTATTTAAAGCACCTGTTACTAGATGGACCCCAGAGCGCAGCTGTCTATCTATCAATCACTCACTCAGGATCCCGGTCCCAAAGCCATCATCATTTACACCCAAAACTCAAGGGTTTTAAACTCCCGTTTTTCCACAAACCGCTTGTTCACTACGCAAATCAGCTTTCAGCATTGTTTTATGCATTCTGTCTATATTATATTTTGCATTTTGCAAATTAAAAAAAATCTCTGAAGGTATATTTTACAGGGTTCCTAAAGGACCATATTTTCAATGTCTTCGCAATCACTCACAAAACTTTTACATTCTCTTACAAACTTTTGTGCCCCCCCATAAAGAATTGCTTGCAAAAGCCCTGAAATATAGTTTTTCCATCTTGTAAAAATGAATACAACTAAAAACCTAAACAACAATAAGTCAAATTAAGAATAAATAAATTACAAAAGAAGTTTTCTTGTGCGAAATGTTTGCTCTGTTGCTAAACTTTGAACACACTTTATTGTGTTCTTCCGAGACGCTTTGTTTCCATGCAAAACACAGTAGGTTCACAAGAAAATCACAACGTTTTGCAAGAAATCCAATCACCATGTCTCTTTAGGTGCTCCGTATTATTTTAACGTATGCATGTAAACAAAAATCTATATATTCTCACACCTTCGGGCACATCTGCATGAGTGACTGAGTGCATGCTAGTGATAAAATAAATGAGGTGAGTGGTATTTCCTGTAGCAGCAGCAGGCCAACCCCCATGTGACACAGTTTTCGCATACACACATACACACAGGGTTTCTTGGACGAGGGTGCGAGAGTTTTTCCTGCACCTCTGTCACCCTACACTCTTGCGTAAAGGGAGTTCTGAGAGGCAGGTGCCCTTCTGGAAAGATCCGTCTCATTGCCAATGACAGCTGGGCTGAAAGCAGCGTGTGAGACGGTTGGCTCCTTCCCCCAAACCCTGCAGTAGGAGGCCCACATCTGCAGTCCAATCAAATAATCATTCAGTGTATATCAATGGCTAAATCCAGTCTTTATTATAAACAAACCAGCCCCACAACAGTCATAGGAATGAACGTTGCCCTTTTTCTGTTGTCTAATTGTTTTGAAAGAATGCCATGCTGCCAATTCCTGACACCCACCACTCACTTATCAGAACAACATAAGGCTTTTGCCACTGCAAAAAACCAACACTGATCCTAAAACAGATCTTAGAGTCATTTTTAAGAAGCCATTGTACAGTACTTCTTGATTTATATGTCTGATGATATTTGGTGCATTATTAATAAAACATTATCTCAGATCAGCCACATTTACAGCCTTTTGCTGATGTCATGCATTAGTTTAGTATCAGATTGTGTCTGACTGGAATGTATTTAAATACAAAGAAATAAAATATCATTAAATCCAATAAAAAAAACACTGTAAATGCAATACAAATACACTGCAATCAATGGTTATTTCATGCCTGCATGCCCTTTCCGAATGAGGTGGATCCACAAATCCATAATAGCATTGATCCAGAGCTGAGTTTTGGATTGTGTCCCAAAGCCTAAGGGTACAAAATGCACCCCAAAATATTCCACTACTGTCCCAGGATCTCTTTTTGGCTTTGTCATTTTGAACATGATTATGTCAACACGAGGAGCTGGTGTCAAAAACCATAACAACCAACTCAATTACTGTTATATCTATAATTTAACAAATATATCAGCCAACATTGGGTCAGATGATTTCCATGTCAACAGAAAATGCACATGCATTCAAACAAACATCATGAAACTTTCATTCTTATCTGAAAGAACATACAATTCTAATCTGTCATAGCCTTTGTATACATATTTGTTTTTACAATGAAAAGTATTGTATGATTATTGCGCACAAAAGGCATAATTGTTCATGGATAGTAGCCTATGTGCTTCAGTTGTCCATTCATAGATGGAAAAGTAGTTTGGACATTCCAAAATAATACTTTAGGTCTTCTAAAATTATAACTAATGGAATTACAACAAATGAGAATCAATATTTAGAGTTAAAATGTAAAACAGACTCTTTATGATAGCTAATTATGAGTGGTTTGTGTGGTCTGACCCCCTAATTAAGGCTTGAGCCCCCCACAGAACGTTAAAACAAACAGTCGAGGTGGCCTTGACAAGTATGTTTTCTTTATGCGTTTAAGAATACGTTGCAAGCTAGCCATAAAAGTTAGATTACAAATCACAGTAAACGCTCGCGAAGTTGGGATGATGAGGTAACCATAGCAACGATACGCGTTCTGTTATCGAACTGTACATAATAACAATCATTTAATAAAAGACGTGTTTTATTCGTGATTTGTTTTGAATATCAAAGTCACGTTTACTTAAATAGCATAGCATCTTACCAAAGCGCGTTTGCCACAGAGCTGAGCGCATATTTATGCAATAAAACAGCACTTACCTATAGAAACCAGTTTGATGTGCTCCCTTTCTAGAAACTCTAGCGCGACGGACACGTTCTCCAGCTTCATCTGCCTGAAATTGGGTCTGGCGTGGTACTTTCTGTACATTTTCTTCTGGCTGAGAACCTCCAGGAGCCCGATGAGCTTGAGCCCGTCGCTCAGGTCCTTCTGCAGGTCGTTGATTTTTTTGTTGAGGCATTTCAGATGCTCGTTGCACCACCTGGTGAAGGTGTTCTGCTGGATCTTCTTCCAGGGCGCATCCTCCGCCAGGTCCTTCTCCGTGGCCGGCATCTCCTCGTCTCCGTCCTCCCCGTTGTCGGTGCCCTGGTAATACTGCGGCGGCAGCTGCTGGTCGTAGTATGTATTATTGCTCATCATGTTTTTTTCCCCGATGTTCTCGTGCCCCCCTTTATACGACAATCAGCTAGTTTTTACAACGCGAGGGGGAGTGGGACAGGCGCGCGCGCACGCTCTTCTGAAGGGAAAAAAAGAAGGAAAGAAAACGAAAGAAAGTTGGAAGAGCGTGCGAGGAGGGCAGGGATAGAAGTATTGCTTCAGACCCCAACCAGATTTAAACTACTTCTAAATAACGTTCTACGGGAAATTTTAAATTCGCCCTGCCGCCACTTTTTAGAACGCCGTCAGAGAAAAAGTTCGTTCCTGCTTTGTTCGCGTTCGAAATTAAAGGAAAGACGGGAAAAGAGACGCTTCATGTAGTTGAATGTTTAAATGAAGCATGAGGCGCTTTAAAAATCTGAGACCCCTCCGGCAGGGCTCACACGTCAGTCTGCTGGATCTCCTGGTATGCTGCTGTCATCATGACCATATACAACTGCGCGATGGGAGATTCTCTAATCTGACCGAGATAGTGATACCGGCGCCCGATTGGGCGAAGCGCGCAGCGGGGAAGGGGATTGGACAGACCCCGAGCGCCGCGACAGTTGTGACTGTCATTTTTATTTTTAGGAACCCCAAATTGGGCACGTGGGGGCTGGAGTTGCGCTTGTTGTAAAACTTGGGCTCTTTTTTAAACAATTGGGGCTGGAAAAAGCAAATGACAGCATAATTATGTCAGTGAGACATTTTAACACGCCATGCTACATACATATCAAAGCATACTTAAGGAGAAGGGATGACAGGCTGTTTATTAATGAATTATAAATAGTTTGACAGTTTATTAATAAACGATATTATGGCTGCAGTTGACATAACCTCTATTACAGTCAATGAAGTCATACACTGTACAACATTTTTTTTTAAATTTAGCTGTATGTGAGTCATTTTGTTACCTGTATATGTTACAGTTCTTAACTACTGTACGTCATTACTCTGTAAAATGCAATTTAGATAAAAACAAATGTCAAATGCATAAAAATGTGAATAAATAAATCTCAGTTAAATCAACAAGGAGCACATAAAATTCAATATAAAATTTGACAATAAAATTCATGTGTTATAGTTTGTAAAGGGTGTGTATTATGTCTAAAACAAAGATTTTCAGAGTATGCTTTTACAAGTTATACTTCAATGTGTTACTTTGTTACTTTCCTTGTAATAGCAATGTCTTAGTGAAAATAATTTATTTTGCTACAATATTGTCCAATTTTTTTTTCAGTGTATCAAGTTAAGAAGTTGTTTTAACCCTTTTTTGGGTCAAACAAAGACAAACCCAACCACTGGGTTAAATTTTTTAAATTCAGTTTTTAAACCCAACACAGCTTACTTGTGTGTGTGTGTGTGCGTGCGTGTGTGCGTGTGTGTGAGTGTGTGCATGGTTTCTAAATGTATTCTGTTGGCTTATAAATGTACATTTGATGAAACACATTCAATTTGTTAACTACCTTCAATGACAACCGAGGTCTGAATGTTAAAAAGCAAGCACCATATAGCACTTTTATGCATGACAAGGATTTTAATTTAGCTTTGATTAATTTGGCACTAATATGAATAATGATTACAACCCCAAATCAGAAAAAGTTGGGACAGGGTGGAAAATGTGAATAAAAAGAGAAAAAAAGCAATTTTTAAATTTTCCTCAAATTTTATTTCATTGCAGACAGTATGAACACAAGATAATTCATGTTTTTTTTGGTCAACATCATTTGATGTGTAAATAAACATACATTCTTGCCATTCAGGCTTGCAACACATTTCAAAAAAAGTTGGGACAGTACAGCGTTTACCACTTTGTACAGTTCCCCTGTCTTTTAACAACACTTAAAAGACGTTTAGGCATTGAAGAAATCAAGTGACTAAGTGTTGCAGGTGTTAGTTTGTCCCATTCTTCCTGCAAACAACGTTTTAGG
>JAUMHP010000044.1:5068804-5078828 GCA_032361065.1 Enteromius trimaculatus | reverse complement strand
TAGATAGATAGATAGATAGATAGATAGATAGATAGATAGATAGATAGATAGATAGATAGATAGATAGATAGATATGCCAGCAGTTTATCAGGAATCATCAAATTTGTTTGGAATTTGATATGGTTCAGTGTGCGTTGAGCGTATGGGTGTTTATGGTATGTTTATGTAGGTGTTCGGTGGTTAGAAAGCAACAGAACGAAGCGATGAAAGACCACGGGGGAGCAGGGAGACAGGAAAATACACCCAGATTAGATACACAGCAAAGATGGTTAAACACAAAATGGAAACCTTGTGCTCGTTTTGACCCTCTGGCTGATAAACACAGAGCCCAGGTCGCCATCTTGACATTTAAAGATCCTTGCCCACACTGCACAGCCAGCCCACTGCAGTAAACCAATGTACCGGGTTAAATCTGTCGACAGTATCTGGGACATATTGTAGAATACCACAGAAAATAAAGAAACAAACCCCACATGTAGAGAATGCATTGTGTGTTTCCCTCATTTGCGTGCACTGTTAGCCTGTTTATCAACTAAGTGTTTTCACAAAGTGAAGTTACCCCATAATGCACCATCCTTCCCGTAAATCATCATGAATGATATTTAAACTGTTAGAATACATAACATAATTTTCTTTTTTTGTATTCACTAGTGCTGGCCAATAATTAATCGTGATTAATAGCATCCAAAATAAAGGTTTTTAATTACATAATATATTCGTGTGTACTGCGTATATTTATTATGTATATATAAATACAAACACATGCATGTTCATATTCAAGATAAATATGTTATGTTTATATATTAAACATATTTATATACAATATAAATTATATTAATATAAATAAATGCATGTAATTATTTTCAAAATATACACTGTGTGTGTGTATATATACACATAATAAATATAAACAGTACACAAATATTAAGTAATCAGTTGTATTGTATTGCATTACATTGCTTTTTTTGTAGTTGTTTACATTTCAGAGCGTTACAAAACTACTGACTAACAGTACAAAAAAACTTCATATTTTATTGCAAAATATACTATAAAAATGTTTTACTGCAAAATCATTATGCAAAAATATTCAAAAAAGTATAATATATGCAAATATTTAAGTAAAGTGTAGGGAGCTTTATGGGAACAACAGCCACTTTGCACTTCTTTTATAGGTAGCACAATTCTCAAATTAAAATGTCGCAGTTGATTAAATATTGTATATTAATATTAAACGATGATTTAACTAAACTTATACTGTTGTCCTGTAGTGTTTCCTGTGATATTCTCTAGCATATTACATACAGATACTGTCAACAGAGCTTCAGTTGTATTTAACCCAGAACACTCCTTTAAGAAATCGTGAGAATTGCAGGCAGCAGAACAGTGTGAGTGAGGGGTTAACCACACAATCAAAGTACAGCTATGAAGGACGGATGATTGACATGGGACACGGTACTCAGACTGGACAGACTCTTTAATAGGGAAAAAAACTTCATTATTACTTCTGTGGCTTGAAAAACTCACTCTAAGAGCTTGTGGTTAGACAGTACAGGGGTTAGAAAGACCTCTATGTCAGTGCACATTGTACACACACAAAAGCTTGATATGCTACAGTGGATCAAGAAAACTAGCTAGACACATTAGCTGCTAAAGTTTTGACAAACACAAGATGTGAAAACACACACACAGCCCAGAATCGATGTGTGTGACAGGGCAAAAAGCAACATACACACTCGACCGAAAATGGCGGAGCGGTTCAGTTAGACAGGATGCGCTTTGAAAGACAGGTACTGCTGTTGGACAGATGGTCGCTTCGGCGGTGGTTGACCCCACATGCAAAACGTTAGTCATGTACAGAGCATTGTCAAACGCTGACAAACATGGAGGTCGATGGAGTCATGGTGTCATTCTGTTGATAATATTTCGCCCTGCTTGCCGTGTGAGTAATGTCTGTTTGTTTTCAGCATGTGTACAGTGCAGAGATTTATTGGAGGTCGCATTTTTTACCCCAAGGGAGTTCACACGTTCCCCGTCTGAACTTCTAGAGTGATGGCTCTTGGGGATTTGGAAGAAAGCAGTGCGTCATGACTGATATCTGACCCCTTTTATGACCCCTCACCTGAGCCTTCCTCCCAGCCAGCCGATCAAGCTCCGCCCTACAGCGCTGAAGCTCCGCCTCTAGCTCCGCCCTCTCTCTCTGGCTGCTGTCATACAGCCCCTGCAGTTCCAAAAGCTCTCCTTTTAGTCCCTCGCACTAAAAGAAGGGAGACATAACAAATCATAGAGGACAAGTGATTAGATTCACGGAGTCGCAGGGAGAGATTAAGCTTGCATGGCAGAAACAAGTCAACTAAAACCCTTTGTTTAATCATTACATAGTTCAACAAAGGACAAAGGAATGAGATTTTCTTTGTTGTCACAATATCAGGGCTTTCTCAGCGAAATTTCCCGCAAGGTCAAGATATTCCGCTAGCATCAAGTATTTGGCTCACATTTGTTTTGTCAATATCACGACAGATGGTTTTTGGTAAATTTGGACAGAATTTACCCCATATCGAGAGTGGAGATAATTTTTCATTCGTCTTTGTGTTATTAAATCATTTTTAAAACATAAAACTTTTTTTTGATTATTTTATTTTATTTTATTACATCACACATATGTCCAATCAATTTTATTTACCAAACGCAGACTCCATTCAAGGTGTAGAAACATCTCAGCAAGGATCGAGAGAAATGGGAGGAACCAGAGGTAAATTTCAAGTGTTGTTGCAATATACTTTACTACGTACATATATATATATATATATTAGGTGCATTCTGAGAGTTAATTTTTTATTCATTTAAATAATATAAAATTTTCACAATTTACATAAAGTATATAATGTCAAATTAAATAATGTTATATAATGTAATAAAATATATAGCATTCAATTAAAATACACTGTAATAAACGCATCATACGTTTGATCAAATATATGCACATTTACACATTGAATCTGTTGCTGGACAAATCTCATATATAATGTTGATCTATGAGAAAGGAAATTTAACATGAACCACAATTGATGATTTAATCCATTAGAACCAAATAACCGCAAAATTGCAAAAATAATTTCAGGTGGCTATTTTGTACCAAAAATGACTCAAAAACATTTCAAATTGGCAATGCACTCTAAATTTGAAACTTCTGTTATTTGGCAAATAATTCAAAATTCTAGAGTAAATTCTGGACATGCCGTACCTCTCTCTGGACCTGTGATGCTTTCTCCTCGGCCTGTTTCAGCTGGTCTCTGAGGGAGAAGACCTCTGAAAACCCTCCACTAATGCTCGTCGGGGTGACGGGTTTGCCCTCAAACGAGATGTTCTTTTGGGTATAAGCGTCCACCCATTTCCCAGCTCCTACTTCCAACGTGCTCATGTAACCCTCGGCTGTCACCTCCTTCTCTACATCTTTCTCTGTGTCATTTTCTCCATCATTCTGCTCTACTTTCAGTACCAGGCACGAATCAGCTGAGCTGTCGAGACAGAAGCAGGAAATGTACAGTACATTTATTATAGACAGATGTACATGTTGTGGTGCTATATTATCTGTTACTAATGTACTTGAACTTGTGAACTCTTTCTGCACTCTTTAAGATTAGCTTCAAATTGTGACTTTGTGTGTGTGACAGCCGCACTGCAGTACTCATCACTGATTCATTCTCATAATCATTTATTCAAAAACCCTTTGGGTTCTCTCCCTCATTCCCTCTCTTAGTTTCTCACAGTGTGTAACAAGCCTTTACAGTAAACACATAAATGCCATAGAAAAAGAAACTAAATAAAATAACACAATAAAAGTTGGTTTAGTTATTAAAAACAGTCCAGTTTTTCAGTCCTGTTTTGACATCAGAAATGTGTGTGTTTGGGGGCAGATCAGACAATTTATTGAGAGATGCATTAGAATATCAAACTGTGCCTGTCAAAAATGATATTAATCAGCACATTTTCAACATTTTAACCTGTTATAGTTAAAAAGGTATACTGGTATATTTACAGAAGCATTCAGTTTTAACAGAAATTGAATTCAAATCATAAAGTAAAAAAACCCTTGATGTTTTAAAATAGCTGTAAGGCAACTGTGGCTCATCTCGCTACCAAAATATTTGGATAAGATGAAATACACAGTATTAATGTTTCATGTTGCTGTGAAACACTTTCATAGCTGCTAAATAGTTTTAGCGAGAGTGTCCATTGAGACAGATTACGGCTGAATGCCTCAGCGGTCACGCCGGTCTTATTAACAGAGTTTGCATTGCTCAGTTGCTCAGTTGTCTTGTTTGTGTGTGATTGACAGGCCGTGTGGCCAATCACCTGGTTCGCTGCTGCTCCAGAATCTCCAGTTTCTCAGAAAGCTGCTTGTTGTCATTCTTTAGAGTCTGACACTCGTCCTTCAAGGAGCGGCACTCCTCCATCAGCTGGTCCATGTCACCTGTCCGATTACCAAACAACAACAGATGTCATTGCATTGCATTTCTACTTAAATAAGTGATCGTGTATTTACTTTTAATAAAATTTGGTGTAAATATGTCTAAATTCTTAGCAGTATGATCAAACTGTGCACTAGTGTATTTACAGTTTTATGCAAAGTTTGGGCACCCCTTGCAGAATCTGTGAAAATGGGAAAAATAACAACAAAATAAGAGAGATTATACAAAATCTCTGTTGTCTTTTTGTTTAGTATGTCCTGAGTAAAATATTTAACACAAAACATGTTTACATATAGTCCACAAGACAAAAAAAAAGCAAAAATGATTAAAATAACATTTTTCACAGATTCTGCAAGGGGTGCCCAAACTTTTGCATTAGACTGTGTATATATAAATTACAGTATGAATATAGTAGTATGCCGCTTGGAACATTGCACTGAATACAGAGAAACAATACAGAAGCTAAACATCCATTGCAGCAAAACAAAAAAAAAACACCTGACCATACAGCGTTAAATACACACCAAACCCTGCAACTAGTCTCCATGGAAACAACCCATTCTGCTCTCTTCCCGCTGCAGCATTCTGACCTGTCAATCAGGAGTCATGTTTGCCTTGCACGCCCCCCATGGTGCAACGTTCAACCCCCGATAGCACAGGTTCTAATCTAGAAGGAATCTCACTTGCAAACAACTCTGCACTCTGTCTCTGCCAGGCCTGAATGTGTACGTGGTGTAAATAACCACCAGTCGCATCTGACCCCAGATCAGAGCTCACATGCATGCATCAATCAGAGGCTCTGGAGTGTTCTTGTTCGACACCGCTTAGCGATCGGCGCATTTGACCGCGCAACCCCACCAGCAGTAATCACTGGTATGTTGTTTTTATTTCAGATCTTAATATAGTATAGTTCTACCGGCATCGAGGGAGCAGAAAGCAGCCCCCCGGCGCCCGTAGAGACAGAGAAAGACATCAACACCAGACAAATGGGCCTCCGCAGAGGTCCTGCACTCTGTCAGAATGTCAAACAGACACTCAGACACTGAAAGAACCTGTAATACACTCGCATTTGTCAGTGACAATGCATTCTGGGTAATATCAGAGTATTGTGTCGTATCAGGCTATGGGGAAGAACAGTTGATAAAACGTCTGTATCGCTCTGCAGGGTTTATTTGCTATCAGCATCTGTCAGTGCTGCTGGAATGAGGTTATGTGATATAAAGAAAAGTCTCGCTGGAGAAACACAGCTGGCTAACGTACAGAACCACAGATGAGGTCTGGAAAAAATCTACTACACTGAGCATGTAACGTGTGGAATAGACGGATTATACCCCAAAACTATAGATAAAGCAGACCCACAAAAATACATACATTTGATTTTCTATCACGGTGAACCATACGTTGTCTAATTATAGAATATACGTTTAACTAATAATTATATAATCCTTTATATATTATATTGATAATATTTTGTAATGATATTAGCCTCACATTTTCATTAAAGCACTGTTTTTATATCTATTTCATTTTTATATTTTTTTACAGAATTTAATCTAAGTTATGTGGTTTTAATTTTTATTTATTCATTTTATAGTTTCTGTTGCATAAATATTTTTATTTAGCTTTAGTCTTATGTATTTTGGTATTTTATATTTAATAATTATTTATTATTATTTTCATTTATTTTCTCATGTAATATTTATATAGATTTACAGATTTATATACTTTATTTCAGCCTTATTTCAGTTACAGAAACCAGCTTGTAATAGTTTTCATTTCAGTTTTAGTTTAATAACTCTAAGTAAGTCATTTTTCCTTAACGGTGAATGTTGTCAAATTTGTGATTTCAGGTTTTCACACATTTGTAGCCCACAACAGACAAAAACAACAACACACACACACACGTTTTACATTTGTTTTTCTGTTAATTAATGACTTGTTTATCTGACTCTCTTGAATACAGAAACCTGAAATAGACATTTGAATTCACACTATTTCACTCTTCTTAGCGTCTGCACATCCAAACAAACATATGGGACCAGACTGAGCCAAATCACACACAGCCAACAGATCTCACAAACACACCCTCATGGAAAATGGGCCCGTCCTGCCAACCGTAGAGGGTTGTTTTAGAGAGGTGTGAGTGTGTGTTGTATTATTTCCCCGTTGCACCATCTCACCGCTCATTAGAGGTAATTTACTCCCATATTACCGCAGTTTTACTAGTCTAGATGCATTGTGTTTTGGAGCACATTATGCTGGTGCCCCTAACTAACAGGAGGACATCCTTGTCAAGCTGATATATACTGGTGTTTTGATCCAGGATTTCTCTATTTGTAGTGTGGTGGGAATCAGACCTTCTTCTCCTGCTTTTTCCTGCTCTTCCCTGTGCTGGTTCTTCATGCTGATTTCGGCCCGCAGCGTGGTGAGCTCCAGCTCGTACTCCTGCGTGGTGCCACGCAGGCGCTCCAGTTCGGCGCGCAGACGGCACAGTTCCTCCTGCAGCAGAGCGATATCATTCTCCCGCTCGGCTGCGGCCTCCTCCGCCGCCTGCTGCAGCTCCTGCACCTCCTCCTGCGCCACCCGCAGCTCCTCCTGCGCCTCCCACAGCTCGCTGGCTTTCTCCTCCTCAAGACTGTCCAGCTCCTCCTGCACTGAACGCAGCTGGGCTGTGGGTCGCAAGCGGGACAAATAAAACCACATTTATATAGCAAATTCAAGGACCTAGCACATGCAGTTCATCTGGATATTTAGTGTAAAGTGGATACTATGTGCAGCATACAGTATATACTGCAAAAATGATAGGAGTAGTATGCTATTTCAGAAAATGTATGCAAGTATAGGTCCATACACTTCTAAAACCTCATGAATAATGAATAAAATCCATGTAACAATTATGTAAGAGCAGTCTGAGGACATCAAGACCATTTGAGGACTATAACCAGCCACTTCACTGAAAACCAAGGACATTTGAAGTGAAAAATACAGGCCTTTGGTTCACGTCTCATTATAGCACTCACTCAGCACGTCCAGCTGTCAAGCAGCATAAAAAAAAAAAGTCAAACGCTCTCAAACTAACCACACAAACTATGAATTTTAGTCTGCAGGGGCTTCTGGAAAACTATAATCAGGCTCCTTCTTGCAAGGCAGGAAAACGGATGATGAAAAACCCCTTCGGCACAGACTGTGATTAAACCGAAGAGCCATTTCTCCAGCGTGTGAATCTGATTCTGGCAGTGGTTTGTTGTGTTATTCATATCTGTGATTCCATTACTCATGATGGTACCTCGGCACAACCCGTGCACCTTCTGCGAGCGCTGGTTTACTTTGCCTCCTCACAGTTCATTTAATTTAATTACCGCACAGCCGCTGAGAGAGTGAAAGTGAGTCACTGGGGAAGTGAACAATAATTCCATCATCTCTGCTTTTCCCATTCCTCACACAGGTCCTCTTTACTCCCTCTTGCACCCAAGTAGCACTCGACCAAACTAATAGAAACGAGATGTTCAGGGTTTAAGGACTCTCTGGTAGTTACTGTAGCAGACTGACTGAGATAATCTCCATCACAATACAATCACAGACAACACTGAGCTTGAATACAAGAAGACCTTGCAAGAACGTTTGAACATGACATGCAGAGAGTGAGGCAATTAGTCGATATTATCCATTTTAATTTATTCATAAAGACAATGAATACTGAAAGAAGTAAATGAAAAAAGTAAGCCGTACGAAACATCAACATTTTAAACAGAAGTATGCTACATTTAGAGAGTGCCAAAATAAAATAAAATAAAATAAAATAAATTTTTTATTCTGTAAAATTATTTTATACCTAAAAGTTTCCAGAAAAGGAAGGTGAAATCAAACACATTGCACTATGGGAGAAAGGACCCAGTGCATTGTACTATAATGTATATTGCACATTGTGGCAAATGTTATCTGGGTAGTAGTATAATGGCATATTCGGCAGTGTTATGGGTAGTGTAATATTTCCAACCATAGCAAATGTTTTCTATTTTTAATACTGCACAAAGATATGAATATGCAAATAGCCTCTTCAAATCATCTGTGGTCTGTGTTGAAATCATAAAACAGCTTGATTTATCAAGAATGTATTCATTAGTGTTGGACACAGCAGTTATTCAATATGCTACACGTAAGAGGATATTTCTGCTGCTGACCGAGTAAAATAATTTCTATCTGTCATATTTAAAGTCTAAAGTCAATTTAATTTATTTTATCATTGACTGAGTTGTAATGCGTTCACATCTGCTTGTGTTTCTGATCACCTTGAAGTCTCTGGATCTGTCTCGTAAAGCTCTCGGCCTGGTGGGCGCTGGCCAGTCGCTCTTCTTCCAAAAGACCTACCAAGCAAAACAATGACATTAAAAGGCGCTGGAGGAACGAGTAATTAATCACTTATCGCTGGCATCCGACAATATTAACAAGGCAGGAATGTTTGTGAGGGCATGACTTGAGAGACGATGATGTCGATGATGTCACACCCTAAAAAGAGACCCCATTAGCCTACGCACCCTGAAGCTCGTTGTAGCTCTCCTCGTGTCGTTGTGACACCTCTCTGGTCTCCTCCAGCTCCAGGAGCAGCTGCACCACCTGAGACCTCAGCACCTCCAGCTCGTCTTCATCATCCACTTCCCTTTGCTCCTCTCTGTCCCCCTCCTTCTCCTCCTCCGCTGTCTCCTCCTTCACCTCCTTCTTCTCTGGCTCATCCTCCTGTCCCTTCTCTCCGTTTCCAGCCTCCACCTCCTCCTGGTCTCTCTCCTCGTTGTCCTCCAGTGAGCCTCGCTCTTTGGCTGTCATTTCGCTGCCTATTCCTGGCCGCTCAACTTTCAAGTCACAAACATCATCTGAGACAGAAAAAAAGAGAACAAAGATAAATTAATCAGTCTATTAAATGTCATACTTGTTTATTGTGTCAGAATATATATATAAAATAGTTTCTTACACACGAAAATAATGTCACATCACATTAATATTTGAGGTTACAGAGACAAAACTACAATAGAAGTCAATGGGGTCATTTTTTAAGGACTTAAAAAAATGGTATATAATATTATAGCATTATTAGCATTGACAATAATTATTTTGTATATCTGACCTGTAAAGCTGTTTGGATCTTAATTTTGTTTATAGTTTTATTGTCTATGTCATGTAAAATAACACACACACGTTGGGTTTACATGTTTTAGGGGGACTCTCCATAGGTGTAATGGTTTTTATACAGTACAGACTGTATGTGGTATTGTCCTACACTGACCCTAAACCTACCCCTTACAGGAAACTGTGTGCGTTTTTAGATTTTCAAAAAACTTAACCTAAGAACCTAAGACCTAAAAAATGTCCCCACAAGGTCAAAATTCACTGGTATTCCTATCTTTGTGGGGAATTGGTCCCCATAAGGTGATAAATACCAGGTGCACAAATACACACACACAAATATTTGTGTGTGTGTTTGCCAGAAATACAGTGAATTGAGCTTAACTTGTACTGAACCAACAATACTACTTGAGTTGAATCTTCTCTGCTCTAATAAA
>JAUMHP010000044.1:5048419-5058513 GCA_032361065.1 Enteromius trimaculatus | reverse complement strand
GTCCGTTTCTGGTATCTTTGCGCATTCTATGTGAAAGTAACGCATTAAAGCAATAATTTAGCTAAAAGAAATTATTTGCAGAAAATGGCCATGCAGGAGGTGAGTTTGTTTCATCATCAGAAATTCAGCATCAATTGCTCATCAACAGATCCTCTGCAGTGAATGGGTGCCGTCAGAACGAAAGAGCAAACAGCTGATTAATATCTTTATAATAATTCTGACGGCACCCTTTCACTGCAGAGGATCCATTAGTAATACTTTTTTTTGGCGCAGATAATACAAAAACAACATAATTTACTCTTCTCCTGTGACTGACGTCATTTTAACGCACCATATACGCAAGCTTTAACGTATCTGACGTAATCCGGGTGAAAGCATGTGCGTAATCTGTGGTGTTTGCACCTAGAAGAAAGTGTATGCTTATGCAGTAATGTTCTCTAAAATAGCGGAAAACATAAGTCATAGACGAATGGTTGAGTATATGATGTTATTTTTGTTTTCTTTGTGCAAAAAAAAGTATTCTGTGGGATAATTTTCAGTTGTATTGCTGTTTGAAATGACACAAGGGTGAGTAATACATTTTTATTTTGGGGTGAACTAACCCTTTAATAAGCCTAAACTCAAACATTATGTTTGTGACTAGAATGATGCAGCTACACATACTGAGACAAGCTGTACAATGCAGGTTTTGTTATACTTTCACAATACATGTATTGTATTTTGACATTTTCCTGTTGGAATGCACCGTTGACTTCCATTGTAAGTGCAGATTTTACCATCTGAGAGACGAGTCGAAAACTGACTTCTCAGGGTGAAAAAAAAATGGACTGCATTGAAATCCTAAAATTGGATTTCCTGACGTTGATATTCATTGAATTTTACAAAGGAGACAAGGACTCAAAGAGGCATGAAATCAGAAAGGGCCTCTATATGTAAATGAACTTCGGTAACAAAAAGTTTTTGGGTTTGACTGGACGTCAACTTTGTAAATGCTATGGCACCAAGAATGTGGGCGGTGAGAGAAAGAACGTGTGTTTTCATCATCCGGGGGTGGACAGGGAATGCAAGTGGCACTCGAATAATGTGGAACATGTGGGCGTCTGGTGGATGGAGAAGACGTGGGCAGCACCATCACTGCTGGCTAAATCAGCAGGGCATTTAGAAGGAATTGTCATGGAATCACTGCAAATAAGGAGTGTGATGTGGAAGTGCTGTGTTAAAACGATCCTCTCTTGCTCCCCAAACACCGTAGGAGCTTTGAAACCTTCTTCAATCTATCTCTCCAACTCAGGTCCACCTACAGAAGCATGTGTCCCAATTTACTGCGGTAATACTACATAAGATCAAGTAAAACAATGCTTGTGCATCTTGTCGCAGGAGGTTCTCTGGGAAATGAGCATTGGAGATAGAGAAGGTGGGACAGAAGCTTTGCAGATCACATACAGCAGTGCTTTAGATCAGATGCACCATTTAAAACAAACCCTCTAGTCCTCAGACAACAGCTATTTAAGACACAAGGAGAGATCTGCAGCATTACAGTGCGCCTATAAATGTATGCGCCCAAACGCTCGAGATATAATAGTTTCATAACAACACCCCAGTGAGCATGCAACATATCTGAAAGTCAGCTTTTGGTTTCCCATCAACCCTCGCTGCACATCTTCAAAGCCTTGCCATCTATGGCAACAAAGCTACTCCATTAACTTGTAAATATACAGCATGTGAAAACTAAACAGGCTTAATTTACAAGACGACCACACTACACCAAACTTGATTGGTTGACAAGATTAATTACAGTATAAGAAGCAGTGGTGTCAAAAATGGGCAAGTTTGGAAAGTTCTGAAAATGTTTAAGAACAAATGTTAATTGAAAGTTATGACAGAGGGTAATTGATGATGATTATTATTATTGTCACTATTTATCTCTTAAAATAGAGAAGCAACTCATTTATTTGAAGGTTTATTCTCTCAAAAGTATTTAAAAATGTTATTGTTTTTTTATTTTATTTTTTTTTTCCAATTCCATCCTTTAGGTTAATAAGAATAATACACATAGATTGCAAATTATTGCATTTTTAAGTTATTACGAATAATACACATGGATCAATTATTATTAATAACAATAATAATAATAATCTGCATATATTAATAATAATAACAACAACAAAAATGAAGGCATTAGGGCATTACACATTTTTATTATTTTTTATTTTTGTTGTTTTTTTAAAAAAAAAAACAATCCTAATATTTTTGCCTTAAAAATAATAAATTAATAAAACAATATTAATTAATTTATTAATTAATAAATTAACCTAAAAAAATTATAATAATTCTGTTTATCTGGGTTTATTTTAACCACATTGGCAAATAATATTTATCTATTTATTTTTATTATATAATAGTGAAATGAGAATAAAAAAGCAACTACATTTTATTCCATTAAAAAAAAAAAAACTAAATATGGCCAAAAACGTAAGAAAAATAAATGTTACTTAAAACATGTTATCGGATAATAAAACTTAATATCTAACACAATTGTAATAGCAGTTGCACTAAATGACTTGTAAACAAAAAACCACCATCAACACATAAGGCTTTGAGGTTAGTTGTTTACCCATCTTCACCTAGACACACACATAACCTTTCCTTTGACTGACACTGATACTGCTCTCTCTCTCTTTATTTAACATCAGACAATGACGACGAGACCGTCTCATCCTTCCAAACAACCTTCTGCCTCATGACAGAACAGATAACAATGCAAATGCAGTTGGAGAGGGGGAGAAAACAATAATTATTTCCTTGCACCATTGCACAAATGAACACCTGTAGATGCATCACACACACACACACCTGCAGGATCCAAGACCTCCTCAATGACGGGCGGCAGACGCAATCCGCAGTCCATGGTTGTCGTGGTGACAGGCCTCAGGAAGTGTGGGGGGTGGGGGGTTAGATGTCCAAACACACGCTCGCCAATGAAGCAGGCGCAGTGGTAATGGTCAGAAAACAGGAGGGACGATCAGACACAGCCCTGCCAGGAATGTCAGGCTCCACACACACTGTGCTGCGACGGTCGATACATCCTGAAACACACACAAATGCACACAGATCAGCTCAATATCCTAAACAACTGCAGTCTAAACTGCTTACAGATGATTCATTGCTCTTCCTGAACAACTGTGCAGTTCTCTCCCTCTCTCCTCTGCTCTCTGTTTCTTATTGTCTCCTCTGAACAAAACAAAGCTTGAAGCCCTGCACAGCATCAAGGGTATTTCAGCAACACGATCATTTAGACACACAGAAAGCATTGCTCTGCTTACCTTTAATGAGATCTGTGTGCAGCTCAGGACACTGACAGCTTACGTTCCCGTTACTCGCTGTGCATTATGTGTCGTTTACTGCGCGCCCTCCTTCCTTCCCCCTCGCTCTCTCTCGCTCGCTCACTCACTCAGACTCTCTTGCTCCCCCTTTATCTTTTACCTCAGTTTGCTCTTCTCTCATCTGTTAACTGTGCAATTGCTTTGTGTGCTCCATTGTCTCACAGATTCAACTTTTGATGCAAGAACATCTTGATGATTTTTGGACTGATGTGCATTTTGGGTCCATGATGACTGCAAAGTAGCAAATTAAAAACCATAAGTAAGTTTGGTATAGGACATTTATAGTAATATATTTCATTCGATTTAAGTCTTGTTATTATTTTATTAATCCTTTCATTTTATTTTTCATATATTATTTTAGTTAATTCTTATTTGATTTGTTTTATTTAATATTATCAAGATTATTATTTTAAGCTTTCACCCTATGGAGCTCTAAAATAATAATAATAATAATAATAATAATGAATGGTTTTATTAATTATTAAAATAAAAACAAAATTTATCCCAGATTCCACAAAAAATATTGTTTATTCATTTAATTGCAGAAAATGACAACCCAAAATAAAAAAATATGATTTTAATGGATTTAAAATTAGATAAAATATTTTATATTAATATTAAGTTAAAACATTTACAGTGTATTGTTTTTGTAATTTTGACTTTTTTTTTTGTTTTTGCTGAATATAATAAAAATGCTCAACTAACTCAACTAAATCTGATGAAATCAGATTCTGCAAATAAAAATCAAATAAAATTACAAATATTTTACTCAAATTGAAAACTGAAAATATAAAACAAATTCAAAATATCATTGACCAGTGAAAACAACAATGGTATGCAGGGTTAATTCAGGTTAATTGGGCCAAAAAGTGTCCCAATTTTCATGAACTCAACCTTAAATAAAATCATAAAATATCACTGATCCTACTGCGCGCAGTAAGTACAAAGCCTACTAGCCTACATACTACCCAAACGCTCAAAATATAATAGTTTCATAACAACACCCCAGTGAGCATGCAACATATCTGAAAGTCAGTATTTGGTTTCCCATCAACCCTCGCTGCACATCCTCAAAGCCTTGCCATCTATGGCAACAAAGCTACTCCATTTACTTGTAAATTTACAGCATGTGAAAACTAAACAGGCTTAATTTACAAGACGACCACACTACACCAAACTTGATTGGTTGACAAGATTAATTATGAGAAGCAATGGTGTCAAAAATGGGCAAGTTTGGAAAGTTCTGAAAATCCTTAAGCACAAATGTTATTCGAAAGCCATGATGGAGGGTAATTTGTGAAGATGATGATGATTATTGATGGTGTTGTTATTATTTCTCTCTTAATATGGAGAGGCAACTCATTTATTTGAAGGTTTATTCCCTCAAAAGCATTTAAAAATATTGTTTTTTTGTTGAAAAAAAATTGACAAGTGAGAAAAAAAAAGTGTCCCAATTTTCATGAATTCACCATAAATAAAACCATAAAATATCACTGATCCTAACGCGCGCAGTAAGTACGAAGCCTACTAGCCTACATACTAAAGACACAGTAGCAAGTATGCTATTCTAACTGCTATGTACACGCATATTAAGGCCAGAAGGCCATTCTTTCAGCGTTTCTTTTTAAATACACTGCAGAAACAAGAACGTATTAGTGAATCACATCTTGGTCAGTTTATGTATATCGATGTATAATGGCCTGTAGGAGATGCAATGTGCAGCAGTTATTGCTCTTACCACTTGCCATAGTTGGGGACGGAACTTTACTTCACTTATCATTAAGAAACTACAGCTGCCTGAGAGACATTTGCCATTCGCAGAAGCTCTGCTTGCAAAACTATTCAGACTGCGTGTCAAGGAGCGACAGAGAAAAGACGCGACGAGCTGCTACTGTCACAGCAACCTGACGGCGTTGCTTGGCAACAGAGCAGACCGCTGAAAGGCGATGAATCTCAGCTGAAACGAGGCCAAAAATCTACCCCTTAAATAAAGAAAGCAGTTAGAAACGGGAAGGGGTCCGGTGTAAAGTGTAAGCCGAAAGTTTAACCACATACTTACACAGCTACGCCTGCTCAAGGTTGTTTATTTGAGAGTCCGTTAGCACGGTCAGTTTCACATAGACAGACTAAAATAGCTCAAAGGGAATCGATGTTTTAAGCTCAAAGCCAACAACCTGACAAAAACTCCTTTGTAGCTGCAGAAACAAACTACCACTACCACAGCAAACGATCGATATGATAGCCTACAAGTTATCCTACTAGGCCTTTGTGACCATTTTTCCCTAGCAGTTTTACAGAAAACATATCTAACCTTACACACACACATATACATATACATATATATATATATATATATATATATACATACATATACATACATACATACATACACATACGTACATACATATATATATATATATATAAATATATACACATATACATATATATACACATATACACACACATACACATATATATATATACATATATATACACATACATACATACACATACATACATATACGTACATACACACATATATATAAATATATATACACATTTATACATATACATATATATATATATATATATATACACATATACATATACACACACATACACATATATATATACACATACATACATATACTACGTGTTTTTATATATATACACATACATACATACACACATATATATAAATATATATACATACATATACGTACATACACACATATATATAAATATATATACACATTTATACATATATATATATACACATATATATATATACACACACACACATGTATACATGTATACATATATATACACATACATATATATAACCTTTTTTATGTCTGCAAATGTTGTGTCAGCAATGTTACTGACCATACATCAATGTTGGATGTATTATTTTTGCAAAATTTCACGATTTCAATTTATTCACACGTTTAACCTGGTCAAATACCATTTGGTTGGCCTGATACTATCTGTATGGAACAAAAATAAATAAATGTAAAAAGAAATAAACACCCCCAGTAAAATGCGGCATGACACTGTGTAATAACACATTCCCTCCTGTTTCAGAGCTTCAACCATGGTTGAGATAGCAATAACAGTCCACGCTTTTCATCCAGGTGCCCTGTATTGCAGGGAAGCAAATGAAACTGCCAGTTCCCAGATGGATTGAGTTGCCCCGGGCACTGCCAATCTGCTGGAAACACACTGCGACCTTGAGTCACAACGCTCAGGTTCCTGAGGTCAGTTTCTAAACAAAAAGGACTAAATACTGGACTAAATCAGTGGGTTTCAAACAGGGGGCTTCAGCAAACTTGGGCCAAAAGAGGGGCCCAAATAAGTCTTAGGCTTAACATTAAACCAACATGCTATGTCAAAGAGTATTTATTTTTATTAAAATCGTCTTAGATAGGAGGGCCTTTAAATATTTACTTGGGGGAAAAAAAAGATTTAAAATAAATAAATGCTTTTCTGGTGTTAATGAAGCTCAGAATTAACTTCATGCTGCTTTATTATTTTCCTGGCTGGAAATATTTGCTGTAGTAAATCACCTTAAATAGGTTAACAAAATTAGGCCTTAAAACTCCAACTCAAAAGTGCCAGCTGCATGAAATCAGTATTAATTAATATATTTAATGGAGAAACAATAAGAAAGTCACTTATCTCTAATATGTCCCAGACATTAAGAAACATTAATGGGTGTATTCATATGGGTATACTGACCCACATGAATCACACCTTCTCATAGATTAGACACTATATTCATCAAATCAACATTTCATGCCATAAAAAAAAAAAAAAAATCAGTTATCTAATTGTTAGTGTATGCTTGCATTAAATGGAATCAAGCAGCTTCGAAAATAGAAAACACTGAAAAAGGCACACTGAAAAATTAGAAATTAATCATTTTTAATACAAAATGAAAAATTGCAGTCTAATAATATACAGTTATGCTTGACTCATACTATACACTGAAATACAGCTGTATTAATCTGTAAAGATTGTGATCCCTTTTAGGGCGCAGTTTGTAAAGAGGATTCTGTCACAGCTTTACTGATTATGCGGAGGTGGAGGTGGTGGAGGTGGGGGCTGGAACATAAAGCCTTGATTGGGCCCTGGGGGCCACGGGGGCATTCCCATGTGAAAGGGTGGAGGTCTGGGAAAGGGTGGCATTATTGGGCCCTGAAAGGGAAACATACGTGGATCTGGAGGGGGGAACATGTAGTCAGGTGGGAAGGGGGGGCGAGCGTGATAGTTGCTATGAAAAGCGCCGCCACGATTGTGGTGCTGCCCACGGGGAACGTTGCGGTTCTGTCGGGGCTTCCGCCGACCAGTTTTATGAGGCGGCGCACCTTTTTGGTCGTTCGATTCATCCTCTGGAAAGTGAAAACAGTGCTTAACAGCTCAGCAAGGTTCGAATTAAAAAAAAGAAAAAAGAAAAGAGAGATACATTTGTCTCACCTGAGTCAGAATCATTTTGTGGCCGTCTCTTATGCTCTTTAAGCTTCTGTTTGGCCACTCTCTCTTGCTCATCATCACTAAAATCAAGTGCCTACATACACACAGAATAAAAACCAATCATTGGAGAGGTTAAAACATCACTTATTAACAGATCACACAGCTGAAACACTTTTAGAGCATTATATCCATAGAGTTTAAACCTTTGTTGACCCGATTTCCTAAATAATTGTTATAAAATAGATGAACATTTACCTCTGTGGGTGGTTCTTGGTCATTTTTCCATGATGCATCTGAGCCCTTGGTCCTTGTTTGAGAGGAATAATTTGTAAAATCCCAAAGCAGAACAGGATTAAAGAGATTGTATTTCAGTAAAACTGAGGCAGTTTTCCTCAAATTAAGGTGTACTCACTTTTGGAGTATCTGTGTGAAGATGTAGTCTGTAAAATCTTTAATTTTGGGAGCAAAGTAAACCGTATCGCGAATTTTAAGATCTTTCTGGTCGATGTCGTCATGGGAGTTGAACCTCAAAACATAGAAGGGCTGACAAACTGGACCGAACACTTCAAAGATCTAAGGAGAAACCAACAATATTTTAGTCCCACAAATGTATTCATGATGTAAAAAAAAATCTTTGACAAGAATTAATAGTGTACTGTATATGTACACAAATGAAAATAGAACGCTAACAGAAGGATTATGGTTGCTCACCTTGCCAACAGAGGTTCTGTTTTTGGTGAACAACACACTGTCTTCATTCAGAGGTGGTGTGTTCTTGTACGACTCCACAATCACTAAATAAAATCAAACAGTTTGTATGATATGTCCTCTAAATTCAGTCAAGGCAAAACTTTGAGGGTAAAATATTAACCTCAAAATCAGTAGTAAATGCATGCTTATTAAATGTATACCTAATTGCTCCACGACACTTGATATTGTCCCAATGGGCTCCATCTCTGTATCTTCTGGAAGGCTGATGTGGAGGTTCTCCACTGCAGGAAGGTCCTACGCAAGAGAAGAAAACTTAAAAAAATCATTCTGTTTTATGTCTTATATTATAATTTGCTTAAGCTGATTCGATTACAAGTGGGCAGTTCAGGAAACTGAGACATTACGTCAATAGACACATCAGTTTGGTGAACAGATTGCCGCTTAGCCTCTCAATCTCACATCGATAAGCAGCTCATCCTGGGTTTTCAATGGTGCAGGCTTTTTCTCATTGGCCATGGCGACACCTTCATCCTCATCTTCCACATTGTTCATGACTAAATTTAATGGCTCGGAGGAGGAAGATGTGGAGGATGATGAAGAGGAGGATGTGGAGGATGAAGAGTCCGAGTCACTGAATCATATAAAAATGATAAGAATTAATTATTAAATAATTGATAATCATTCAGATGCGTATATAATAAAGCTTTATATGATGCTGCTAGGGCAAAAGGGGGTTCTTAGCTGATGCATGGATTTTAATGTCGTATTATTTTACCTGTCTGTACAGTTGTCATCTGAGCTGTTTCCTCTGTACTGCATGCTCAACAAACCCAAAGATCCAGTCGCAGAGTGTGAGCTAACCTCAGATCCACTCTGGATCTCTACAGGTCCAGTCTGAACGCTGGAGATCTGATCTCCTGCCAATCCGGACTGATCACTGGTTAAAGGTTCTCCTGTTGGTTCACTGGAGCGCTGATCTTCAGTTTGAGCAGACTGAATGTTACTGCAGTGATCTGCTGTCAGTTCAGATGAAGCACCAGTCCCCTGATCTCCTATCTGTTCAGACTGATCATTTATTAATGCTTCTGATGTTGGTTCAAGATGACCACCTGAGCCCTGATCGCCTGTCGGTCCAGATGGATGACTGGTAAGAGGTTCTGCTGTTGGTCTGAGTTCACCACTGGAGCTCTGATCTCCTGTGTGTACAGACTGATCAGCTGTAGGCAGACCCTCTGTTGGCCCGGGCTGATCTCCTAGTTGTTCAGACTGACCACTGGTGCAGGGCTCATCTGCTGGTCCAAGTTGAGAACCCAAGTTCTGATCATGTTTCGTTTCAGTCTTAAACTGTGTATTATTAATATCCAATTCCATTTGATCTTTTTCCGATTCTTGATTCTGTAAAAGTTAAAACACAATACAAATGTTATTGTGATCTAAGAAAACATAGGCTACATGAGAAGAACTCCATGGAGTAAGAATGCACTTGTAGATGACCTGACTCAAAGCACTTAATATAAAATTAATAAC
>JAUMHP010000044.1:5010861-5036817 GCA_032361065.1 Enteromius trimaculatus | reverse complement strand
TAATATAATTTATATTCTAAATTAATATATTTAATATAATAACACTGTATTTTTCTGAAATATATACATGCATGTGTATTTACATACAAGTAATAAATATACATAGCACACAAACATATATTATGTAAACAAAAACATTTATCTTGGACGTGATTATTCACAGATAATCATTTGACAGCACTTATTACAATATGGAACTTCACATAGACCAAAGTAAATTATGCTTGCGTGTAAGTTAAGCATTTTCCAAGACTAGAGGGAAGACTCGCCATTTAAACGCATAACATGTCTAAGCTGTCATCTTGGTGTATTTTTCAAAAACGCTAACAGCTGCTTTCAAAAGCGTTTAAAGATGACTGGTCCCGAGCTGCAGCTGAGTTTGCCATGACACCCATTTTCTACTAATGCAGGATCTTTGCAAGAGCTTTCCACTACTGAATAATTAACTGCTTGTCAGCGCCACCACACTCTGTTTCTTTCCCCTCTCTCTGTTTTTAACCAGTGCTACTGGGACCCACATGACCCAAACAGGAAGAGGCTGCATCGGGAAAGAAATTGCAAGTGTGTGTGGGACAGAAAAAGGGGACAAAAAAACGAAACGGCCTACTGGGAACTGTCATACAAACTCTTGACTCATTTAAAGAGGAAGATGGACATCCAGTGAGTTCTTACTTTAGCGACTGGTTCTTGTCCTTGGTCTTGTGCTCCACTGCCAGCTTTGCAGACTGACCCACGGTGAAGGCAAACGTGCCCTGGACGTGCTGTGGGTATCTGAGTTTGTGCATGTGCTTCTTGAACACCTCCGCGAGATCTGACGCCACCTCCTCATCAAAGGCGATCTTCATCAGCTACAAGAGAGAAAAAAAAAATTAAACCATTGGTGAAGAGTAGGCTTGATCATTTTTTGAATGCTTTTAAACAACAGATAGACAAAACCAAATATATGCATTCATTTTTGTTTGCACAAAATCAAGATACAGTTTTTGTAACAATTTACAATAGAGTTCATTAGTTAACGAACCATATTTCTACAGCATTTATTAATCTTAAAAATCAGCATTAACTAATGCATTATTTAAATCACACTTTGTGTTTGTCAACATCAGTGTTCATAAACCATAAAATACCATGTACAAACAATGAACGACTGTATTTATTAACATAACATTATAACATGTAGTGTTATGTAAAATGTGGTGCTCATTGTTCATTCATATTAATTAATACATTAACTAATCTGAACAAATTTTTATTATTATTATTTTTAGGCGCATCTAAACAATTATAAACAATCATTTTTTTAAAACAAGCTTTAAAAAAGCAGTAAAAAACAAATTCATATATTTATTTAAAATATATAAAAAACAAATTATATAACAATTACTGGTGTATCACAAATATAACCAAATAAATTTTTTTTTAAAAATAAATAAATAAATGTGTATATTTTTTTTTATACATGCATATATTAAATTCTACTCTTTATTAATTGAACAGAAAGGCTTTTTGATGAATTCTCATATTACAAAATCACAAACATAGCTAAATAAATATTAATATTTCATCATTATTTTGAGTTTTTCTCCTAATTTTAATCCTAAATATAAAATAAAGCAAAATAAATATTTTACAAAATACAAAAACCTTACTCTTTTACTTTACCCCAAAATAAATTTCATATATTTCAATCAATTTATATAAAACTATATTAAAATAATACAATTATAATATATAATATTTAACTTAAAAAACTGAATAGAAAGTATTTTAGTGCACTTGTTAGCAGGAAACGGAGAAAGGTCAGGTGATAGCCCATACCTGAAAGGTGCAGGAACGCAGCTGGAGACCATCCTGGACTAACTGATCCATGGGAAGGTTAACAGAGATCCGCTTTTCTTTCGTGAGGGAGGCGATGGGGAAGGAGCGGGTGACCACTTGCTCTCCAACTGCACAATATAAACAGGTACAGTGATATTTAAAGCCCTTAAAAAGTGTTTCTTGTGTAACAGACACATTGATTTCCTTCTCAACTTCACAGCGTGAGGAAAACTGCTTCAGACAAGCAGGAAACTTCTATAATTCATGATCGGCAGCATCCCTACAGCCTGACTGCAGAGACTTTACAAAAGTGAGCTGCTCTTAACGAATTATGCTAATGAAGCCCAGTGAGAAGCGTGACTTTTGACCGATAGAAGCGTACCGAGAGGGTCGGTAGGCGTTCCTTTGAATATGAGGCGGTAGTTAGAAAGGAAGATGGCTCCCTCGGCGGGCAGCAGGGGCGGACCACCCATGGCGCCCGTGGCTTCCTCTCGGCCATCTGTTATAAGGTGCACCCGCATGCCGTCCATCACAAATTCCTCACCCGGGAGCAGCGTTGGTCTTAAAAGCTTTGGCTGGAGTCACAGAACAGAGAGACAGGGCAAGAAAAGTCAGTATATCTCATGTATGAGTTGCTCAAATATGAAATTCATAGCACACTTCACTGCAAACATGCGGAATGCTTCAAGAGATGAAGAAAATTAATCAATCCCATCACAAGACACATAGCAAAGGTGCATTTCCTCTATGTCAGTTTGACATTTCTTGAGCATGTAAAAACACTTTTAGTCTGATGAACCAAATTCATCTGAAAGCTTCAGGCAAACAAGAAACTGAATTCTCAATGTGATTTCTTTTAGAATAAAACAGGATATTCTATCAAGTGTGACTGATTTTATCCACTGGGAACTGATTAGATGATGATGTGGGTGTTACATAAGACATCACAAAAGCATTGCATCAAATTTATTTATTAAAATATGAACAGATACTGGAATCTTTTTTTTTTTAAATTACCTTTTTTTTCTATAAAAAAGTAACATTTTTAATTAATTTTGAAACATTTTCTAAAATGTAAATTTAATAAATAATAAACATTTAATGAATTATTAATAAACTGAATAAAATTACATATTTTTACCAAATTTATCTAAATTTTAAAAAATATTAAAATAATTTATATGAATTTAATGTGAGTTTTTTTTATGAACATTAGCAGTTTCTTATCAAATATTTTTTTATAAAAATAAAATACTTTTACTTAATTTTAAATTCCTATTTAATTATTAAATAATCTATTATAAATCAATTATTTAAAAATTACAATGTTTTAGATTGACTTCATTAACAAAACATGTCAAATTTTGATGAAAGATTGCAAAAGACATTTAATGTAATGTTCACTGATGAATCATGCATAATGGGACGGTTTACATGCATTGCAAAGTAAATATGGTCATTTCATGTTGACTTGAAGCATGGGATACTTAGATTAGTGTATTTATAATTTGGATGTAAAACATTCTGTCCCACAGTTCTTCGAATAAAATTCCATGTCCAGAAATGACAGAAGCAACATTTTCATCTGGGAAAAATAGCCTGTGTTTATTCCACTGAGCCTTTTTCCCAAATAAACAAATGCATTACGAGTAAAAAGACCCAAACACTCTCTAGACGCTTATGCAAGAGCACGTCTCCTCACATTTAGTGCTGAGACTCTGAATGATTTACAGATCTCACAAGCATCTACTGTCTTCCAGAGAAATGTGTTCTTGTAATAGGAAGTGATCGTGAGCCCATCTGTGTAGCGCTTTACAGCAGGTGGGCTCCATTCACACTCTCCTGTTTGATTTCTTGTGAAAGTGTTCAGTGCTGGCGTCCTGTGACAGCACTGGTTGCTAGGCATCAAATGATGAAAGATGCATGACTGCTTCTCCAGCACAGAGTACTTTTCTTCAGAACTCAGTGGAGTGAAAATATTATCACACTTCACTGCACTGTTCTGCCACTGTGCAACAATGAGTAGTTCAAGATGAGTACATTTGCTCATGTTGTCCCAAACCAAATTGACTTCCTTTCTTCCAAACAAAAATATGAGTTTGTTTAGCAGGTGTTCATGCTAAATAAATCAAATATAAATAAATAAGCAAATAACTAAATAAATTAAAAGAAGTCAACCAGATGTGGGACGGCATGAGGGCATTTACTATGCCATGATAAACAAAAATAAAATAAAAAGTTTGGAAGGACAAGACCATGAGCAAATAAAAATAAAACTTTCATTTTAGAGTGACAATAATGGAGATCATTTATTTACAAAAATAAAGAAAATGAGCATGAATAAATAAATATAATGGGTGAACTAATATTTTTTAAAATGTTAATATTTTTGATTTAGTTAAGGTGAATAAAATATATATTTTCCATTTTAAGGTGAACTATGCCTTTAAGACTGCCCTGAAATTTGAACATATGTCAAAATGAATCATGAAGGGACTTTGAATCATTGATTCATTGATTGATTCATTGATTCACTTTTTAATGGCATGCCAGCACCAAGTCTATGATCCCAAGATCCCTGATAAAATCAAACCTTTTTTGTTAAAGGAAAGCACAGCAGAATTTCAGACTAAAGTGTGCTCAAAACAGCAGGCCAATAAGACCAGCATGCATCACTCAGGCCACGGTCAGTGAAGCAGTGCGGTCACGCAAACGTACCTGCCGTGGCACTCTGACTCATGGATGAAGTGGGATGTGAGTGGATCTGCCTGGTTTTGTACACTGCAATTCCTGCTCAGCAGAACATAAAACACTGAGTTGGTTACCTTTTGGATGGGCGGCAGTCGTTTGCTTTCCCTGTGAACCGCGTCCAATGTCTCGATGTGCATCTGAACGATATCTAAAAGACAACCACCACAATATACTAAAACAAAAGACACATTTTGCTCTATGCACACACATACTGATGGCTCCAGTGTCAGGTTTTACCGGGTATCATGGTGTGAAGGGCCTTCAGGTGTTCGTTGGTCACGCCACTCTCGTTGCACACTTTATCAACGAAACGGTTGATGAACCGAATGACAGAGTTTGCAACATCCGAGCTCTCAGCATCCTCAAAGCCGCTCTCTGTGTCGTAGCTTTCTGCCATGCTACCCGCAATACTGAACAAACAGGAAACTCAATCAGTTGTTTTATTTTATTTTACTGAATCGCATTGCATTGGATTGAATTGCATTACATTGCACTGCATCGCATTTGATCAAACCGTGTGTTTTTTTGCCCACACCTGTTGGTGACGTAGCTGTTGCTGACGCTCTCCACATCTCCCAGGCCGGTGTTTCGGAGCAGGCGGTTCTTGCTGGTGTCGAGCGGCAGCAGCAGGTAACTCATGCGGTTGGCGTAGTGGATGGCCTGACTGAAAACCGTGCTCTCTTCCTTCTGAACGCGCTCCTGCTGCTGCTCTTTGCTCAGCGTGGGCCACAGACAACTCTGCTCAGACGCCAACTCCAGGGCACTCCGCTGCTTCTGGCCACCAACGCCCTCCACGTCCTGAAAGGTCAAATGCAATGGGTAGCATTAAAACAAAATAAATCTTTTATACATCCATTTATCTTTTTGATAAGAACATACACTAAAGTTCAAAGAACTGCTAAGATATTTTATGTATGCTATGTTATGCTCAGGAAAGCTGTATTAATTCAATAACAAATGTAGCAAAAATGGTCATAAAGTGAAATATTATAATGTAGAAGAACTGCTCTATTTTCATATATTTTAAAACGTAATTCACTTCTGTGATCAAAGCTGAATTTTCAGCATTATTACTTCAGCCTTCAGTGTTGCATGATCCTTCAGAAATTATTATAATATGCTTAAAATTAAATTAAATTTAAAAAATTTAATTAAAAATTTAATTATTTTTTTAAATTAAATGTATAAATATAAATATAACTTACAGAGTCTCCCTCCTCGCCGTTCTCCAGATACAGTGCCCGGATGTGTTTCTGAACATCGCTGTAAAACATGGCCTCCCAGAACTGCATGTTCGTCCACACCATGTGCTCCTGAACGCAGCTGTAGGCGAACTGAGTGATGCCTCCACCCAGTTTCTGTAACAAAAACAGACGCTGTAAATTCACACCTTAAACTCGGAGTAAAATCCCCCCTTTATCCAGTACTTTGTTACAACAGACATTTAATCATCATTACTGAACTTCTCAAACCAGTAAAATATGTAGCCATTCATTACCATGAAATAAGCTGGGTACATTAGCCAACTTAATAAATATGAATAGTTATATATCAAATAAATAAATACATACATTTTCATTAAATATGTATTTGAATTGAACCTAATAAATATATATTCATATACAAGTTATATGTGTAGTATAGTACACCTACAAATCCTCATTCACATCTTCACTCACCCGACAGAAGGCGGTGACCAATGGCAGCAGGGCAGCAGCAATACCATGTTCATCCATATGTGAGCAATCCTGAAAATAAAAATAGATGTGTATTTTATACAAAGACACTAAACCACCTGAATAACACAATTTATGGAGGCATGTGATGATAACATAATCAACAGCAATCATAAACATCATATTTTCCACTTCCTTATTGCAGCACAGCTTTCTCATAAACATTCTGTGGGTGATTCCTTGAAAGAAGACACTCCTGTGTTTTACCTGCAGGGTGCAGTTCAGCATGCGGACGATGTAGTCGAACTGTTGGTCATCGAGTACGGCCCTGTTCTGCAGCACGTGCAGGTTGAGCTCCTGGGTCAGACAAACGCGTGCCGCTCTACCTTTCAGAGCCCGTAACACTGCCGGCATTAACTGCAGCCACAAAAAAACAAGTGAACACACACCCATAGACACAAATACACTCATCTGACATCATAAATGCTTTAGCAAAAACAGACATCATAAATCTGGGTTATGTTTAACAGAAAAGCATAAATTATACGTGCGCACCTTCTTGGCTTCCAGCATCTTGTTGTCAAAAATGTATGTGATGCAGTTCCTGACCACCTCTAACCTCCTGGCACTGTTGGCCAGAACATTCCCGTTCCTGTCCACTATGTCAGCTACAAGCCAGAGATAAAAACATGAAGATTATGAAGATCATAAGTTGTTCACACATCAGTTAGAGTATGATAAGTGTATCTGAATGTTATATTTGAGCACAGGAGGCGATATTTGCTAAAACTAAAGCCCAAGGAAATCAGCGTTATTTTTCCCCAAATGCTATTTTATATTTTTCATAATTCAATGTTTCCAAAAATAAAAGTTTTCTGGATTCTGTTATCCCCCTCCATTTTATTTATTTTTTTTTTGTTTAATTAAATTTAGTCTCTTGTCTAGAATTGTATCAATCAAAAAGCATGTCTAATTAATTGAAATAATGAAAATGATTAAATTTATAAATTAACAAAAATGATATAAATCAATTCTGGTAAACATTGCTTAAAAATGATTTTATAATTCTATTAGTAGTAGTAGTACTCTCATTACATTAAGTAATATATTCCTGTCACAGTTTCTTCAAGTTAAACCAAACTTTTATTATGAAGGCTTGTGAAGACCTTCTAGTTTCTATGTTAATATGATATGACGACAGCTTTTTCCTCAAAAGAAACTGTAAAATCCACATGAAGTGACTCTCACAGCAGTTCTAGAGATAATGCTCATGTGAGGCGGCAGAGGCTGAAAACACCACGACCGGTATGTGTGTAAACGACACAATATGCATCTGTGCCAATCATTCAAACAGAGACAAGGACAACATACAGGATTCATATTTTTACAGACATTAGTCTAGATCACATTCTGATTTAATTGCATGGACCTACTTTCATTTATTTATCCAGCATTCGGCAAATACCATGGCATTCCATGTCAGACACTAAATTCTATTTTTATGACTGGATTCCGTGATCCCGTCCATGTTTTTTCACATCACAGAATTATACATCAGAATTACAATCTCACCCAGTGGAGGTCCTGACGGTACCATGCCCTTCAGCTCGGCCTTAACCACAGGCGGGGCGGTTTTGAGTTTTGCTGTTGCGTGGTCTATAAAGAGCTGCACAGAGACCTCGTCCAGCTGCGGGAAAGTGGTCTGTGGGAATCGGGGTTGTGCGCTTTCCGCTGTTCTCTGAACTCTGTGCATGGTTACTGCTGGGTATGGGTTTTCCTTAGCAAAGAAAATTGTGTTTAGAGACAATATTATAAACAAAATTATGGTATTCAGTTTGCACAGATATTATCATATGCTCTCTTGTATAATAATTCTATAATATAATTTAATGTTTTCACATTTTAAAAGTAATATAGAAATAGAAATTTAGGCGTTGTGATCCATCTATGGAAAATTCGCACATTTTTTTTTTTTACATTAAACTATTACATTCATGTTGGTAATACTTTAGTATAGGGACTGATTATTAACATGTTGGCTGTTTGTTAGTATTTACAAAGCACAAAAATTTCATCATTTCATTTCATCATTTCATGACCATATTCTACACCCCTAATCTTACAAAATACCTAAACTTAACTACCTTACTAACTATTAACAAGCAGCAAATTAGGAGTTTAAAGCAAAAATTGTATTCAGTTGTTTGTTAATAGCGAGAATTGGACCTTCAAATAAAGTGAGCTTAATGATCAGCATTACAGCAACACTCCACACACTATTTACTTATGTACTCTCCCTCCTGTCATACCAAAGTCGATAAAAGTAGATATTTTTAAGAATGCTAATTGGCTGGTTTCAGTTCCAATTGACTTCTACTGTATTTTTTGTCTATAACATAGAACTCAATAGGAACAGAAACCTAGGGTTACAGGAAATGAATTTTATTCTGTTTCACAGAAGCCATACTGATTTGGAACAATATAACATAGATGATAGAAACAAAAAACAATAATATTCCTTAATAACCTACATTGTATTGATATATTTTGCATCACTAATTGCAAATATTCTTTATTTTTTAGTTCAAAATAAAAGTTTGGTAAACAAACAAAAGAAAAAAACATACATTTTTGAAAAGCTGCTCAGCCAGCTCCTTTATATGCCTCATCACTTTCTGATGATCTCCCGTCTCCTGTCGAATGCGCGCCACCTGATTTGCTATGAGCTACGATGAAAGGAAACAAGAGAGAAAGGATCAGAAAGCTTAACACAAATCCTCCTCGATTTCCCGTTAGCTGCATCCATCCTACACCTGTGACTTACTTCGTCAAACAGGTCTGTGGCTCGGTACGGAGGACCCCGCTCGGACACAAACCCAGCGAAGGCCATGCCATCCAGCACCTTCATCAGGAAGTCATCCTCCGCTAGCGCTCTCTGCCCCAAAAATGCAGCCTTAAGAAAAAACAGCAAGCTTTAAAGATCTGTCCATGACTTTGTTTGAACGTTTGTGTCTGACACGTGGCTCTTCAGTACCTTATGGAAGCGTATGACGGGTTCGGGGTGGATGCGAATTATATGCAGACACCATCGATAGCCCTGAAAGAGCTGCGAGAACAGCCACAGGAAGACAGCGCGGATCTCCTTATCCTGCAGCGCACACAAAACAATGACACTCTCGTAAAACAATCCCTTCCTGCCATGTCACGTCCATCACGTCCACCTGAATGTTTTCATTGTCAATAAACACATTTGTGTTTCCAGACGTGATGTCAGATGCTGTCGTTTACTCGAGGAAGGAGGAAAAGCACATTTATAGACCAAAAAAGAGATTTCCAAAGAATTACCTGAATTTTAAGTGTGGATGGTTGAACGGAAGATGGAGGAAAAGCATGATCAGCCACTTCCAGCTCCGGATCGAGAACCTTTATCAAACAAAACACACACATGCATTAAGATTACAGCGCCGTACACTACTTTACTGCCTGCTATATTCATCTAGTCACTGATAAGAAGCCACTCTGATGCTGACAAGTTTAGGAATATAAACAATACAAATAATGACATTGCTCTGACATTGATTATTTGTTAAATGATTCAACACATGAAATAAACTTCAGTCATACTTTGCTTCAGATATTATTATTATTTTTATTCAAAAACATGCTGAAGGTGCAAGGCTAAAATGGTTCATTTGAGTTTTAAGTAGATTAGTGATCGGTGTAATTGAATAATTTTTATTTATGTAGTAGTATAGTGTTTATTATAGTAATCTATTTAATGTAATGTCATTTGAACTTTTATTTTTTAGCAATTTTATGTTATGTGCTTTGCCATTTTTATTAGTTTTATTAGTATTAAAAATAGTATTGCTCCTTAATTTTATATAATTTATTATTATTAATATTATTGTTTTTCAGTTGAAATGCAATCAATTATATATATATATATATATATTTTTTTTTTTTTTTTTCTTAAACATGTTAAACTAAAAAATACATTTCAGCAGTTACATAAATTATTATTATGTTTTAATGTAATATATATATATATTTTTTTTCATTTCAGCTTTATTTAGTTATAGATTTACTTCCTTTAACGATAACAACACTATCTGGATGTGGTGGATTTTCATACTTCGAATACCACATGAACATAATTCACTTTTATACCAGTACAACAATTGAAAAATATTTTTATAGCCCATTATTTCGTTTAGCAATGAATGCACTGAATTTTCATTGGTGCATCACACATTTTTTTCTACCTCGAATAACAATGCCACCATTTTAAACCTCATGTCATAAATCAATTTAATGTGAGCCGCAACAGTTTAAAACACAATGTTCACTGTGCCCGTGACAAGACAAAACAGCAATAAATCACATATCTTCCTTATCATTCAGAAATTCTGTTAAGCCACAAAACCATTCTTTCGTTGGTGGTTTGGTTTTGCTACATTTGTATTCCAAAGTCAAATCTAACAAAAATAAATAAATATATCACACTCCACAGAACTGTATTTAAACATCACATATGAACTGATGGGCTGCGCTTGTCACTTTGTGCAGTAAATTACTTTCAGTGACGACTGATACTTGTAAAAGATGCATATGTCTTTCTTACTGCGCCTGTATCCGAATCTGGCTCGGCGGTGCATACTGTAATTACAGAAAGCTGCTGTCCGGAGCTGAAGCTAATAACTAAACTCACTTAGCTAATTGAAAAGATGGAGGATTAGGCACAGGACATGGCAGTTGCCTACACAACTATCAGAAGCATCGTTAACCTTATGATAAAGAGCACTAAGGATCAAGAAAGAGAAAACAAAAATCCGGCATTTTCCAGGCAATTAAACAGATGAAATGGGTTTATTACTGAGCCGTGGCCCTCTCTTTTTTCAGCCGTGATTATCATCTCTCTCCCTGAGGGGACGCGGTTATGTGAGCCCTGCTCGCTCAAACATGCATATGCAACCTCAACCTCTGCCACTTCTGCCGGGATGATGGTCTGTCTGCCTTGGCGCCAGAGACGCTCATTTCAGAGAGACAGTAGTGACTGTGGGACTCTGGGCTTGTTTCCAGGGGGGCAAAATGTGAACACCACACACATGGACCTTTCTGTGCCAATTTAGATCTAATCTAAACAAACACAGACAGACAAGCGAACACTTTTAGGTATGAGCACAGAACGGAAAACACTATTCGCTGTCATTTTCCTGAAAAGAAAAACAACTTCCTTTCAGAAAAGATCTAGGCATGAAAATGACTCATACTTCATTCTGTAAAACAGAAAAGGAAGTTTTCTTATTGTAAACATCAAACTGATAATTACTCATCCAAGTGTGAGGAGGAAAAAAACTAAAATATTTTTAAAAAAATTAATATTTTTGTATCATGTATTGGTTTAAATAAAACAATTCATGATTTAAAAACAAATGATTAAAAATACATTTTAATGGCCAATAATGCATAAATTAAGGAAGCACAGTAAAATTATATATTATAGAAATATAAATATATTTTAATTTAGCTGAATCAGTATATTACAAAAACACGAATTTATGATTAAATAAACAATAAACCTCTTGTACTAATTCAAACGTTAACGTTAGTTAGTTGCTATTGTTGTACTGTTGAATGTAAGGGGAAATGTTTTTATTAGTGTAAAAAAAAATTAAATAAATACAATTAAATAATAAAACAAAAAACCTTTATCATGTTTATATTTAGATCCCAAGGATAAAATGCCTTTAAATAACATTATACTGATTGAGAAATCAGTCAAGTATTTTATAGATTCTCATTAAGAATCTATTTTTGATGGAATATTGCCCTACAACTGCAACCACTATAAGCCGCCTTGTAAAGTCACTATCAGCACTACGATCTTACTCACTTGTAACTTAAACAAGGAAGTACGCATGGTTAAGTAATGTCTGCCGAGAATCGTTTAACTATCGCTATCACCAAACCGCTTTATGATAAATATTTATTTCATGTTTTTATAGCCCCAATCCATTCGTTAAACCTACAACACTTTCTCGGCCTGCTGCAGTTTGTCACATTAGCTTAATGTCAGCGTTGACATTTTTAACTCTGCAAGTGATTACTCAACCCGTGACTTGGCATATATCCACCGAACGGGTAAAACGGGCCGGTTACCATTGAGATGACGGTCTGTGTGTGATGAAGCAGCGGCTCGGGCAGCAGGGATATGTGGACACACTCAGGAATGGTGACCGTCCCTCCATCCAGGTCTGCAATGATTACATCGAGCTGTGAATAAGACACAGGTACATGGATGTTAATATGTACCCTTATTGTTCTATATGAGCAGATGCAGAAATATGCATAACATCAACTCATATTTCACTAACAGGACACTGAGCGAGGCTTGTAGACAAGATCAAACTGGTTAACTCTGATGCACATCTTTTGTTTGAAATTCTGATTTAAGAAGCATTCAGGTCCAAGCAAAGTGACCTCAGATCATGTATCATTTTCCTGGTATCGAGTATGACATCATTTCTCATCTGGACTCAAGTCATTGCATGTAAATGTTTAAGGATGTTCAACTTTTCCTTAGAGAACCAAGATAATAGCAGTCTAGTAGGTGTCATTTGTTATTACAAATTATTACAGCATTCAGCAGTAGAAAAAAACAACAACAACAAAAAAACAGTGGGTGATATTTGTTCAATAAACATCATAAATATAGGTCAGGAATTTCCCATTTATCATTATGAGGCAGAAACTGAAAGAAACTCTGGTAAAAAAATCAACCCTATCAAATGACCTTTGATACAAATCTATGATAAAGGTTTAACTTAAATACTAAATTAAGTAAAACAGGTTGGAGGTCTAAATTTAGACAAAAAAAAAATGCCACCAAATATATAGTTAGGCAAAAAAGCAAGATTAACAGACAAAAACTAGTTGTCATGCATCAAGATGAGGTGTATGAGGGTTGCATGGAATGCTGTATTTTGCTGCACTTGTTTCATCTTGCACCTAGATCTGATCAAACCTCATCTCAAAAGACTAGATGTCCTGAAGTGTGCTGCATTATGTTCTCCGTTTCAAGGCAAGAATAAAAAAACAAAAAAACAATCTCACCAGCTCCTGGGTCTCGGAGCGGAAGTGTGAGTTGACTCCTATGATGAAGGGCGTCGGAGTGCTGAGCACCTCCAGCAGCTTTCCCGGTAAGATGGGAACATACGTAAAACTGGAGAGAGAGGAAATACAGACATGAAGGAGGTTGAGATTTAAAATGAGAAAAATAGGAACGATAAATGGAAAGACAACTGGATGATCTCTCCAAAAATATGTTTTTAATTGCTGCTTTATGCTTTCGTATTTTTATTTTAAAAACAACAACATTGTTATTATTCTTGTTGTTGTTACATTATACAGTTATGAGTAGTGTAGTAAAAATGCTAAAAATAATAACTAATTTTATAATAATAAACTATAATAATATAATAGTTAAAATTAACACCAATAACAATAATAATAATAATATATATTTTTTTATTGTAATGTTGTTGTTAATATTTTCATAAGAAACAATATTATATTGTTATTTTATTGTTATTGCTATAATTATTATTATTATTATTACACTAAAAGTGACAAATAAACAAATTTTATTAAATTAGTTACCAGTAGTAGTAACAATAAATAATATAATTAATAATAATTATAGTTATTATTTGTAGCGGTAGCAATAATAATAAACTAACAATACATGACACTGCTAATAATTATTATAATGGTTAATAATAATATTAATAACAATTAAAAATAATATAATTTACAATTTCTTATTGATGTTTTTATTGTTGTTATTATAAATGATAGCAATGATAATACTGATTGTTATTTTTATAAGAAACAACAATGCTGTTATTATTATTATTATTATTATTATTATTATTAAATTGTCGGAAATGTACATTTCACCTTTGATTTAAAATAAATGTATTCAAATCTTTTTTAAAACCAACGCATTAGTATTCAGTGCCAACATATGTTCCCTCTTCACCTGTACTTGAGCGGGAACATGATGGCCAGCAGAGCTCTGCAGGCGTCCGTCAGACGCTGGTAGCTGCTGGAGAGGAACAGGATCTTGTGCTCCGTCAGAGCAGCGCAAAACAGACACAGAACATTCACGATTCCTGCAAAGAGAGAGAGAGAAAGAGAGGTCAGCTGGGCCTAAAAATAACAGCCCCACTTCCTCAGTTATTTATTTAACAACACAAGGTGGAGATTACACAGACCGCATCTGACACTTGACACCAACTGTTGCTGTTTTAATGAAGCTGATTTGCTGTTTAGCACCTAAGCCTGCTGCTGAATGGCTTACCAAGCTGTCTGAAAAGCTGGGCCACACTGCAGCCGCTCACAGGAAGGGAGTCGTTTATGGGAGTCTGGATGACCTGCCTGTCGCCCGCGCCAAGCGTTATGGTCCTCTGCAGAGACGGAAAGAAAGATACAGATAAAGAGGTGGGGAAGAGAGATCGGGAGATGATAGGAGAAATGAGTTTTAACACCTTTTACCACCACCACGGCATTATGGGAAATATTAAAGTGTGCACTGCAGGCTGATCGTGGGGTGAGGTTATTTAACAAAGAAAAAGGAAATCGAAGCCATTCGCCATTTATAAAAAGCACCCAAGACAAACTTTTTTTTGCAATTTTCACAACTATTTCCTGTTATAAACAAGCCACCTTTACATTGAGTTTTTTACTGATACAGATACTGTTTAAAAAAGTTATCTGATTATCAGGTTGAGGATGAAAATTTGCTGTTATGAAACATCAGAAAGAACGTCAGGATCACAAAGTATTAACTTCCAGGAGTATAAGGTGAATAATACAATGTTTTGCATTAGAAATATGTGACCAGGGATCACAAAACCAGGCATAAGTCTCAATTTTATGAAATTGACATTTATTTACCATCTTAAAACTGGATAAATAAGCTTTCTATTGTTAGGAATGGACAATTACATAGATACATTTTACAATACTTAGCAATGCACCTTACCAATCAAACATTATTAAAACAAAAAGCATATATTTATGGTAGGAAATTTACAAAATGACTTCATGAAAGATCATCTTTACTTAACCTAATTTTCTTTTGGTGTTTTGTGGTCCAGGGTCACAAATAAGGTATGGTTGTGAAAAATGTTATGACTAACATCTTCAAACATTAGTTGGTAATTATAAGATTGCGAAGTATCAGCAAACAAACATCATTCATGTTATAATTAGTCCAGAATCATACACAAAATCCAACACACACACACTTTTGCTTATGCCCATTTTAGGACAGTTAATTCAGGTGGACGTCAATAAGCATCAAGAAACCAGCCCTTTTAAAAGTCAGGACAGGAAGTGAAGACGTGGCTGTAAATGACAGTGGGGTGTGATGTCATCACTTCAAACAGCCACAGCACACAAGCGTTTAAGAGCCTTGCATTATGACCACGTGCATGGTACACACTCTCATAAAATGCTTGCTGCAATGAAACCTCATGACAGGCCCAATCCAAAGCGATAACGAATGCAACTGCACAGAAGCATCATTTGCAATCATGCATTCATGATGACTAAAATCATTACAATCACTGTGCACTTGAACTTTCAAGACTAATTCTGCAATATGTAATACAATATTTACATTTTCAGAAGTGCTTTACATTTTTTTAAATTGTTTAAAAATAAAAGCGATATATGCAATTTACAGACTTCTAACTTATTTTAAATGTTGAAATGTTTCAAACAAAATATCAAAACTTTTTTTAAAATAAATTAAATAAACTTCAAAAACAAACCAAAACAAAATTATTTGTATCTTAAGTCATTTTATTTATTGTAAATTATGTTTGAATTCTATCTTTTAAAATGTACATTTATCTTTAAAATGCATCAAATGAAAAAAATTTAAAAATCAAATAAATAAAGTGCACGTAGCCCCTCTAGGGACATGGTAGAGCAAAAAATTTGGGGTGGTTCAAAAAAAAAGAAAAAATTCAGGGTGGAAGGAAAATATGTTTTTCAAATCTTTCGCGTTCTCTCACAAAACTTTGCGTTTTCTGACGTAACCAGCTGAGCTCAGATAAACACTTCCTGTTTACTTTACGCTTCCTGTGGTTCAGACAGCTCTGTACATTCATAGAGTTTTACTTATAATTTTGACTGAAGTATAAAGAAACACGGTCAGTCCTTACTTCAAGGCACAGTTTTGTCATCAGTAAAAGACACCTGAAAAGGATATTACGCGGAAAAGGATTAGGTGTCTTCGACTTGAAGCAGCACTCCAGCGAACGCAAATATTTTTGCCAGAGAATGCAAATTTTTGAGAGATAACACAGATTTGAATTTTTTTTTTTTTAACCGACCCTGATTTTTTTCCTCCACTATATCCCTTATGGGGCTCCATAAAAGTGTTATGTCCTATGTTACATAATATTTATATCTTAACATTTTTGAAACTAAAAATAAATAATACCATTTTTTTTACATTTATTTATTTCAATCAAAAGACTCATTTACCTTAATGTACTGTTGTTAACAAAACAAAACAAAACAAAATTAAATAAATCACTAAATTAATCAGCCTCATTAGTTTATCATCCTGGGATGCATTTCCCAAAAGTATCATAGGTCAGGAATTTCCAAGTCTAAATTAACCGTATAAGCTTAAAAGCCATGAAAGGCAATGATTTCAAGGTTACAATGCTTCTGGGAAACCCAGCCCTGATGCATGTTAGTATTGTGTTTCCAGGCATCCACAGCCTTGATCCTAAGCTAGTGCAAGAAACTAGTGCATGCCTTCAACAACCACAGCAACAGGAGAGGGGTGATGCCGTTTTGACCCAATAAGTGATTGAACGACAAGTTAGTCACATACTGGATAGTTTTTGATCATAATTTCTGTGATCTAATTGATTTCTAATGTTGAGTCGGTGTGGGGAGCAAAACAAAGGGGATAGCAGGATTGACAGTAAGAGAAAGAGCTGAACGAAATCAAACGGGGCGTACCGAGCTCTCCTCTTTGTCGTCCTGGCCGGGCTAGATTAGCACACACAGCAACACAAAATACATACCATTAGACACACCAAAATTAAGACATTACAATAGAGAGAGAAAAAAAAAAAAAAAGAAATAGCAAAAAGCAAACAAGGAAATACATGACAAGATGCAAAACACAAGATTGTGATAAAACAAGGGTCAGGGAATTATGAAAATAAGGCTGACGTATTAACAGGTAAAACCCTTCCTGAAACAGAAAGTGAGGCCTGGGAAAATCTGACTTGCGTAACAGATTGTATATTGCATTGATGACTTCTGGTATGACCGTATTGATACGGATTATCTTGTGAATGGGAAAATAAAATGGACGTGTTTAACTTGGCATTGCAGTCAAGGGTCAGGCACAGTATAACATGCCCTTCAGGAAGTCCAATATAACAAAGACTCTATGGATTCTCAGCACAGCTGCAGAAAAAACTCCCCTAATGCAGGCGCAGACACCTGACTCAACGATACCACTGGCTTGCCCGCATACAGATGTGTGCCAAACGCCTTGTTTCTATCGCATTGCTTTTAGACTTTTATTAAATCCAGACATTTTACACATCGTGTTTTAGCACGGGAATCTGCATATTTAAGGCCCCAAAAAAATACATTTTAATTTAAAAACAAATATTATTGAGTACTGAATAGTGATTAGGGCCAATGAAAAATTTTATACAAATATAAATGAAAAAATAAATATGATATGCCTAAATGATTGCTACTAGATCATAATATAAATTCAGAATATTTGACAAAAAAAAAAAAATTAATCGATATTTATCTTCCTTCATGGAAATGTAATAATCCTACAATTTTAAACAAAGACAATTTTACTTTATTGACCTTGCGACAAAAAGTAACATGCACGTATATTGTTCACTATTGGGCATTAAAGAAATTAGCATCTGCATTTATCTGCTTTTCATTACAGCCTAAGTCACGGTTAATTCAATCAGAGACGGACCAATCCATCACCATCTGAAATGTCACAATAAACCTAATTTTCAAGTGGAAAGTTTCAACATGATACGTTACACACAAAACACTCGCTTTCCAATGCACACAAGATAAGCAGAACAATCAAGACGCGGTAGTATGTTGTTTCGCGTGTTTCTAAGGCTGTCATTCATACACGCCGCAGTGTGCTTAGACACCATCTGCCACCGTCCCAGCCCATATGTTCAGTCCACGCCAAACACCGGCCCCATAAGCCTCTGTGTGTGCGAGGAGGCGCTTAAGTGTTTATCTGTGCACTGTCCCATAAAACAATCAATAAGCAGATGAAAGAAACTGCCACCAAAACAAACATGATTGATGCATTTCAGGTGCAACTGATTACAGCCAAAGAATCAGGAAGTAATAAGGCACAATGTTGATTTTCATGAGCAGCAGTGATTTCAAATAACTGAGAAAAGCAAAGCGTAGACTGATTGATTGATTGATTGTCAGGCAGAATCACAAATGGGTTGATTGGTTGAAGCTACTCGAAGGTAAATGTTACCTGGAAACAACCCAGTAGCCAGTCAGTTAAACTACAAAGAGGGGGGTCATTTATCTGGAACACAAGGGAGTCAGGTTTACACTTCAGGGGAGGGAATCACAAAAACACACGTCAGATTGAGAATATGAGAACGTGAGCATGTTACACAGAAACCAATCAACTTAAAGCGACGGTTCACTTAATAATTAAACTCTTTTTGGCCTGATTTGGCGGGAAAACAAAAAGAGAAATTGGACACTGTTTTTTATATAAGGAGAGTGAATGGGGATTTTACTGCCAAGCTCCAAAAACAAATGCTTTTTAGAGAATAAATACTCATTAACAGTTACAAAAATGTAGCTCTACCATTGCATAAAGTGATCATATAACTTCAGAGCACTCATTGCCTCACCACTTTTTACAGTGTTTTTTGTGTTGTTCTGGAACTTAACAACAGGGTTATTACAGCTAATCAAACCATTTGTTATCAACCATGTGTAATCAAACTATTTCTTCTATTTTCCTTAAAATTAAACAAATATTAACTGGAGGCAAACTGCAGCTTGTGTTTTAGGTGCATTGAATGGCAGATTTTTTCTTAAGGAGGGCACATATATAAATTATCCATTTAAAATGTGAAATTATCCATTCAAACTAAATGAAAATGTAAACTGTTGTGCTATATATACGCGCTATACATGTAGAGCAACAGTTTACATTTTCATTTAATTTAAATGGATCATTTCTAAATAGTAAAAGAAAGAATAATCAATAACAACTGTATATATGTACCCCAAAAACACTGGAAAAAATAAAAAATGAAATAATAATAATAATAATAATACTACAAATAACATTTGCCAAAAAATTAAATTAATAAACCTTTTAGGTACAATTAAATATAATTATTAAATATGGAAAATTTAAAAAATAATAATTTCTTAATTTTTATGAAATATGCAATATTATCTCAATAAACACCATTCATTTTCATTATAAGGATAGCCTGGATATTCTTCAAATCATCTTTTTGTGTTTTGGAGAAAAATGATTACATAAGATTTTAATAATTACAAAGCGAAACATTATTATAAACTAGGTTTATCTTAATATATGTTAAGTGTGCACATGGTACATAGTATTCAGGGTCATCAAACGTCCATCATTCAGAGGAGGGAACATATGAAGGTTAAGACTAAAGCATCTGTCTCTTCCAAAACAGTGCGGATCTTGCACACTACCCATGATGCACGGGATCAAAAGCACCATATCTGTGATATCTACAGAGATAAACACTCATTCAGTGTTGAAGAGAAGTTAAAAGACAATACAATTGAATTAAATACATGGCTCACCTGAGAGCCTCCAGCTATAGGAATGATGCAGGTGAGAAGGTTTCCGATCACCGTTTCCATAGGAACGGTGAGGCCATCCACATGAACGGTGTAGATGAGACTCAAGCAGTTCTGCAGAGTAAAGAGACACAAGACTGAGTTTAAAGAAAGGGAAATGTAATAACATCAAACCTTTATTGACATATTTCATTTTTTACTTTTTATAGAGACAGGACAGTAAATGATTTTAAGAGGAAAATGGTATCAGGACAAACCACAAGCTTGGCATGAAATTGCATAAACAATTGGTTTCCTTTTTAACATCCCATAATCTGTGGATTTCATTGTCACCAAGGTAACTGGTTAACATAGGTGAGATTTTAACATAATTATAAGAATTACTCCTTCGGGTGGATGCGTTTGAAAAAAACTGATAAATAAAAATTGTATAGTATAGTTTCAAAACGTATGTTTTAAATATGTATGACATAATCACACTTTCCAGCAACTGCTTTTCCTGTTTTTTTCAATAGAGTTTTTTATTTATATAATTTTAATAAAGATTTTGTATTTTTTCATTTATTGCGTTTATTTATTGTTATTTATTATTTAATCCAACACTTTGAAACATTGTATTATTTCTGATTCAGTTTTATTTATTATAAAAAATAATAATGAATAAATCAATAAAATGTCACTTATGAGATCAAGGTCAGGAATATAAAATAATAATATAAAAAAAATAATACAATATTATTTTTTGAAAAGAACAAGAATGTAATACTACTACTACAATTAATAAAAACTGCATAAAACATTTTAGTTTAAACATTTTTATTTAGATATCTAAAAAATATATATATTAAATATGATGCAATACTAAAAACAGCCTAAAATATTAATAACCTTAATGTTGAGCCTAGACTTATTAGATTCTGTTGTGTGTGACTCTCTTACCCTAAAAACCTCTGTGTGGTCCAAACGGGACACGATGACCAGGCTTTTAGGAGCGTATAGTTGAGCGGGCTGGAGCATGTCTGGACTGTCATCTTCATCGGCCTCACTGGGCTCTCCTTTCTGGAGCTGAACACACAAACAATGAATAAAACACTGTCAAGCTGCACCTAGAATTACTACACTTCAAGTCACTTAAACATTCTACAAAAGAAGCAATCTCTCAACCACAATAATCCATTTTAACACAGCAGTAAATCACCCCACCCATCACCATTGCATCCTGTTACAGAATTCCTGCACGTGCTCGGCACAAACCTGCGGGTTCTCCACGGACTCCCAGAAGGTGAAGCAGGCGCAGTAATGTCGCTCGGAGTTGATGTCTGTGAGAACCGACACAAAGAAAGACGGAGGCTTTCTCTCAGGAACCAGTTGCCATCCACTGGGCTGACAGAACTGAAAGAGACGCCACAAAATTAAAAAGATGGCTTCATCAGATCCTATAAAAACACAGCCAGAATTATTTCGTTTTGTTGGATAAATCTATAAATTCTGGGATATCCTCTGTATTTGTTTGTGATGGACTTACCAGCTCAAGGCCCTGAGGAAAGGGGTTATCTTCCCAGTCCTTCTCTGGGAAACGCTGGTGAATCCGGCCTTGACCCTCACTACCTCCTACACAAAAACAAAGAGAAACAAAGGATAAATGGACCCAAAAGGAATGAAAGCAGCTCATGTAAAGCTTAGCAAATTTGACTTGACAGAAAATGCCTTTAGTTTAGTTATCATGATAAACCCATTTTTTCCCTCTGGGAAAGAAAAACATTAAAATGTTAATACGCTGATAATGAGAACTTCCTGACTTATAACCAAGTAGTGCAAACTTTGTTTATGTCTTTGTATTTTGTATGTTAATTAGTCATTTCAAAGTAACATTAAATCATATTTAATTCCTTAATGTCTCTTGTGCGTGATTCATTTATGCGCAATTTTGGGGAGGAAAACATTCTGCATTTATAAGTATACTTAGTTTATACTTGAAAAAATTTAAGAAAAAGCACAAAAATATGATATGTAATAACTAAAAAGAAACCAACAAGTAAAAAACAACATTTGAGTTTGAAGCTGTATGAAATAATCTGAAAATAAAAAAGACAAAGCTCAAAATGACATAATATACATATGATAAAGAAACAAAACTAATATTAAAAAAAAACAATAACACAAAATAAAACATCAAAAGACAAAAAAACATTGTTTAAAGCTGTAAGGCTGAAAGGATAAGACAAAATTATAGAAAATATATTTACAAATATAATGAAGCAAACAGTGTTTGAATCAGCGTGAAGTAGACTGAAGATATAACTTGACATGTAAAATAAAAATAATGAAAAAAACGAATCAAAACCTTTCAGCGAAGTATTGAATTATGTCACAAAGCGTCGAGAAGAGAAACAGCACCTGCCTCAGCTAAACAAAACCAGACAGACCCACCATAAAACAAACAATGACTGGGCCGTCTCCCAAGACATAGAAAGCACACACAAATTAAATCATTTTCCAGGGTGTACAGCGCTGACATCACTCCAAAAGACCATCACTTAGGAATCCATCTGCTTTTTTGAACATCTTATCAGATATGAGCACAACCAAACACACTCACACACACTCCAGAGCTACAGAGGATCTGTTGAACAGCAAGCATTGTCAACTTAAACACAGGGATGGTTTGTGTCAGTTACAGAACGCTCTTATTGCACAGAGGAATCATGGGATTTGAGCCCAAGTTCATCTTACCCAGAATAAAATAAGTTAGCAACCCAATCCCTGAGCTGAAGGCACGATGACCAGCAGGACAAGACTTAAAGTGTCAAACTGAAGCCTTATCCAAGAAAAGCCCTGCTTTTGAGTAAAGGACAAAGGTTAAGAATGTACACTTAATTTGAGCCTAGAACAATTCACTGAAAAACTTCAAACTAAACAGTCTTCCATTCTTCAATCCAAAATTTAAGATGTGTAAAAATCCTATTAAATATTTATTTTCATTACTTTATGAAATTGCAGAAAATATAATTATAAAATAATACTTAATCTAATAATGGAATTTTATTACTATTATTATTTACAACAGTTTATTATTATTATATTTTTATAAGACCTAAATGCATCACTTTTTATGCTGCTTCTGCAAATAGAATAAACAAAAAAACTGCTTTAAAATTAAATAAATATGAAAAAATATATATATTAAATTAAACTTTAAATAAAATAGTTGAATTTTAAAGCTCTTTTTTGGGAGACATTTGGGACAGAGTTTGGGACATTTTGAGAGATTGGATTTCCCCAAACCCTTCATGTGAGTGCAAGTTTGCACATATTAAAAAGTAAGACTCCATAAGTAAAGTAAGTACGACGTAGAAGTAGTAGTTGAGTGAGCAACGTGGTGCATGCACATGCCTGATGGGGTTAAAATAAACGGTGTGAACGGCCACACCTTCCTCCTTACATCAGCTCGGGCTCATGAAGAGTGTCATGTTTACTGGAGAGCGATTCAGGTGAGCCATAAATAATGATGCATTGCAGTCAACTAAAGGTTGGTACGTGCAGCCTGGCTGTCATCAAACAAGTCTGGAGTTGGAATAAGACTTTAACCTCTCCCTGAGCAAAGAAGCTAAGCTTCTAGCCACTGAAAGCTAGGCAACAAATATCAACAGAAACTGGTGCAAATGACTACTACTGAAAATTAGCTATATTAGGAATTCCTACACATTCTGATCAATGTATTCCTTGCAAAGAAATACTAAAGAATTCTCAACACAGAAATATTTAATTGTATTAATTTCAATTAACTTTATAATAAACAAATACATATTGATAAAACAATACCCTACTAATTAAAATAATAATAATAAAGAAATACTAATTAAAATTCAGATTTTCCCTAATACCTACTTCCTCTCAGTCTAAACCAACTGGGTGGTAAAACCCTTTTTGGTACAGTTTAAGAAGGAAAGACTCCAGTTGCAATTCTACTGGATAACAGGCAAAATAATACCTGGAGGCAATCTGGAGCATGTCCAAAATACAGGCACCACAATAGAGCCTATTCACAACACTGTACCCTGCCAAAATTAGCCTGTTGTGAAAATGATCTTTGGATGGCACTGGCCTGGAAGATTAAGCCGGCCGGTGGAGAGGAAATGCACCAACTTGAGGTGATTTTCATATACAGTTGTGGCCCACTGCCAGAGCCCCGAGGCGGTCACTCTACACTCGATCCCCATTTAGTGGAACTGACATGTTATCGCTGAAGGATAAGAGTGTAGAGGCAGGATTAGTTTCGTTTTCAAAAAAAAAAAATATTTAAATTAAAATGAAAACAAGCAGCCAAGAAACAAATCTGACCCAGAATCAGCATGCCAAAATCAAACTGATTTTTGAGGCCTCTAAAACTCGCTTTAGTTCCCACCCCTCCTGTTTTCCGCTATCTCAGAATGAGAGTGAAAGGAACTAGATGAGTGAAGGAGAAAAAGAGACGTCCAAGCACAAACAGGCACTGTTCTCTAAACACTAATTCACTCATGGCGATTCCAGCATTCCGTGACATTCCGATTACAGAACTCTGGTGCTCCCAGATAACAGCTGAGTCGGCAAACGATGCAAGAACCCCCCCGAGGGCAATGTTGTGAAAGGCCTAAACCCAAGTTATCAACACATATACACGCATTTAGCAGATTTAAACCCAAACTGCACAAGTAGGAATGCCACATACATGGCTTTAGGCAAACCAGAGGAGAGTTCTGACCTAATTTTTGGACACTAGGGACAAACAAAAAGCTTGGAGCCGAGCACAAACCCACAGCAAGTTGGAGTCAGCGTGAGTCTGAGAAACATCTGAAATCTGACAAACAAAAATGGGGTCAGTGGGATTTTATGGAGGCCACATAAGCCGTGCTGGTTTCTCAATGATCTCCCAATCCACCTTATTTGTGGGACCAGACCACCAGGAACCTTGCACTTGAGACTTTGGCTCTTGAATTGGGTCGTATGGTACATGGACATGGGGAATGTGCTTGGATAATCTGATATGGACATATAAGACTTGAAAAAATATTTTCCAGACAAGGTGAACTTTTTCAGATGGAAGGCAATGCTCAGATGCATGCGATTCAGAAGTCAGCAACATGAACTGTCCATTACGATTTGCTTCTGCAATTTTCACATGATTTTTACCACAAAAGACTACCGTGAACTTACTACAGGGACAATCCCTTGCAGCTACCTCTCATTTGCAGGAATCGAATCGGTCCTGACCTTTTACTGCTACACCACATCACCTACTCATTTAACAAGGCCTCTAAAGAACTTAAACAACCTGCTTAAAATCTGTTTATAGGTGAGAGTTCAAACAAATGAATGGGGCTGAATTATATAAACTATAACACTGGCACACAACTACAAAGCCCTCAAATCTCATTTATGCAATTTGAATTTGAGTCGATATCAGTTACGCGACACGTTATTTGTGCCATTAAAATGTAAATGTGCCATTATATCAAAATATCTTAAATTGTGTTCAGAAGACAAACAAAGAGTTTGGAACGGTAAGTGATGAGTGACAATGTTTTTTATTTTGGGGTGGAGTAACCCTTTAAACAGCCCTAAAGTAATAAAACTAATACAATTTTAAAAAGATAAATAAACTATCTACTAAACTATTGGAAACAAAACTGAAAAGATCAACTGAGAATAAAACAGAAATTATTACATACATTTTAAAAATGTATGTGTATTTGTGTTTTTATGTGTGTATGTTAGGGCTGGGCGATATATATCGTACAGAGCCGTAGATCGC